>VZSE01008494.1:665004-1016495 GCA_013398275.1 Promerops cafer
CGCTCCCGTCCAGCCGCCGACGCGACTGGGGATGCAGGGGGCGGGGATGGGGAGGTGGCCCCGCGCCGCCGCGGAGACGCCCCCGACGGGGCGGACCCGCCGCCGTCGCCACCGTGTGCTGGGGACGGCGGCCCCCGCGCCTCCCGGAGCCCGGAGGGTGGCGGGCACCGACCCGCAAGTGTCCGCCCTGAGGAAAACCCCTCGCAGTCCCGAGATGCCCGTGCGAGGGAGCGGGCGGCAGCGCTGTCCCTGCGAGGCGCCCCTGGAGCCCTCTCAGGGGGGACGGGGAACACCAGATCTCCCCGCAGCAGCCTTGGGTCACGGTGCCAAAACCTCAAAACCTACACACGCACACCCCAGCCTAGAGCCGGGAAAGCCGCGATCTCACAAGGATGGCAAGCCTCAGAGGAAGGCTCACCCCTGGCCAGGTAAGCAAAAATGACACAAACTCCGTAATGGAGCCGATAAAAAGATGAGTTTCAGGTGTATTTTACCCCAAGCCACCACCAGAGCACAGCTTTGAATCTAGCACAGCTAGTCTTAGAGAATCACAGAATATGCTGAATTGGTAAAGACCCACAAGGATAATCAAGTCCAACTCCTAGCCCTACACAGGACCATTCCCAAGAATTACACTGTGTGCCTGACAGTATTGTTCAAACACTTCCACACTGAGATGTTTTTACCTCTCAGAACCCTAGCTGTCACCCAGGCCATCTACCTAAAAAATAATAATCCCCCAAAGAAATTAATTCTAGGAGGTTTATTCACTCACATTGATTCCTGGCTTGGGGAAACTTCTTCCAGATGAGCCAATAAAGACCAAACCCAGCCTTGCAGGTGCATACACAGCAAGCCAAGGTTAACCAGAGCCCTGCTCCCCTCGTGCTGCCTCCTCCATTTCACACCTGTTGATTTATATTATAAAAAGGTTAACCAAAGGTCGAGCACCTGCAAAAGGCTCCCTCTCTCTCCAAGGTGCAACGGGTTCAGGACTAGGGTTCCAAGCAAGTTGCAATTAAAAATATACAATCCCCAAGTCAGTTTGAAGAGGACAAGCAGTTTTCAACTGGGGAACTTCAGATAACCTAGATCACTACACTGACATTACTCATCTTTTATTCCTTATTAGCACGACAGTGTATTTCTCTGTGTCTTTACACCATATATACACCTCTGCTACTCCCATAAACATTGTCCTAAGCTGTTCATGCAAAAGCGTTGTCTCCTGTTGCAAGAGGATTTTCTACCGCAAGCTATTCAACATTTTCACTGCCACCAGGAGGACAAGGCAAGAACTGTTAATTTACACGAGATAAACACTAGAGTTGCCAGCCAGATGTAAAGTGTGGCACGCATCTCTTCACAGCACTGCCTCAGATCTTCACTATTTGAATACCCTGCTAGTCCGAAGTTCGAAAGAAGGTTTGCTATTACACCACACCTCTAAATGTCACATGACTGGATCCTCAGCTGGAATAAATCACAGCTGAGAATGTCTGCCCCCAGCCCTGCATCAGATTAAGGAGGGGGTTAGCACCATGGGGTATAGTAATTTCTAGGGATTTGCCATCTGTAAAAGCAATGCTAAGTTTTGCCATCCAGAAATCGGGACAATGCAGGGGGAAAAAAAGGACATCAGGAAAAAACACCTTGCTAGCACAGTAAAAAGGATCAGATGGCAAAGAACAAGTAAAATGGCAAGCTGGGTGGGCACCTCTGCTGGATGAGGGGCAAGGCTGCTGTAGCTAGACAAGTCTCTTAACAGAATCTCATGTCAAATTGCTGTGTGCTCCCGATTTTCAATGCTGTTTGACAGTCACTAAGGGCTGTTTGGACTGCCAGACTCATAATTTAGAGGCATTTCAGATGATATGTTAGTGACATCTTAATTTTCTAGGAAACACTGAGATGAGCTTCATATGATTCATAAGCTATTTAAGAATAGCCACCATGCTCTAGGTTTCATTCTGTCTGCCTCTTTTTTTTCCTACAGGAACCAAGCTCCTAGTCCACAACATTTATTTTGTTCCCCGCCCTGCTTGTTGCACAGCAAGAGTATCCCACCTCAATTCATTGGACATCAATGAGTACTGATAAAAAAAGAAATGCTGCCTTATAAAGGGGGCCTTGTTGAATGCAGGGTATTGCAATTTTATGCACCTTATAGTGAATCCTATCTGCTGGGGGCTCAGTCTTCTAAAACTCTACTCCCGGTTTTGTCAATCTGATTAGTAATCTCCCCCCTGGATTTTGCCTCATCAGTGCACCCAGCAGGCTCTTAAAGAGAGGACAGAAATTCTAGCTAAGTGCTGCAGCATCCCAGGTAGCCTTGACGGGTAATCAGAGAGAAGCTGGACAATCTCATGGGATCCCTTCCTATTTCCCATCGAAGAGTATATCTTCTATTGCTTTGAGCAAGTTCACTGTGGAAATCACAAGGGGTTGGTCACCTTGCAAACTATTCAGGAACCTAAACCATCTCAGAATCATGCCTTTTCTCCCCATATCCAGCCTATATTTTGTCTTAGTTTCAAATTTTTCTTTCTGCGTCTCATTAACTTTTTCCTGCCCCTTACATTTTTCTTTTCAGCTATGCAAACAGCATTTCCTCTTAATCATCACTCAGTTAAGATCTATATTTCATCCTTTATGTCTTTTTCTCATGAGTCATTCCTGTACAGTGATAGTAATGCTGTTATACTACAAAGTCCCTCCAGTTTTCCCAACATACCATTTTTCTCAGAAGTGTAATCATTCTAGTGCCATAATAAACAACTGTCTCTAAAATGCTTTTGAATATAGTGTCTGAAACTGAAATGACAGCTTTGCCCTGTGTAACTTGCCACTTCATATCTAATCTGCTGTCAGCTATTACATGTGTTTTAAACTATTTATTAAACCAGACATCTTTGGAGCTAGTGCATTTCTGATTATTTCACTTAGATATGCAAAATCTAATTTTTCCAAGTTTAATTTCTTTCCTGTGTAGGTAGTTCCCTTCATATAATTTCTGTGTTCTGACTAGCTTCTAATTCTGCATTGCCAATTCATTTCATTAGCATGCTGTTTATCCTATCATCAACAGGATACACTTGAAAAATAAATGAGTCTATCCTTCAGATTATTTCAGCAACCAAAAACTGCCAGCCAAATCTATTCCCTATATCATTATCCTTTACTGAAGTGTAAGGGCAAAATACTTATTGCATTTCCATATGCAACAGGGCCTTCATCTGAGAAAGGATTCAATCTCATACTTTAAATTTAAGTGTATACAGTCCCACTATAGCCATGTCTTCATTGCAATAATGGAATAGAAGACCCACTGTAATGTGGCAAACTGTTTAATTAGGAGTATAAGCATTTCCATTTTTCTTTGAAAAGTCCTTTTCTTTCAAGAGTCAGAGAAGATGACACCTTTAAGGAATACCTTAATGAAATTTAGTAATTTGTTTTTTTGTTTTTCCCCACAAGCCCTTTGTAACAGAAAAATTACCTTCAGTTCAAAAACTAGATGCATATTAAAAGAAAAAGCAATCCAGGAGCAGCTAAGCAGCTTTGCATAGTAGATATATTTGGATTAGTACCATGACTGCAACTACAATTTGAACACAAAATGGCTGTTGTTCAACACACACCACAGCAGCCTTTTCAGGCTGCAGAAAGCAATAGTCAGAGCCCCAGTGGACAACAGACAAATCAGTGCCAGGAGCCAGCGGGGACAGGAATGTTACAGAGCCAGTGCAGGTGGGCCACCGCTTGGCCAGAAGAGGTATGTCCGTGACTGTGCCCCTCGGGCTGCTGAAATCTTCACACTGCAGTGCAGAGAAAGATGTTCACCAACGAACTGGTGATTTGCATGAAGAAAAATGAGCAAGTGGTAAATAAAGCATTGCCTGTGCAAGTTCACAACCCAGTCACTTGTATGGTCTCAGCACCAATTTATCTTTTGCCACCCCCACAAGACACAGGAGCTATTGGCAACTGTGCACTAAGGAAAATCTGCTCACTTCATTTACAGCCTGAAATTAGATCCAAACCCGTGAAAATACATGGGAAAAACATGTGAATATTTGTTTCAGTCAGAAAAGGCTTGGAGAAAGCATGACATTTCAGCCTAGCATTTTCTTTTGGAGTGCTTCATCACCAGCCCTCGGTCCTGATAAGAGTCCTTCCAAAAGCCCATGACCTGGCAGCACACTCTCCCCTTTGCAAATGCTGTGTCACTGCTTCCCTCTCACTGCCTTACAGTGACCCCCATGGAGCCAGATCCCAGGCGTCAGCAGAGCACTGCAGGCAGAGGAATGTCCCCTGTTCCAGAGGGGACAGTGTATATCACTTCACATGCCAGTGTGGATTACACTGATCAGCAGAGTAATCGAGGTCAGATGGGGAAGTACACACTGGCGAGCACCAAGAGGAGCAGACACAGCTGGCACCACTTGCAGCCCACTCTTTGCTTAGCAAGTATTGAGGTGTTTCTTTGCATCACACCAGAGGAGAGCACTAAAGGGAACAAATGAAATGGCTTTGCAGAGATTTATGGAGATTTTCTAATGCAGAAAGTGAAGCACAGGAGAAAGTGCAAAGGCTAATTTGATTACACTGTTAGCCCTGTATAAATTTAATAATGGACTTGCTTCCACATTTCTCATCATAACCTATTTACATGCACCCACTAACTGCAGTAGCTCTGCACCTCACACTCCTGAGCCAGTCTTCCCAACCCACCCCTGAGAGGAAGAGGAGCATTACTACTCCTGCACAGATAGACAGAAACAAAGGAGATGTTAAAGATTCAGATAAACATTACTGAATTGATTATGCCTTCTCTAGATCTGGAACAATGGTCTCTAATACTAATGAAATTATCTTATTCTTCTATCAGAATAAGAATCAGCAGATATTAAAAGGAACTGGGTTGTCTCCTTGGGACACTCAGTCATGAGCTGTAGCAGACACTGCACAAGCTTGTGCCAGTGACTTGGGTGCATTTGCAAGTACCTAAGTGCTCTGTGAAAGTGTAGCCCTTGAGTAACTTGCTCAAGTTCACACAGAAGGTGTGTGGCAGACCTGAATCAAGTTGAAAAGATATTAGGGCATCCATTTGCTTTTCATTCTCACTTTTCCTTTTCCAGCATGTCATTTTTGATCAGAATCTATGCTATCGAATGTAGACATTACTGTAGAGTTCACATTCAGCACTTCACTCATTAAATGCACATTCTTTCAAGGTACAAATAAAATAATGGCTATAATGATGAAATTCAGTATATCATTTAATAGTGAACTACATTAATCTCCTCCATACAGTACTGTCCAGAACTCAGTTCCTTTCTGAACTGTATTTCATAAGGTCAGTAATGCCTTCCTTAATTTCTAAGAGCAGGCTGGATGGCTACCCTGAATTTTTTAATTAGTTTCATTAGCTTGAGCTACTGCCATGCATTCCACATTGAGGCCAACTATGTCTATTTTCCTCTTACTTGGGGAAAGCAAATCCTTTTCACCTCACCTCACTCCTCCAAGCAGAACTGTTTGATACTGACTTCTTTATTTCAGTCTAACCCTAATGATTTCCTAAATAAATCACATCATTGTCAATCACATCATATCTCAAATACTTGCAAATGCTTAGCAATTTCAGCTGCCAACACACTAATTTATGTTCTTCGGAGATGCCATCTGAATCACAGCTATCGTCTCTGAGTCCTATCCATCAGTTAATTGCAACTGTTTGTGAAATGCAGGAGCATATTTATTTTTCTCCTTCCTTTGCAGTGCTCAAGTTGTGCCTTTAGGTAAGTCTTCCATTCCAGACTCAGAAATACTTCACTTGCAAAAGCTCCAATGTCTACTCAGAGAACTACTTCAGTAAGTATAAATAATTTTCTGGCATGTTCTCTGTTAAGTAATTTTTTAAACAACAGCATGATAAAGTAGGATCAATGCCACCTTTCTGGGACAGACTGCTTCATGTGACAAATTCTGACACAAATATTGCACAGTGACATACCATGTGTTTCCTACTGTCACTCTTAGCTTTCAGTGTTTCTTTCCTTATCCCACCTAAGAACCACAAACAAAATACTGCTGAAAAGAGCTAGATTTTTAAAAATGGAAAGAAAAGGAAAGGAATCTTTCAGACATGAACTTCCCAAATTGAGGGTTTACCTACCATAAAGGACCAGTCTTCCAAGACTTCTGTTCATTTTGAGATAAAGTGTCCACACCAGAAGAGCTGGAGCAATGAAGTGGTATTGCAATCAAGCTATAGGACTCAGGTGCATTGATATAAGTTTTGCTTCCAACACAGACACTCTGCATAATCCCAAGGAAGCTATTTCTCAGCTGAGAATAACCCTTTTCTCAGTGCTCAGTGACATTGTCTCAAGATGCAAATAATGCCCTGTTAAAAGATGTGCTTTAAAGGGTCATTAGACCCGAGGTGAGGCTGAAAGGGATCATCAGCCAGCCTGGCTCTTGCACCATGACTATTCCAGTAGCATTTTTTCATTAATGTTTGTTGTCAATGTGGTTTAACAAGCCAGGCACTGATCTCTTCTCTCTGCTGACCAGTGACAAGACACGAGGGAATGGCCTGAAGTTGTGTCAGGGAAGATTTAGGTTAGATGTTAAGCAAATGTTCTTCACCCAGAAAGTGGCTGGGCACTGGAACATCTCCCCAGAGATGTGGTCACAGCACCAAGCCT
The DNA here is from genome assembly GCA_013398275.1 of Promerops cafer. Classification (NCBI taxonomy): domain Eukaryota; kingdom Metazoa; phylum Chordata; class Aves; order Passeriformes; family Nectariniidae; genus Promerops; species Promerops cafer. The sequence goes on from VZSE01008494.1 coordinate 671,721, forward strand.
AGACAACTCTGTCAGGCACATGGTGTGATTCTTGGGATTGTCCTGTGCAGGGTGTTAAGGAATCTTTCCTGTCTGACTGTTCATGGGACTCTGGCAGTCACACTCCTACTACCAGACATTTTAAATGCTGGGACCGAAGCTCCTTCACGGTGTGTGGCTCCAGTGACCCAACAGGTGCCCCACTCGACTCCCTGCACACCCCACTCACACAGTCACACCAGGTTTCCTTACCAGTTTGACCCCAGGTTTCCCACAGCAGAGTCTCAGACATCTCAAACCATAAAGCCATTTACTCATGGCACAGTAACACAGAAACACCTGGAGCTGGTGCCTTCAATAAGGACCCCCAACAATGGAAGCCCTGGGCTTCTATACCCTCACAGTCTCTGCTCTTCCTCCTCAGACAGCAGCTCCTGATATGTCTCCGAGTGTCTGGTCACCTGGCTGAGACACAGGTCCCTGTGTCCTTTGTTATACAAGGAGTTGGCACCAGCTCAGGACTTCTTTCCTGGGGCTTCTGCCCACCCTGAGCTCAATCTGCAGCTGGCACTGTAGCTTACAAAACAAGCTTCCTGGACCAAAAGTGTTCTTCAAATAAAGGTCAGGAGCTGGACTTGAATGATCCTTGTGGCCTCTTCCAACTCAGGATATTCTATTTTTCTAAGCCGTATCCTGACAAGCCAAATCCAGCACTTGCAACCACTGGTGACTGCCTCAATTCACCTCCCTGTTCTTCTGAGTACACCATTCCCTTGCCACACACCCTTTGCCTCCTCTTTCAAGCACAGCTGCCTTTCAAGATAACCATTGTCCATCCCTACTTGTCACCCAGCTCCTCACAGAAGCCAGCCCTTCTTATGACCTCTGATATCCCTCTCTAGATCCAATTCCAGTAGGACATTGGCTTTTCTCACATCATCTCTGCATGCTCAGACAATGTTTGTATTCCTCACAGATTTCACTGAGGTATTACTGGACAGTACTGAGGTGTAAATACACCGCGCATCATGACATGCCTACAAATGAGAACTGGCAGCTTATTTCCTGTTATTTCTCTTTTATAGCCACTGCTCCTTGCTCTCTAAACATTACTCCCCTTTCTGTTTCTTGTGAGATCTGGGCTGTGGCATCTTTGCTCAATCTCCACTCAGTTCACCCTGCATGTGCTGTCCCAGACACTTCTGGCTGCCTCCATTTTCTGCCTCTAATTCTGCCCCCAGCTAAACAGAAGAGTAGGTGATTATGATTTCATTCAATCAGGAGGTGAAGGAGATGGGACACATGCACAGCAAGCCGAGAAAGGAGTGGCAATCAGATTACAGCTATAGCCTAGAGCACAGTACTTCGTAATGTGAATTTATAATGGGTCTCTGGTCTAGGGCACATAATAGACATTTTACCCAGAGCGCCATAGTCACCCAAAGACATTTACTTCAGAAAATCCTGAGCCTGGTATAAACATTTAAACTTTAATAAAACAATTACAGATGCACTCATTGCATAGCTCCCTTAGACAGTGAAGACTTTAGACATGGGGAAGTGAGCAGAAGACAGTATCAGGCCATTTACATAAATATTTACTGAGAACTCACCCTTAGTGAGGTCAGTGCCTTATCTATATCCAAGAACTACTCACTGAGCAAAAGCCATCTCAAAACATATCCCATCTCAGACACACATTGTCCTTTGCAGGATCAGTGTATTTAAAGAAGTTCTATCAAGAACCAGTATATTCACTTCCATTTTTTATTCACGGTATTGACACCCCTTACAGATATCAATATAACATTAAATTTAAAAAATAACATATCTTTGGGGGCTTCTTGCTGTTTCTGCTCAGAAACATTTTGACACTAACAAGCAAGTTGTGTTTGACAAGTTAGCTTGTCATATTTCAAGGGACAAACGTGACTCTGTCCACAGAATAAAAAGATAAATAAACATTTACAGGAAAGAGAAGAGTCCAGTCAGGGGGAAATGCAAATCTACTGCTCTGTCTTGTTAACCTAACTAGTTGACCATTTACATTTTATATTTCTGAACCAATTCAAATAGAATTATTCCAAACAAACATTTCAATACTTAATAACCTTTTTCTGTGTTTTGAGGGAAGCATCAAATCCACAACCCCTCCTTTCTGGTCAAGTCCCCCTAACAAAATGACAATTATACAGAAAATAGGAGCATCTCAGAACTACAGGGATTTGCACCAGTCATTATCCCCTGGCCAGCACAAGCATCTGCACAAAGGCTGAGTATATACTAAAATTCTGTGCACAGTGTAGCAGCTGAACCTCTGTTCTCTTCTGCTTTGTTGCTGGCGGGTGTTGCATATTAATTTCTTCCATACCAGGCTCTCCCCATTTTGTTTACAGCATACTCCATCCCATTAACTCTTTTCACAACCACCACCCCTGGAACTGGGCACGTCTGCATTGGGTACCTACTCTGTGTCTGATCTAGCCCCCAATCCAGAAGGTGGGAGCACATTCACATCGTGTCACTTACACGGAGAAGAGGCTTCTGCTGGTATGCCCACACCTTCAGGAGAAGGGAACAGGCTTAGTTTATTTTTAGATTAGAAGCTACTTTTTCAGTATTTGGGTTTTACCACTCCACAAACCCTGGAGGCAGAAAAACACACTGAGTGGAACAGCCATAAGATCTCACTTGGGCACTGCTGAACTCAGGAGAAAAGACTCCTACTTCCTAGGCTGCATTTATATATCAATACATCTCTCCATTCTGCAACTGACTTTTTTCCTAAGACTAATTTGAGACCTTGTATGAACTTCTAAACCCAAAAGCCCTCAACACCTCAAAAAAAAAAAAAAAAAATTCAATGCTGATTCCCTTATTTCTTTCTCTAGCACCTCTATCTGAATCATCCCTTAGCGCTCTCGCTCTCCTAGAGAAAAAGCTAATGGTGACAAGCACAAAAAAAATCCAAGACACTCAAAGGAGCTGTGTTTACACTAGAAAAACAGTAAAAGATGCCTGAGGTCACTTAACATGGTACTACATCATAACTTACTGTATTGCATACAACTATTCAGCTTTTATCTAGGTCTCTTCTTTGTCCTGAGACCAAAGCAAGCTGGACTTTCTGTGGCATTACTACTGATTTGTTTTAGTCTTAGAATGTACATTGCTATAACTAGATAGCTTGAGAATCTATTGGCCAACTGCAGGTCAGAGTTACCTTTTATTGTCTCCATTGAGAACAAAGGTTTATCTCTATGTATATATCCAGCTCCTTGCACAAGAGTCCCTGCTTTCACTGGGATCTGTTCCCTCCTGATACTCATACCCAACTTGGTGAAAGCTGGGTTCCACAAGATCAATCTTAGTTTAATTGCATTCAGCTAGCAATTCAGTCATGTCATCTCAGTCAAGTTTTATTCAGAAAAAACTTCATCTTCCATTCAGTACAGAAATCCAGTGTTCTGATAGCTATCATATTTCCTGGCCTCATATTAGGAAAGCGTGTGCTCGCTTACATGCTGAGCAGGGCTGGACTCTTAAGTGAAGGTTTCAAAGCCATTTAGAAACCAGTGTCCTTGAATTGACTCAAGTAGTCCATTTCTAGAAACTCTGTCTTATTTGGTTCCTGTTTCCCACCACATACCTCCTTTCAGAAGAGAGCTTTATCACTCCCTCCCCAGCTCCGTGCAAGCGCTAAGGTAAGGGCAATATGCAGCAGAACAGATGCCGTGGCAGGAGTGTGTTTACATGAAACTGCTGACAGCAGATGCCAGCTTGTAAAATTAGCCAATAAAAATACCAGCATCACTGTTTACAACTACTCTGAGCAAGACGGGCTGCCAGCAAACTGGAAAGCACATTGCACAGGCATACCAGGTTAAAGTTACAGAATGTGGAAAAGCACCATTTTTAGGCCAGCAGAAGTGTGATTCTCATTCAAGTACAAGGGAGTCAACCTCAAGCTGCCAAACAGCTTCAGTCCTTCCCCATTCTGCCTTCAAAAAAAGTCCTATTTAGTGTTAAAATGTCAGAGAACCAGAAACACTGTAAATACAAAGGCACGTGTATCGCTAGCTAGTGAAAGCTTTTTGTCTCCTAGTGATGCCTTTTCCTGGTCTTAAGAATTGAGAGCCAGACATGGTTAAGGGATAAGGGTTTTTACCTCGATATTTCAATAAGGATCCTCATGGTGCCCTGTTTTGCCAAGGCGGGATGCACCGCAATGCACACCCATGATAGAGTGCACATACAATTTACAGACCTCACAAATTAGCATATCTAACAGGCATGCCCCAGTGGGAGGCTCGAATGAATAGTGTGATATCCTCCCATCTGAGGAATTCCCCCCTGGATGGGCCAAATCTCTAGTTTGCAGGATATGTTCTAGAGAGGACCTTGGTTTCTCAAGATAGCATTGGGCTTTCTGGCCCAACACCAGAACACCAGGTTGGATGTTGGTCCTTTAGGGTGTTTGGTCTCCTGGCCTAACAAAATACTGGGACTATCTTAAGTTATCAGACTTAAGGAATTACAAGTATGCAGGCTAGGAGTACGGAGGATACATAAAAGGTATATAAAAGGTATATTAAAGAAAAGGCAAAAAAAATCATCTTGGCATCCCTATGACTCTGGTCAAACCTGAAATTTAGTGACATGTGCCCTGCAAATGTGTTATAGACCAGGAAGCTGCTACTTGAACTTAAACATCCTCTAGTACTCTTTGCAATCACAAATGTAATCAAAGAAAGTCCTGATTTTTTTACAAAATTTTTGTCTGCATCTTACGCATGTAGATCTGGAGATACTCAGAATGATCCTTTCTGAATGTTAAAATAGTACTAAAATTTTTCACCAGTTAATTATCATTAATTCTTCTGAGTAATTTACAATACCATTAAGACTAGAATCTAGACTAAAATAAAATTAAGACCCTCAAGAAAATTGTTAAAATTATGTTTTTAAAAATAAGTCTGCCAGATAAAGCCAAGTTTTAGAACATTTCATCCCTGTCCATTGATTTCCCTACACTAGAAAATATCAACCTTCATTAAAATTTCAATTAATACATTCTGCAATACTTTTAATTATAAAACTAGAATTATAAAAGGAAATGTTAAAGTAACTGAGATATTTCAGAGATTAAGTTTGAGAACAAGTTTTGACAGCTTTTACTTTGATTTTAAACAAATAGTCCTCTAAAAAAAATTTCACTTTATGAATGTTTAATAAGCTATTAATGACTTCTGTAAGCCCGTTGGAGGTATAAGCAAGAAGTTAAAAAAAGGAAAGTAAAACGGCTAGAAGAATTAAACATATTCTAGACAACACACAATTAAAAGTAGCTTCTTTACCTCTACAATCAAAAGCTAATACCAGTTAATAACATAACATAACATACCTTTGGGATGCATCCATGAAACTACAGTACGAGATGAATCATATGCCTGCAATGCCTTTTCCACAAGAAACAGTGAACAGCTTCAGTTCTGCCTTATGGTCTAACACAAAATAAATTAAATGAAAGGAATAAAATCAAAGTGCTGAAATACTGTTATCAACAGAATTCAAAGACTTGAATTCAAACTAGCACTTTCCTTCCATACACTGAAAAAGCTAACACATGCAACCTACCCCAACACTAAATTAAAAAAAAAATAGCAACAAATCACCTTCTGCTCTACTACTCTCTTGCAAGGAATAAACAAGAGCCTCCAGCATACACCCAAGCAATACGTAGTAGATTATATCTATTTTATGGTTTTAGGTAGTAGAGAGACCTTTACAAGAGGTCGGTGGTTGGTGGCAATGGTGTTAATAAGTCCTTTGGTTTCTTTTTTGTCAACAAAGTAATTGGGCTTTCTCCTTAAGCAGCTGTTGTTCATGAGTAGCCTGAGGCTTCTCACCTGTGTAGATGAGCTCTGATACTAAAGCATGTCTAAAAGATAAAGTGGAGAATGAGGATTCTCAGTTTTGGGACCTGAAGAAGCCTTTTCTTCATATTCTAGTAAGTAGAGATGTTTTTTCTCTATTCAGTTTATTCTTGAGAAGTAGTATAGTAGCTTTTGCTTCTTAAGGCCCTCTTTATCCTGTATATGTGTTTTTCTAATAAGTAACAGGCTTTTTTTTTTTTTCCCCAGGACAGCAGAGGGGGAGAGGGTGGCTGCTAGGACCCTCTGCAACACATGCTGTTTCAGAAAATTAATTAAAACTTTGTGCCTGCCTGGGCAGTTTGATTGTTAACCCAATTGCTAGGTACAGGTGAAAGCTATGTGCCTGCTCAATGCGGGGAGCTTATATCTAGAACTGCTAATATATTGATCAAGGCTGGTTTTTCTACTTAAGCATAGGCAGAATTTCATGCTGAGGACAATTTTATAGATGTATTGGTGCTGGTTCAGGTACTTAAAATGAAGCATATGCAAGAAACCGCAGGAAAGAGTCTTGGTGAGTGCAGAAGAAATGTGGTCTGTTGATAATGCTTGATGTGATTAACTTAATTGATATATATTTTTGCTTCTGTAAAGTTACAGAAATTTGATTCAGACTGTTTATCATATGGCCTAGGGACTTTATTTATGCTCTCTGTTTGTGAGCTGGTGTTTTATGGCAGAACTAAGGAGTCTTAAGATGCATGTGGTCATACCTATGAGCCTGAAAGCACTGTTTAAATCCTTAGTGGTCTGTATATCAACTTTCATTTTCCTGGGGTTTATTATGTGTAAAGCAGGGCTGCCACCAAGACTTCATATATGTTCTTTCCTAAACAAAATTGTAGAAATGGTTTCTCACAGATACAGTTGCACAGAACTGAATGGCTTTCCTTTTGCTCCTAGTGCTCTGTTTTTGCAAACCTGTTCAATAACACTTAACCCTTTCACTTAATTTCATTCTAGTTTTGATCTGTTTATGTCAAGTTCTCCATCTAGATGTGTATAGAGGCATTTGACAAAGTTTCTAGTGATTGATTCCTTGCTTCCTTTATGTGGTGTGTGTGTGACGAGGTGCTTTCTTGCCAGGATCCCTAAGGACTTGTGCTGTGCTAACAATAATTAGTAAGTGATTTAAACTGCTCCATGAGTTATATGCTCCTGGCTGGGGAGGATGAGTGGTATGTACGTAGGAAGGAAGGATAGGGAAGGATAATTCCCCAGCAGGGAAAACTTTTTCTTAGCCAAATGGGGGGTTTATGAATCTGTTTGTTTCACCAGTGGTAAATAGGATATATGCAGGTTGTAGGATAGTAAGGATGGACTCTTTCTGCTAAACTATACATATTCATATTAAATGAGACTCAAGGGCACAGAAAATAACTGTCATACACTTCTGAAGAGTTATTGTCTCTTTACCTGTTGAGTCTAGAATTTTAAATTAAGGCCTCCCAAATGGGAAACTTCTCTGAAACTTGCAAAAGACAAGCATGGATCTACCTGAAGGATTTAAAAAGGCAACATATAGAAGCTACATTGGACATCTTAAAAGTGATTTTTAGTGCCTTTGTCTGTGTAATGTGTAGTATCTGAAGAAAGTTTCACTTCACTAGAAGTGCTTGTTTGTGCTGTAAAACTCAACCCCTTCACAGGTTTAACTTAAAGAAACTGAACTCATGCCTGGGTTTTCCTTTGACAATTTTACTTTCCTTGCTGGTAATGTTTCCATAATATTTCTTAAATTGGTAATTAATATCTGAAAAAAATTCTCTTTATAGAAGCTACTCTAATGAAAAAAATAATTGAATAATTTTCCTTTAGCATATAGCTGTAATGGCCAGTTGGTTTTTACGGTCTCACCATTTTATACTGGTCCTAGGGATTTAAGTTTTTTTTTCTTCCTCATACTAATGCTGTATCTGCTAGCATAAATGTGGTCTGTCAACAGGCAAATAATTAAAAAATAAGCATTTAATTCCTCTAGTGTGCTGCTAAGGCCTACCTTGTGTCTTATTAATCAAAGTAAGAAATACTGATTTGGGAGTTAGCTCATCACATCAGGCATGGCCCAGACCATGGAAATGCCTCATAGCCTATGAATGTGAAGTCTGAGTTCTGATGTAAATGACCACCTAAGTCAATATTTTCTGTTTAGACCTGAGTATATAAAAGGGCAAAGGAGTAGGATTTCCATCTCAGATGTCTAGTAAATAAAAAAAAAAAGTCATCAGGTGAGATTTGTCAAGCAAACTCGGTACATCCACTTGGCATATGTGGATGGGAAATTGCATCCTTCAGCTGAAGTCCTGGTTTCCAGTTTAATAAGACTATTTGGCTCTACTTCATCTGTTTTTATGTTATATTAACTGTCCTTCGAGGGACCAAAGTGGCGTGACAGCAGCTAGGGAGGGAGCAGGTAGTTAAGTAGCAGTGTGATTGAGGTTGGTGTATGTGTCTGGATATGATAGGTGTTTTCAACTGCTTTGTGGAAGTGGGATGAATATTTAGGTAGTATTGGCTTTCCTGTTTTTTGGCTAAGAAGAACAGAAGTTGCTGTCATGGTGTCTGTGAAGTACAGGGCTCTTTTTAAAAGAACTAGCTGCAAGTATTTTTTCCTGTCAAGTTTCTGATTTTTCTCTTGCTTCTATAGCACTTTGCAGTCTGGCTTCAGGGCAAAATATTCAGCAACTTTCATCTCAGATGGTGAGAATGCTCATGGGTTTTCCCCAAACTATGTACTCCAACTTGAGGGAAATTGCAGTGTTAGTGGTTAACTGTACAATATAATTCTCAGTGAAATGGAGAGGTTGGCCTTGGCTTAGAGGTTTGCCGGATGTAAACATTAGTTTGGCAAGTCATTGGACTGACACTGTTAACTCTAATTGGTTAATGGTTGGCCCAAACACTCACGGGGTTTTCAAAAATGGAGACTGAGTGAAACAGCTTGTAGTGAAATGTATGACTTAAACCAAAGCCAAAATATCTTCTTCCTGGTTTAATTAAACGGTCTTCTTTTTTGTCTATTTGGAATTCTAGATATGGTGAGCTAAAAGTTATTTTGAGCTTTACTCAACAGGAAGCCTGGATCATGTGTGCTATGGTAGGCAGTTCAGGGACATCCAGGGTCATGGACAATGTCAGGGGCATTCAGGACATGCAGGACCTGGGTTTATAATGAGAGCAAGTGACTGGCCTTTGGTTTAGCCAGCAGGCTGTTTCAGAGGTGGGAGGTGGCTTGGGCTGTGTAGTAGAGGGGGCTACAGGGGTGACTTCTGCAATAAGGGGGTATCACCCCATGTTTGATAGAGCCAATGCCAGCTGGCTCCAAGATGGACCCCCTGCTTGCCAAGGCCGAGCCCATCGGTGCTGGTGATAGCACCTCTGGGATAACAGAGTTAAGAATGGGGAGAAACAGCTGTGCAACAGCAAATGCAGCCAGAGAGAGCAGTGAGAACACGTGAGAGGAACAGCCCTGCAGACACATAGGTCAGTGAAGAAGGAGGGGCAAAAGGTGTTCCGGGCACCGGAGCTGTGATTCCCCTGCAGGCCATGGGGAAGACAATAGTGAGGCAGCTGTGCCCCTGGAGGTCCACAGTGGAGCAGGTGGATGCCCAAAGGAGATTGTTAACCCATTAGAAGGCCATGCTGGAGCAGCCTCCTTGGTAGGACATGTGGCTCTGTGGAGAGAGGACCCCACACTGGAGCAGGTTTGCTGTCAGAACAGGTAACCCTGCAGAAGAGTCATGCCAGAGCAGCCTGAAGGATCTTGAATCCTGAAGGATTGCATCCCATGGGAGGGACCCATGCTGGAGCAATGGCCTTCTTTGAGTGTCATTGTATGAATGAAGGGCCAGACACAGAGTCCTCTTCTACGGTAGCTTCTCTGGTAGTTTGCAAGCAGGTGTTCTACAAAAGCAGTATCCAGAGTATCCAGAAACTTCAAAAGAAACCTTCTTAAATGTAATTCTGGCTTACTGTGCAGTTCATTCAGACCTTGGTCATAGAAGGTGGGTTAAGGTGAGTGCAAGGATCTAGCTCTTAGCTGGGAGCTGTAGAAGGCATTCAAATCTTGTATGCAAAAACTACTTTGCAGGAGTACAAGATAAATATGGTTAGAGTGCAGGCAAGCTGCCAGCAGCCTGCCACAGACTGTTGTGTAACTGCAGGACAGTTATAAATAAAATCAAATAAAATTATTTGTATGCTTTTTCTCATTCAAGGTAGATGTTAATGCCTTAATATCTTAAGGCAAAGACTCATCAGGTGTTGGGTGCTGTATGTGGGTTAACAAAAAGCATCTTGAGCAACTTTGTTGTTAATTATTCTCACCAAACCAGCAATGTTACTAGACTTTGATTTTACTCCAAGATATCCAGCTTCTGTAGCTCATGAAAAACCTTGTGTTGTATTAGTAGTGATCCCGTTCCTCATCTTAAACATATTGGAAGCATCTATAACATATGATATAATCAGAACAGATTGTGACCCTCATACCCCCTGATTTGAATTGGATTCTTGCAAAGTTCAGTTCTATCCAGGGTCTTATAATTGTGTTCTAATTATCTATAATCATGCGGTGTGGAAAAAAACTGTGTGCAACATGTAACTTCCCTCTAATGTATGGCTCTCCTAGCCACTTGGTAATGTTTCTTTTTTGATGGTGGCTGGAGAGATGTCTTGCTGACTTTTCTCCTACTAGTTTATTTCTCTTCTGAAAATGAATTGTAAGATATCTGTGTTTCATTGGAAAGCTACTGAGGTGACAGCTGAAGAAATACAGGAGGATGATGAGAAAGTTTTGTGCCTTGGGCATTTGATAGCTTAATCTGTTTGTCCATGAGTGAATAGGTCTGTCTTGTAGGAATTTATCGGTGGAGGCCCGTGTCTTTGGTAGTATATGGAGACAGGATAATTCACCTTTGTTCATTAAATCAGTGTGAAAATGTATTCAAAATAGGTTGGCATGGCATATATGCTATCATCTGGGTGGTTTGATTCAGTAATGGAATAATCATAGAATTGTTAGGGGTGGAAAAGACCTCTAAAATAGAGTCCAACCACTAACATTAGCACTGCTGAGTCCACCATTAAACCTTGTCCCTAAGTGCCACATCCACACTTTTCTGACTAGAGATTGTGATTTCACTGCTTCCCTGTGCAGCCTGTTCCAATGCCTGACTGCCCTTTCTTTGAAGAAATTTTCCCTAATATCCAATCTAAACATTCACTGGTGCAACTTGAGACCATTTCCTCTTGTCCTACCATTTCTTGCTGGTGAGAAGAGGCTAATCACACCTTGCTACAAGCTGCTTTCAGATAGTTGTAGAGAATGAGAAAGTCCCCCCTGAGCCTTCTTTTCTCCAGGCTAAACCACCCCAGGTCTCTCAGCTGCTCCTCATCAGACTTACAATCCAGAGCCTTCCAGGGCTCTGTTGCCCTTCTCTTGATAAGTTCCAGCACCTCAATGTCCTTCTTGTTGTGAGACACCTGGAACTGAGCACAGGATTTGAGGTGAGGCCTCATCTGTGCTGAATAGAGGGGGACAATCCCTGCCCTGCTCCTGCTGGCCACACTATTGCTGATAGAGGCCAGGATGCCATTGGCCTTCTTGCCCACCTGGGCATGGCTGGCTACATTCAGCTGCTTTTGATCAGTAACCCCAGGTCCTTTTCTGCTGGGCAGCTTTTCAGCCACTCTGCCCAAGCCTGTAGCAATGCCTGGGGTAGTTGTGGCCAAAGGACAGGACCTGGCACTTGGGCTTGTTGAAACCCCCTGCATTTGCAGGACCAAGTTCAAATGTTGTGTCTGGTCTTGTGTTTTGCTGGGAATGCTGTGTGAGCTTATTGGCACTAAAAATCCCATGGAAGTCATTGTGGGGCAGATGGAGATTGATCATGGCTTGATGTTTTTTTCTACAGAATATTTGGGAACTACCACAATTCCTTCTCTGACAACATAACTTCTATTTTAGACCTTTGTCCCCATGAATAAATGTAACTTACCAGTCTCTCATGACGACTTATTCTGTATTTCATCTGGTTAGCACATGAGAAGCTGAAAGTAAACTGTGATAACTTTTCTTGCTCATTCTTTTCAGCCATTCAAGAAAACCTAAACACTTCAACAAAAGTCTGAAAAAAACCCTTTTAAAATAAAAATTTGGTACTTGAATAAAGAAACAAGCCAAATAACTGGGAAAGTGTGCTCTGTGTTTTCAAGAAGATAGCAGCTAAGGCTGCCCAGCTCCTTTCCTTTGGCTAATTTTTGCAAATGAAGTTTGCCCAATTATCTAAAAACAGGCTGTTTTTTGCTACAAGGTCCAAAGTGTACCAAGATATGAAGTGGACTCTCTCTGGGGCTTGATCAAGAGAAGACAGCTGGGAGTACTTTTACTTTGCTGGCCGGGATACGGGTTCCTCATTTTCTATATTCCTGCTGGAGATCTGTGTGTCTAACTCATATTCAGGTTGAAGTGCATGGGAGTTATCTTAATTAGACTGTATCATCATATATGCACAGACTAAGTGCTCACTTTTGTGCCTTTAGTCAATCTAGTCTTTTGAAAGCAAACCAGACTGAGTCAATGGTGTTTGGATGTGTGGTTTTGGTCAGTCTGGAATTTGACTGCACGAGTTCATTGTCCAGTCCATGGCAGTAGTGTTATTGCCTGTGGCATGTCTTGGCCCTGAAGGGCAATGGACCTTTAGCATGGCTGGAGGTTTTATGGGATGTTACTGAGAGTAGTGGAAGGGTGACCTGATCTTTTCTTTCTACTCCAGGCCCAGAAACAAAATTTTTTCCCCATGGTCAGCCATTTGACTGTAGACTTGGCCACATTAGTTTGAGTGGTCAAGCTCTGCTGTGTCCTGGCCAGCCCCTTTTCAGGATGATCAGTCCTGTTCTTGCTGGCAGGCAACTATTTTAACATCACTTGCTTCTACAGAGAGACTTCTTATGTCAGGTCCAGCCAATTTGACAATTTTGAACTAATGTCTGATTTAAAACTATTTTTGGCCCGTAATTACTACAATGAAAATACCAAAGAAATTGATTTCTTATATTCGTCACATTATATTACTCTGGATTCCTGTCTAAGTGCCGAGGGGTTAAATATGATTCATGTAATCTACTTTTCCACTAATCATTTATTCAATTACCTATTAGAACTCAGGCAAGAAAGACCAAAAAAGGAAAGGGGAGAGACCAACCTGGAGTATATATTCAATAAAATGCTACAAAAAACAACCAATCATTAATTATCTAATCAGCATTCTACGAGTCTTTTAGCAGTGATCTCATTACTGTAATTAATTGCAAGAATCATTTTGTAAACAGAGCACAATAAAAGTATATGCAACATAACAGCATCCAAATTAAATTTAAATCCCAGAATGAATAACAGAAAAAGCTGGAAGATATTACTAAGGGAGGGCGTCATTAAAGGAGATCATATTTCAATGTCAAAATCTGGTGGGCTACTTGTGCTGCAGAAGTAAATCAATAGTGTTGCATTGAAAGGACTGGGCCAGATCCACTTTGGTGCAATTAATCACTACTCCATTAAAGCTTGGAGAGATAGGGCTGGCTTCTTAGCTGGTAAAATTGGATTTTCTTTTTGTAGCTTCTGGGACTGGCATGTTGGCAAAGCTTCTGTGCTTGACTAGTTTTTTTGCTCTGAATAGGTAAGACTGTTCGTGTACTTCAAGGGTTTAGGAAATCTGGTCCCTTTCCTTTTAGTAGTGGAGAGGTTCTTGAAGGATTTCACATGTCAAATGTGAAAATTCTTCCCTTTGGCTAGTTTTTCTTAGTCCTTCACTTCTGATAGTGGTAGCCCTACTCTATTTTTTAAGACTGTTTCTACAATAAATAATTAAAGTATTCAGACAGATCCCACAAACACCTGCTGGGCTTCCAGCAAAGTTATTTTATGATACTTTCAGGATTCTACATTTAATATTCCAGCAGCGCAATATGTTACTGTCTTTGGCCTTACCAGCCTTTTGACTGCAGTATTTTGTCATCTTTTTCTCCTTTTCATTTAATTTTTCATTATTTTTTCGGAGGATCAATGTCAGGATTCATTTAAAAGCTATAAAGCAATATATATAAAACAGTCCCAACAACCATAGGGTTGGTTATGCCATTGATTTCTTTTCTGAGCAGAATTCCCTGCTGTCTGCAGTGGTGAGTTGCTCAAAGATATTGATAATGTGTATCCCTCTACAGGGAATTTAGATTTAAAACACGATACCCTCTAGCCAAAAAAGCCTGTGAGGAGTGCATTAACTTTGGGGTAAAAGCTGTACTGTACAAAAAACCCCACCAATCACCCCCACCTCCACCCCAGCAGAATCTAAACTTTCCCTGACAGTAGAAATGAGTGTTGCGGCTGTAATGTCAGGGAAAGCCCTCATTAATGCTTCCACCTCTCCCTGCTGAGACCTGACAAAGTGCTGGGTTGTGGCCCAAACTGAGCTTCTTGGGACGGGGTAGGAGGCAAATATGCCTGATGGTTTTCTGTGTGGAGGATCCCCCTTGTCTGTTGCTCGAAGCTGTGTTTGTTTTCTCCAGACATTTCTCCAGATTGGCCAAGGTCAACACAGTGAGGAACTTTAGGACCTTGTCTTGCATTGTACTGTTCCTTGCTAGCAAGTGCTACATGCCTGCCTTGGTGTGGTACCGTGCCAACGTGTGGGTCAGGATGTGCTTTGGAAGGTTTGCTGTGACACTGCAATGTATTTATTGAGCTGCTGTGTTCAGAGCACCCTTTAAACCCTCCCTCAAAGAAAATTCTACAGACGAAATGCAGAATGCCTTGTTAATTCAGTTTTTAATGGTGAATGCCCCATGGATTTCCCTTTGATAATCACAGTTTGCTTCCATGAGCAGGCGGCAGGTCATACCTTCTTAAGTCTGCAAATTCCTTCAGGTAAAACTGAGTGTTAGCCAGCTCTGTAGATGAGGGGAATAATAAAAAGTAGAACTTTGGCCTCTGCCTGTTTTGCAGGTATATAAATAGTGGAAATACAGCTGAGCCAGGGAACTGCATTTTTTTTGTGATGAAGAGATGTTTTAAGTCACTGACTAATTTTGTTTTTAAAGACTTGAATGTCCTTAAAGCATTTTTCGCTTTGGAAGGGTGATTCTGATGTTTTATAGAGTCAACCTCATGTTTAAATTCATTTGTCCTCAACAATGCACTGCTGCTGCATTTAACAAGTGTATTTTAATGGTAGGGTTAAAAGAAATGCCTTTTTTTTTTTCACAGTAAAAATAAAAGTGCACCATCTATATGAATTAATAATTTCCAAAGTAATAAATATTATGGACTTATTCTAAGACACACTGGGATAATATTTTTCTGGTTTTAGACCATTAGCCAATTTTTACATATGCTCTGGTGTGCTGGAGAGATGCCATAGAAGGGTCTGCATTTTTTTCTAGTGCAGCTGTTAGATCAGTTGCATTGCTTGATTGATTGATGCATCATGTCAGTGAGCCCTGGGGGGTATGTCTACTTCTCTGGCTAGCGTAAGGATGCCAGGACCCTTCATAGGATACAGGCATGAGTCCACCTGTGCTGAGTCCTTGTGAAGGCTGGGCACAGAAGGTGTTTGGTTTCTTGTGCTGGGAAAGCTTTGGCATGTGCAGAAGTTCTTCATTCACTTCTGAGTTTTGGCAGACTGGGTGTCCAAGTCCTGCTTTGGGTACTGAGGCACTTGGGATGTGAAGGAGAGGTAATGCCCTTTATGTAAGGGCATCTGTTTATTTGGATTATGTAGCATAGAAAGCATTTGTGGTTATATTGACCTTTACTTGTTTGCTGCTCCTGTGCAGTGCCTGAAATCAGATTATTTTTTAAAGTTTAGCTGCTTAGGAAGGTTTGGGAAAATGTTAGCTGTCATAAAATGTAGGGTGCTTTGTATTGGAAATAGATATTACCTTCCAGGTAGCAGTAATAGCTATTTTTCCTCAAAGAATTACATGGTACTTTCCATTGGCTTTAATCCTGACCCTCAAAGAATAGATTTTACCATCTGCATGATATCCGAGTTTGGGAAATAAGCTTCTGAAGGAATAGTAGATGCATCGTCTGTCCATGTGGGATTATTAAACTGGAACAGCTACATGGTATTTTGTCAGTTGTCTCCCATCTTCAGTTTGAAAGACAGCTCAGTTTCTCCATTTACAGCTTTGAATATACTTGAGAAACTAATAAACTGAAATGACAGATACAGAGGGATTACAGGATATCAAGCAGTATTTTCCAAATGGGGTAACAACTGCAATGAAAAAACGTTCTATTGTAATAATGAAAGTTATCTTCTTACATCTGCTGCTTGCTGGTCTGGAATCACCAAAGAGATGAAAGTCTCTCTGGCAGCATAATACTCGGCAAACCTGCTGTGGGAGGTTTGCCAGTGGTTACTGCTCTGGATAATGAATGTAAATAAGCCCCTCACCATTACACTGGGAAATATTGGATGAAGCATTCTCTGCTGCTTAGGCTGACATGAATCCTTTACTTCTCTGAAACCTTTCTTTTGCTGCATCTCTGTGAAACTAGTGAGATGTTAGTGATTCTGGGAACATCTCACCAGGTTCTGGGACAGTGATGAATACCATTGGAATCTGTCTGTATTCTTTCAAACCATGAGTCCCTCTGAGGTCTGTGCAAAAACTAGAGAATAGATTTGATGGCTGTGCAGAACAGTCCCTTCCAAAGCTTCTGTGGGATCTGGGAACACAGCCTCTCTGACTTATGAAGCCTTACTCAAAACAAGTGAATACTGAGGCCAGGACTGCCTGAACTGAGTTGCTATGAGTCCAGGGATCTCAGTGCAAAAGGTGCTAGCAATAGCCCTGTGGCAAGTGTGAAAAAACAAGAACATCTTAGCAGTGAATTGTATTTGGAGGAAGTACTCTACATTTACACTAGAAAGTTTTCCCTTGTAGGACACTTTAATCTTTGCTGGGTCTTGTTACACTTAGAATCTCAGGACAAGAATACTGTTTTTTCTTGTTTGATTTGATTTCAATCTAGAAAATAATTATTTGAAGGGAATCTTCAGGCATAACTGTAAGCACTTGCTTAGCAACCTTATACTAATGGCCTTTCTGAACAAAGGTGACCCTGAGAACATGAGTATTTTTCTTGCTCCTTTGTCTCTGGTTTTATGACTCAGCTAGGGATGAAATTTAACGCAGTTTGCATAGAATGGCATAAGTGAATTACAGGGACACTCCACAATACATAAGAATAAATTAAATTTAGCAAGGGCAAGTGCTGGATTCTGCTCTGGGATGGGGCAACTCTGGATGTGTGTACAGACTGGGGAACGAGATGATGGTGAGCAGTACTGTGGAAAGGGACCTGGGCATCCTGGTCACCAGCAAGTTGAATATGAGAATTTTCAGGTCAGTCATGTTCCTTTATATTCCTCCATTGCACATGCTGCCTGCTCCATAGCCTCCCTTCCTCCTGAGGAAGCAGACATAAGCAAGGAGGATGTACCGCAACGGGCCGGAGCAAATGGGTTTTGCAATCTCCTAGGGTTCTAAATTTTTGGTAGAGTTATTGGGGAACTGGGTGTGGTGGGGAGGTATGTGCCCTGGAAGTGGAGAAGGCCACTGGCATCTTGAGCTGTTGTGACTGCAGGCAATGAAAGGTGGTTAGGTCTTCTCTTGTATCCTGCCCCACGTACTCACGCCCCCCTCTCCCTTTCCTGTCCCTGATGGGTCGTGTGAATTGTCCCAGGATTAGAATACCAGGTGGCAATTGTCTTAAGAACACCAGAATTGCAGGAGGAGCTCTCTGGATGCTGAGATAATAAATGCATTGCGGTGATGGGGAAGCTGTGGGGATTGCAATGGACTTTGGTACACATCAGCCTTCCAAAGGGTATAAATTGCTGCTGGAGACTGGGCTGGCTGTGCAAACTGGCTTTCCAAGGTTGCAGGCAGCTTCCAGGTGTACTCCCCACCCTGACAGTGATGCCTGCGGGGCACATCCAGGCCGAAAATGGGTAACACAAAGATAAAGAACGCTCACTTTTGGGTGGGTGAGTAAAAGCAAGCTCTAAGATTGATCAAATTCTAAAGTAGCTCCATAGGTGCTTTGTTATTGTGACTTCTGCAGGCCAAATACTGCAAATCTGTACATTTCTAGCCAAACCTACTTACAATATCAACCTTTAGAGTATTATATACTGCATTGGAAATATTTTGATTCTTTATTAGCCATAAGTCTTATCATAATCCTCCTCACAATAAGTGTCATATTTCTTGCACCCTGAGAGCCTTCTCTCTGTTTCTCTGCTGTCACTGTGTAAGAGCAAGCGAAGTGAGGTGATATCTCCCTCTCCTACCTGATGGGTCATGGGACCTGTGATAAGGTTTTCAGGAACTTTCCTGTTTAGGTAAAACTTCTTCATGTCATGTCTTCAGAGGCAGCTAGACTGGAGGAGAAAATTCACTTCCAGATCAATTCACTGTGACTTGTTTCTGTTGCTGCCCTTAAATTAATCTTTTCAGGGCTACATGTAACAAACTGGAGAATTGCTAATATTATACTTGTGGCCAATATATTAATTTCTGTTTTGTGATTTCAGTATCTCTTTTCCACCTCGAACAGTGCCAGCATAAAGTTGAAGCTGTCTCTATCATTCAGCTTTGTTTAATGCATTCCTGCAATCAAGCTTTTAGAGCATAGCATCACGGCCTTTATGGTGGCTCATCAGACACCTCTTATCCATCAGTTTTAACAGTATGGCACAGTCTGTGTTATAAAGCACATGTAATAAACATGTAAATTTCAGCTCTGCTACAAAAGTATTTTTTTCTTAAGCAATATCCATAGGTTTTTAATGCATTACAAATCTGAAAATATTAAATTCTAATATAAAGAAAGGAACTGCTGGGTTTTGGTTTGTTTTTTTTTAGGGAAAATTGTTCATTACTTGACTCTGAATATCAGATAAGACTAATTTCTGGCACAGGACTTTTTGAAGGTTTTGTATTGCAGAAAAGCTTGCAATCCTCAACACCCTCTCCATTCTCTGCAAACATTTAGAACAGCTATTTTCTCCTTCAGATGACAATTTTCATTTCAAGCAGGCTACAAGAGGTCATTTAGCTAATTTATGTGGAGATGAGGGAGGGTTGGTGGCACAGGCTTGAGAAATCAGGGAGATATGCAGCAAATAAGACTGCAAAAATAGTTGATGAAGTGCCATTGCTGTCAGCATTTGCAACTGTAGATTAAGGTGTTCACATCCTAATTTAGCCTTGTGCTTGAGGCACACCATTAACCTCCTGACAGCTAGCAAAGTGCATGCACTATGGATCACATGATCCATTTTTTTCTTCCAAATGTTGACTGTTTAAGTGCTGCAGAAGTGTTAAAACTCTCTGGCCACAGGCTCCAGTTCTAATTTTAAACTAGAGTGATTGTATGGAGATATGGAGCTGATGCTATCGAAAGGGACAGCATGTTGTCTCTGAAATACAGACAACGTTCCCAACTATTGTCACACACATCAACAGCCTGGCTTCTCCTCTCCAAGCTGTGTGTTTCAGCAAATTCCAGAATAATAAAAATTCAGACCATGTTATCTTCTATGAGTAATTCTCCCGCTTATGCAATGTTATTCCAGGAACTGTACTCTGCCAATGCCAACAATTGGCACAGATTTTGTTCCAACTCTTGCCCTGCTTTTAAGCAGATTTTAGCTATCGCAGTAGATTATGCTGTGTGGGCTATTTGTTTTTCTGTGACAGTTATGTGTTAAATTTGATATTTGAAGGATAGCTCCTGTTACAAACCTTACATGCATTCATCTTGATATGGGGTGAATAAGAATAGAATAATTTTCTCATGCTGTGCATCAGTCACACAGATTCCCTGAAATGTTTTAGGTATGTCCAAATCCAGCCAATAAATAGCTTCCATAAAAGTTAGCCTAAATCCTCAGATTTGATGGGCAGTCAATATGAGATCCCAAAATCTGGTTCAGTAAGGCACAATGGAGATATAGCAGCTCTGGGCTGTTCTGCACCCAGGTGATTGTAGCAGCACCTTCCCTCCTCTTCAGCTTGTTGCAAGTTGATCCCAGAGTAGGTGTATAGTTTAAAATGGCCAGAAAAACACTTCATGGGATTTGCTATATGAACAGGTTAGCTTCAAACTGTTCCTGGGTTTTCTTCTTTTCTCCTCTAACTGCAGAGGTTTTCATAATACTTCGATCTTGTCAGTATTTCTCTTGGTGGGAAGAAAATACCATCTTGTTTTCCTTGCTCTGTCTTGAACTTGCTGAAGTTTTTAGCAGCCTCCTGCTGTGGAAGAGGTTTTTTGCTGTGGTACAGATCTGTTAAATATAACATTGCTTCCTGCTCTTCTACCAGCCCTTTTCCCTGTGCTACAGCATGATTTATATTTGCAAGTGCATAAAACTTTTCACTTCCATGAAGCTTCTGTTTTTTATTTGGGAACTTGCTGTCTCTAAAAGAAAATAAGCTAACTGGTGTATGCCTTGGATTCCTTGATCCTTGGTCTTTGACTAGTGACTAGTGTTCCAGGAGGGTGTATGAAAATCGAAGTACCCATGCTCTTGAGTTTTTTTCAGCTTGTGAGTTGTGTTGAGGATGGAGACAGCTGCTAAAGGCTTGATTTAGATTTTGAGGTCCATGAGGGAGTTAAATTACTGCCCTCATGGAATGAGTCACCTCCTAACTGGGTGAGTCACCCAAAAACAGTGAGTGTTTGAGTCATCCCTCAACTGGGTACTGACTACCGTACCATGAGGAGACGGTCCCTGCCAGAATACCAGTGCTACAGTTCACAGGCTGAACCTCTCAGAACCTGGTCTTTTGCAAAGGATACTGGGAGCCTGGATATTTCTCCATGTGAAAGAAGTATGGTTACATGTCAGTTCTTGGAACTGTGTGTGTAAATACATGGAAAAAGAAGAAAAACTTTCCACATGTTCCACTCTTGGAGAATGACTCAGGAGCTGCTAGCATAATGGAATGACTCTTCCATGACAAGGAACAGTGGGAAATGGTGTTATCACTGGCTTTCCAATATATTTTCTTTACCATGTTCTTCTCCTTCAGACATCTGGGCTGTCAAGGATGCTTGAGAAAAGACTGGCAGTCTCTGAGTATGCTTTGGCTCATTCTCAAGCTGTGCTATTCACGATGCCGTTATCCTGAGCCCTGCTAGGGTCATGCCTTACTTTGCAATAAAATATTATTTCTGGTGATCCCTGCACAGAGGTGGCAGCAAGGCAAGATTTTTCTTCCAGTCCTTTACAAGACTACAGTGGCCTGATGAAGGACAAAGTCAGTGTTCTAATATCATATGTTTGTGTCTCTGCGTTCTGCAGTGGAAGCATGTTGTGCTCTTTAGAAACATGAAGCTAGAGAGGGGGAATACATCTATTTGAGTGTTCCTTGATATTGAACCATCAGTGAAAGCTGCTTTGAATAAAAATGCAAATAAATGGCATTGTTAGTGCATGATCCAGAGTCTGAAAAAGTGCTAGTCTTTTACCATTACAGTGACTTTTGGTTTGAGATGGAGATCAGAAAGCTCCAAATTCTCGAGCTAACTTTACTGATTGTTAACAGATGGCTTGTGAAGGTTGGGTACAAATGGTTAGAGTGAATGGGGTAACATCAGGCTGGTGAGCGGTCACTAGTCGGGTTCTGCAGGGCTCCATCCTCGTCCCAGTTCTCTTCAACATTTTCATTAATAACTTGGATGCAGTCCCACAGACAGGGAGCTGGGGGTCCTGGTCCATGGCAATTGAATGTGAGCCATTGTGCCCTGGTAGCCAGGAGGGCCAACCCTGTCCTGGGGGGGCATCAGGCACAGCCAGGCAAGATTGTCCTGCTCTGCTCTGCACTGGGGCAGCCTCACCTCCAGTGCTGGGGGCAGCTCTGGGTGCCACAATATAAAAAAGACATTGAGCTGTTAGCATCCAAAGGAGGGCTCTGAGGATGATGAAGGGTCTGGAGAAGATTTGTGGGTACTCAAATGTATTATTTAAGTAACGGTCTATGCATAGACAACTCATTCTCAGTTCCACCTGTGGGCCAGCATTATTTCTTATTAAAACTTCATGTGCAGTGCCTTTCAGGATGTCAACCTCTACTTAGGAGTAACAGACATTACTGTGAGTTTCTGCAAGCACATGTTCAAGAGAGTTCCACCTTGCACATTCCAACTTGGAAAACAAAACTCTGTAAGAATGTAAGAATGAAGTTCTAATGAAGCATGGCCATGGCTGAGATTGTAGACTAGAAGGAAGATTTCTGTCAGTATTTCTCAATGGATTCTTTCTGAGAAAAAAACATAAATTCCCAATATTTCTAGAATGCCGTGTTTCTATTCTATTTTTTTTTTTTTTCATATTCAGTGACTTTATTATGCTTCTAGCTGCTCTGTCACATGGATTTCTGTTGTGCTTTTGTGGAACACCATTAGAAGCGTTTACTGAGGAGGTGGTGTTAGGAATTCTTCAGGCCATGGTGTGTCAGGTAACAGTTTCTATAGTGGTTTTGAACCACAGTCCAGAATGTTTTTTCTGATCGTGTAGGCAAACAGAATCTTAGATTACAATGAGGTAAGTATAAAGAGAATATTGCTAAGCTTTTGTACAGCAGGGTTTGTTAGTTTTCACTTTAGTGATCCTCTCACAAATCCATAAGGCTAATGTGGATGTTCTTGGTCCCTATTAACTTGTCCATGCATCAGCATCAAGCTATGCAGCTAAGCCTCTACAGCCTGCTTGTGACACTGCTGTAGAGTGCTGCCTCTCTCAAGCCATATGGTCTTGCATTAAGAGGCAGTGCAGAAAGATGGTTTTTTTATAAGGATTTTGTCCAATCTACATGGTATAAAATACTGGTGTCTGTACATATGCCAGTTATGTGTGTATCTGTGTTTATGTGCAGCTGACCTGAAACATCTCAACGACAAAAGCCGTTTCTATGCCACTTTACAAAATAGGTTTGTGTCCTTTCCTTCACTTATCACCACCTTGATGTTTGTTTTAGCATTCCTGAAAGCCCACAACTACAAGTGTTTATTCTCCTTAAATGCCTATCTAGCACTGTTTTACCTATTTGAGCAATTTATTAATTATTTGTTTGAACAACACCCCTGAGTCCTAGATAAGGCAAGGTCCTGCTGAGACAAGTACTGTGTAAATGCATAGTAAAAATCCCTGCTTTGAAGAGTTCCAATATAAACTGTATTCCTTTGATCAACAATACACAATAGACTGCTGTGCCAATCTTGGTCCCCTCCGAAACTCTCAGGCTTCTAATTTATCCTCTATTTGATCCTGTAAATTGCAGAATGGAGGCCAAGATTCACTAGATGGCTGAGGTGGGAGGAAATAGAGAAGTACAGTGGAAATAAGAGAAACAAAAATGATGGAGTAGTGTTTGAAACTGAGCAATGGATAAACATTTAAAAATGACTGGAGATGTGACAGGTACTTAGTAATGAATTATATGGTGAATGAAAATAAGGGTGGGATGTTGACTCTTCTAGCATTAGAGCTTCAAGATATCGTTGTAACCTAGTAGGTGGCTAGTAGGTAAAAGTTAAGGGACAGTTAAAGGAGATAATAATCTGTCATGCAACGGGTAGTTAAGCTGTTGATGTACTTGCCACAGGATACTGGACATGCAGAAAGCTTCTATGGGCTCAAAGTGTCACTGGACAAATTAATGCAATAAAAAGACATTGCAGGAGATTAAACAGAGAAGTTTCCTCTGGCACAGGATTGGGAAAAAAATTTCCAGTGGGCCAGGAAGTAACAACTTTGCTCTCCAGTTTTAACCCCTTATGTTTGCAGATATCCATGCCTAGCCACTGTCTGTCACGGAACATTAGTCCTTGCTGTGAGATGGCACATCTTAGTATTATCGTTCTGTGCTTTTTTTATTTGCCATCATCTTCTTGGGGAAGTCTGGTATGCTAATGTAATGGTAGCCACTAGACTTTATTACTGTTAAATTTGCCAAAATTTTTTTGCTTTGTGAACAAACACTGGCCTTTAGTGCCCTTTCCTCAACACACAGTTGGTCATTTCTGTAAATGAGCCATTGCTCTTGGGCAGCTTGTCACGGCCAAACTCTTAAAGTAAATGGGCATGTCCCTACTGTGCCAATCAGTTGGATCTGATCCCTCAACTATTTCCAAATGCTATCTCCTGTTGACATTCCTAATGTCTACTGGTCCAGGGAGGTGCCGTTTCTACTGTGCTGAATTCAATGTAACTACTTCAGAGGTCTAGAAAGTCCTATAACAAGGCTGGAAACAAACAAATGAAGCTAAAAAAAGGCTAAAAGCAGATGTATATATGAGTTCTAGTTGTGCATAAGCGTGCAGATAACTTTGGCAATGGATGGTTTATAGTGGTAGATGCATCATGGGCATGGAAGGCCAGAATAATGGGAATTTGCATGGATCGAGATGGATTCATAGCCCGTCTCTTTTGGACCCACTGAGATAAAATAAGGGAGCGTAGGCATACTTCATTCCCAAAAAGCTAGGTATTTGGGTGCCTCTGCTAAAGGAGTGGCTTTCTCAGTTGATACAGCCCTATGAATTTGTCTTGCTGCTGTGCTCCTCTCTTATGGACCTGCCATGCTTGCTGCTTGTTTCTAATTTCCATTTATTTTTGACAAGTTATCACTATTTTTGCACAAGGTACAGATTAGGAGGAGTACATAGAAATCAGATAATAATCTAGAGAAAGATGCAGGAATATAAGTAATACCAACACTTTTCATGAAAGCAATATTGGTGCTGTGCACTGAAGAATATAAGATTATTCTGCATACTGAATACCTTTTCTTCTTTGAGACCCAATGACTAACTTTGATGAGCAACAGTACCTGTAGAGACACTAAAATCATCACAGCTGTCAGTTAGGCCTACGTTAATGTGTCTTGAAAGAGTGATTAATGGGTTCTGACAATATCATTGCATTTCATATTTAATCAGATTATGCATCTGTTAGGAATGGTGCACTCCTAACATCTGCAGTCAAAGCCCCTGATCTGCATCCAGATCATCGTTTTGGCAGGAGCATGAAGCATGGTCTGTGGTGGACTTTTGACAAGTTAAAGCTATGTGATGTCTAGTGTGCTTTTAAAATAGTCTGCATTCACCTGCGTGGCTCCTGTGTGTGTGTATGCATGCTCATAGGCTCCCTTCCTGGTGAAAATCCCCATATGGAGGAGAAAACATAGAGCCTGAAGACAAAGTAAGTGGAATATTTCCCTGAAGGGGAGGGGCGGTGCAATATAGTGTTAGCACACATGTATCAGTGTAGGTGTGCCTAATGCTTGCTTCCCAGCTCTGCTAGGTGCTTCCTGTGTGACTTCTCTCAAGCTGGCTGCAGTCCAGCCATAAGGGGTTGCCCCAATTTCCTCTGGACCTTATGTTCGCCTCTAATTTGGTTGGGAGTGCTTTTTGATATTGTGGGGCTGTGGAAGGATGGGGGCAACATCAGGCACTGCAGTAGTGGGGATTTATCTGGCCTACAGAAATTTCAAGGCTCATGATTTGAAGATGATCATATACCTATTTGAGAAGCTCTTAAAATACATGGGAGTCTCTGCCTGGAAATACACGGAACAGACTGACGTATTTTGGCTGAAGGCTGTCCCAACACTTGTCTTTATTATCTTTTAAAATTATCCTGTTTTGAATTCTTTCTGAAACAAAACAAACTGCTTTGGCTGTCAAAGCACTTCTCAAGCAGAGAACCTGAGCATAGTATCACAAATACATATGGTCCAAGAATTAAAAAAAAAATTCCACATAGACCATTTTTCTTAGGTACATACAGCATGAATGACCTCCCCAAATGCTATCAGAAATTTAGCTCTGGGGTGTCTTGCTATGCTGTGCAGTGACTGTGAATAAGGTAGTCCTTGTTGGCCAGGAGCAGGCAGGAAAAGGTGGAACTGAACATGGATGCACAGAAGAGTGCACATTAGGGTTCTGGTTTCCCTATGCACCCAGCAGGAGCACCCAGTGATGGAGCAGCTTCCCTGACAGCAAGCTGGGGGATGTAGCAGGGGATTAGCAGTGCTTTGGAGTGAAATAACTTACTGGCATTCATGCAGTGGGGAGCAATCATGATTCTGACCAGCCTCATTCTCTGATCTTTGCAGACATGTCTGAGGGCTTAAGAGCAGTCTGTGAAAGTACACTCCAGGGTGAGTGTGAGCAGGAGCCGAGTGTGAGCCCTCATTGTCAGTGAGACACTGTCTGCCTAGGATCTGTTGGGCTGTCACCATTGTTACATGAATGATACTCCTCTGCTAACCTGCAGAGCATACACCCCCCACCCCTGGGAATGTGGGAGCAGGGCTTGCAAGGGATCTGCAGCTTTCATAGGGAAAGATCATTTCTAGTTTCACCTCACTCATTTCTTCTTCCTGTCAGGGACTTCATGGTATGCAGGGTCTTAAGCAATCTCGCACTTCCTTTGGAAGATGAGGTCCCTGCTTTGACAGACTGAGAAGAATTAATTTTCCATTTAAATACCAGCTGTCACCCCAGACTCATTGCATGACCATCTACATCTGCAGGGCAATTTTCTCTTCAGGAAAACAAGTCTTCTTATTTGCGCTGTGAATCTCTAAAATTGAGGATTATTGTTTTGTAAATAAACAATAAGTAGTAAAAAGTAAAAAGACATTCTGGTCAACAAATACAAAATAACAGCCTATAATTCCCTTGTTGTGACTATTGTAAAATGCAGTATTTTATTAGACAGGCTTATGTCATCTCTTGGTATATTATTTGCCTTCAGATGTGCCAAAAGGTGTCCAAATAGCCATGACTGGATGCAGGGAGATGCTTTGAGGAATAATTATACACTGGTACAACAAAAAGATATCAGTGATGCATAATTTTGTTACATAAGTCATCATTCTCATTACTGGGGGAGGGGTCTAGGATCACTTGTTCCACAATGCTGTCTCAAAAATGGTTTTGTTCCATGTTTCAGTACTTTCTCTTGTATTCTGGTTATGCAGCAAATTTGGAATGCTGATGTGGGAGATCCTGTTTTCATCTGATGTGGAAAATCTGCCTGTTTGAGTGAACTATTAGTCTAAACTGAAAAGGCACAAAACAAAGGTACTGCTGAAGAAAGAGGCAGGATGAGGCACCTGGTTGAGAGAAACCTGTTCAGGAAAGCATATGAATGCCCATGTCCATACTCCCAAGCAAGGAGCAAGGCAAGCACTAACAGGAATGGTTTCCTAACTCAAGGCACTTCTCTGACAGTTTCCCTTGAGGGAGGTGTGGGGGAGATGTACGTTTTGGGGAGGATGGACCGTTTCCATTTTTGTAGAGTATGTTGTCCTGGGTATACTGAATAAACTGGGGAAAATCTTGAGAACAGAGCTTGACTGCATTTGTCTCTGACTATGGCGTTGTTCTAAAGACACCAGGTAAATGTTGGCTTAGTGAATACTGTTGGCTAGGAAACCATTCCCCCTTCCTCAGCATCCTGCTTGCCAACAGGGAAACCTGTCTGTGTGAGCTAGCCTGAATTTTGACAGTTGAGTCCTGGGACTTAGTGTGGAAACTGTGCCTGGAGGGTTTTCGTATGTCCCTTACAGGCTGTTAGAATGAGGACTGCAGTTGGATTTCTTTTCCTTGAGCTCCGCATTTTACTGCTGAAGAAATTTGAAGTGCTCCCAACTTTTTAAAAGGGTGGGAAAAAGCATAACCACAAAGGGTTGCTGACCTTAAAAGCCTGAGAGCTAGTATAAAAACCGGTGCAGGGCTTCATTAGTTGTCCTTCATCCATTAACCTCTGGACTGAGTTTGCCATGGGGCACCACTAAAAGCAAATCTTGTCCCTTAGACACTAAGACCTTTCTGCTTGCCTGCCCTGTAGTCACCCAACACCTCAGAGAATAAATCAGCTCCAGGTTTTCCAAAGCCTCTAGAAGTGGAAGTTTCAACATCAGTTGTTAGTCTACCAAACTGGGACTTGGTGGGTAGATACTTGACTGAAACTCAGTGTACAGGTGTATGAATATGTGCCTATGGGAGCTGGATGGTCACAATCTGTTTCTTAAGCCTGGTGCAAAAGTTCACGCCTACAGGGGTATGTTTATGCCTACTGTGAAATGACCATTTGTCAGGCACCAGGCTCTGGCAGTGCTGGTGCTATTTTGAATACAGCTGAGACCAATTGTGGGCTGTGGGCTGCATTGTTGTGCAGAGTTTTCTGTTTAAGAATCTTGCCTGTGTTTTCCTTGTTGGCCTGCCTCCCTCAGGATTCAGTCTAACACTGCAAGCAGCTTTAAATACTGCAAGATAAAAGCTGTTTGAAGAGTGGCACCTTGCCTGGAAAAGGAAAGTTTTGCTGTGCTGCTTAGATCCAGTCACCAAGCTTGACTCTAACTTTATTTCAAAATAGCTCTAGTCTAAGACCTTGAGTGGGTTATGTACAGTGCTGGCATGAAGATGGGTGTAATAGCATCCCATATGCTTAGAAAGAGCAGTAGATTCCCTCTACCATTGACAAACAACTACTGCCATGTCTGTTAGAACAAAGCACTGCTTTTCTTCCTGCAACATTCTGCAGTGCTGTTACAGTGATCTACTCGAAAGAAATGTATCTTGTTTTTCCCCTTTTTGAGTTTTGTAAGTCCCCATCCCTTATTATGTCAAAAGCTTAAAAATGGACCGGAACAGGAGTAACTCCCCAATGAAACCAAGAGTTTACTGTGGAGCAATACAGTATCAAGGTTTGATCGCTACTGAGTTGAGTTGGTGGAGTCGCCTTCTCTGGAGACAATAAAAAGTTGTCTGGATGCAATTCTGAACAACATGCTCTAGGGGATCCTGCTTGAGTGAAGAGGTTGGACTAGATGACTTCCAGTGGTCCCTACCAACGTTAACCATTCTGTGGTTAGTGGCTCTGCACAGCTGCTTATTCAAGAAAATGAAATTATCTGTGTGTATTTAATTTCAGAGGTATTTAGAACTGCCTCACTCAGGCTCTTCAGAAGATTGCATCCAATATCTGAGATGTGATGCTGCTCCACAGCATGTAATTTCTGTGTCTGCAGGGAATTCTCCATCCCTTGGGAGTTAGATCATCCTTAGAGAACTAGATCTGCAATTTGAAATTTGTGCTTCCTGCGTATAGCCAAATGCGTTCTACTCATCTGCCATTACTTTGGCTATATTTTCTAGGCTTTCCAATTTTTTTTTTCAGCAGTGTAGCAGCCATACTTGAAACTAATACTGACATTTAGTAATTAAGATGCCTGAGCTATCCTAGAGTCCTGCAAAGTCCATCAACTCCTGTTCAACTTAAATATAGATTTTAGCAAAGCACTGGTATTAAGAAGATATAATTCTCAAGTTTGCTGCACTTTGGCGTCTTCTGAATTGATTCATCTTTGAGCATTACATATATATGTGTGTGTTTATGTGTTCATATAAATAATGGAATGTCTGCCAGTTGTAAGGAGTACAAGGCTCTTGTGAAAACTGATGAACACACCAGTGTCCATTATAAAAGCTGAAATTCATAATAACTACAGCAATGCAGAGCTGTTTTCTTTTTCAAGGAAATTTGCCATAAATTAAGAATTGTGTTCCTTTTATTATGCAGCTACAGTACTTACCATGCTGGAAAACTTTGAAAAATAATACAGAATAGATTTGACCTCAGAGAGGATCATGATAAATTAGAGTTGCTTTCAAGAATTCAAATTAGATTTGCAAACTGGTTAGTTTGATTGAGCCAAGATGATCTTGTAGAGAAAGGGAAAAATGATGGTAGCAAGATAGACATTTGGCCATTAAATCCTACAGAATTTTCTCCTGCTTTTCCCCCTGGTTTTGTTTCCTCACTAGCAAACATTTGTAAGTAAGGTCTTCCTACTGTTTAAACTAGAGAGGGGAATTATTTTTTTTTTGAGAGGACTTACTCTTTAGGGGTTTTGTCTTTGCTCCCTGAAACTCTTCAGGACACTGAATAGGGGATCTGTGTTTTGTTTTCTAAAGGCTACAGAAGCTGAAAGCCACTTTTCTGGCAAGCTAATAAGGGAGAGCAAAGGAGACAGCTAACTCGTAGGGATGACACAGAGGGACTGAGGGGAAAAGCTTGGCAGATTCATTGTGAGCATCTGGTGTGAGACATCAAGGACAGGAACGTCTCTCAGACAGAGGGCACTGTGGTGGCTGAACACTTCCTGTGAAAAGGCATCCTTCAGAGGCCAGCTCATCCCAAATCTTTCCAAGATGAAGCACAACTGGCTGAGCTGGGTTCCTTCAGTCCAATCTTTTACCTAGGATGAGGGGAAAAAGCTGTCAGTGCTCAAAAAACAAATGACAAAGGCAAGCTGTTGCTTAAACTGCCCATTTTGCTCACAAGAGTCTGAATCTGTCTTCTGATTCTGACTAGGGGATTTGCTTTTCATTCACAGACATTTAACAAAGCAGAAGTATTGTAGCAGGGTGAAAGGAAGGAATGGGAGTGAAAGATGAGGAGTGCTAATAGGCCTGAAAATGAATAAAATATAGCACAAAGAACGACAACTGCAGCAGTTCCTCCTTCAGCAAGAGTTCTCCATCTGTAATTCAGCTTGATATTTTGAGAACCTATTTGGCAGCTGAAAGAGACTTCACCTGGTAACTTTTTATTTTAGAGGTTGAAGTGTGATGGGAGGAGAAGCTTCTTCTAAATAACACATATAAATCAGTTGGACAAAATGGTTTCTCTTCTTATAAATGGCTCATTTTCAAGGCTAGCTCCTAATTCCTTTCACTGATTGAGGTGGGGGGGATTAGAGAATGAACAGTAGATTAGGTCAGGAGTGCTGGTGCTGTCCTGGGATCAAGGAGAATATGGATTTCCCTCTTTTAAGATTGACCCTGTGGGCTACAAATACCTGTGTGGCACCCTAAGAAGGCAGGGTTTGCCCTTGATGTCTCATTTCATGCCCCCTTCTTCCATTCCCTTCAGTTTTGTGTGGATCTTTGTTGCTGGGTTGAGGCCAGGGCCGCCTGCTTGCACGTGCTGTGTGTCCACCCTGTTTAATGTGTCCAGCATCCCCAGCCAAGTTGGTTGAGGCTCAGCTCTAGCTGTGTCTCCCTGCCAGGACTTTGCAGCTGCAAATAAAGCCTGAATTGAAGTTGTCTGGATTTCAAGTGTAATCTGTTTTCAGCAATTGCTCAACACTGATGTTCGCTTCTCACTCAATACTTGGTTGGATTCTTGGTGTCATCTTGAGCATCAGCTAAGTGGAAAGTAAATGCTTGGGGAAACCCTTCACTTGATCTGTACCCTAGAAATTGTATGATCCCTGCTTTGCCAGGCATTTGGCTCCTGACTTAGTAGACACATTTCTGCAAGCTCAGGGAATCCACAGTATGCTTTTAAAATGGGGAGGAGTGAGCATACATCTCTACACTTTCACAGCTGTAAACCGAAATACAAAGCATTGTCACAGTTGCAACTGGTTGGGGTGCCTTGTTCTTTTCCTATTTTTAGCTCTCAGCAGTTATGGGGTTGCCACCTAGTCTAGCATCTGATTTTTCAGGCAACTTCTCTTTTGCAAGGAAAGATTTTAAAGCTGTCTTAATGTGTTTTCAGTATAGGACCAGGTCAGTTACTTTCTGCTTTCATGGAGGAGGGCACAAAGAAATAAGATCTCTGATCTTCATATTCTTGTATGAATAGGAGTACATCAAGAGCAAACATAGGTGAGTTTTTAAAAAAACAAACCTCTAACAGTTTATTCTAAATTACCAAAGACAGATTCTTAGATTTTTCTGTTACAAACATTTAATGAAGTCTGATGCTTTTGTTGAATGCAATAGCTGCATGTGACTTTCAGGAGTGTCAGCTTTGGACTGGATAAAGTCAAGATCCCAGCTAAGTCTTCACTATCTGCAGTGGTAGTCAGCACTGGATGCTTCAGGGGGAGATGTAAGCATCATGCAAGCAAGTTGCCTATAAAGAAAGTTTTCCCTCTATGTCTTAATAGCTGTTGACGTCTAAAGTAACTTCATTTACCTAACCTATTCCCTAAACACTGATAATGTTTTGTATCAAAACAAACGTTGCTCTTTTGAATGCTTCTGTGGTATCTTCCACAGACATCTTATGGTAGAGCTCTGCAGATAAGTAATGGGGAAAGTGTTTTATCAATTCTCCATCTAGCATTTTTCCTTTTCACATGGGCCCCTAGTCTTATTCACAATTTGAACAATAAATCTCAGAGGAGCTGAGAGGAGTAGCTGTAGCTGTTTTTAAAATATCACATTTTTTATATATAGTTGAAATACTCACAACAAACATTTATTTTCTGGCACATTTTCTTAAATTCGTGTTTATCAGATCTCTGGAGTTTTGTTGATGGGGTTTAGTATGAACGCTTACTTTAGAATCACATATTTATATTTTAAAACTATATAATACAGTCAGAACTTTGGAAACTGCACACAGTTTAGACTTCAACTTCCAAAGACAGAAGATAATCGTATATTTCAGAAGCTACACACTGCAGTAACTACGCTGTACTGGTGCTGCTATTTTTAATTTACTCCAAATGGAAAGTGCCCATGGTTCTAGCTTAGCAGCTGCCATAGATGAAATTACAGGTATTATAGTTCACAATTCAGACTGCCAAAACTGAAGGGGCTAACAAAGCAGAAATAAGTCTTTTAAGCACTTCATTCTTAAGTAAAAGATGTTTCTATCTTTCAGGGACATAAAGAAAACCTGAGTGCTACAGGTGGAAATGACCCACAATCCAGACTTGTAATTAAGTTATGGGATTTCAGATGTGGTTGCAAAGAGTTCTGAACTTACATTTATTACCAGATCATTCTACTAATGGCTTTCTACCATTAGGATATTATTCTATCTTAATGCTGAATTCTACTATTCAGCATTATGCTGGTAGTAACCCTTTAAAGGCTCCAGTGTAGATCCAATGCTGAAACACTTTAAGCAGGAGTGCTCACCAACACTCTTTATCAGCTCACCTTGGCAGTACAGTAGTGTTTCCTCTGCTCACTTTGGAGTTCTCTGTTCTTTGGAGTTCATCTATTCATCAAAATCTGCTTCTTAGGCGTCTGAAAGCCAAGAATACTCTTTGGAAGCTGCATTGCTGATAAGTGAAATGGGTCATATGGGTTGTATGTTAGTTTTAATTCTGTGCTCCCCGTATTTCAGTGTGTGATGTCTACTCACCAGACGAGGTTATTTAATATTGTGCTGTCACTAAATTAATCCTTATTTCTGCTTTAGTGAACACTGATGTGGCTAGAAAAGAAAAAAAGGAACATGATCATTTTAGCCACTAGGCAGTGTGGATAAGCAAGCAAAACTGGCTTGTTTTGTATTGTGCAATAAGACACTAATGCTAAAGAGACTACTCTGAAATAAGGTGCTGTGCTAAGGAGCTGTACAAAAGAAGCTGGTGGCAGCTGTCAAGACTTCCAGGTGATGCTGTCCATACTTGAGTCCCATATCCAGGCTACAGATTTCTGTGTAGGTAGCCAAGGGATGTTCTTGTTACAGCTGCCTGTCAGTTAATAGACATGTTTAGGAGGATGGATAGATGCACATGGCAACACAAGGAAGAAATGCATGTAAGGGCCAAAAAGCATTCTTCAACAAGAGGTCTTTGGGGCTTAGTGTGGAGAGGTGAGTAGGAAACCCATGATGAGATTCCTGCTTTTGAAAACAGCAGTTAACAGGATTAAAAAAGGTCAGAGAATGAGGGTCTGTACTCCCAGAAGCTGAGAAAATAAACCCACAGCCTCATATACCCTAATTAGGGAGATTGAAAATGGATTACAGTAGGGAGAGAAATACTCAGTGTTTTCCACCAGAACCAGAAGGTATATGGGGTGGAGGGTCCTGGGTTTTTAAAGACCTGACCCAAATTATGTCTGAGGTCTGTGAATATGGAGAGAGACATGCTCAGTGTCCTAACTGTAGCTGTGCCTTTCTGTTGCTGTCCAAAGCACTGAGCAGTTGTTAGGAGCGTGGCAGTCAGTTTTGTGAGGTGCTGGCAGTGTGTCCCCAGGAGGCTGAGGAGCAAGCTGAAGCAGTCAGATATCTGACTTTGGGAAAGATCTTATTTAGCTCACTGAGCTTGTGCTAACAGCCACAAGGCATGGGGAAAGGGGCTTTGCTTTCAAAAGAAGCACTGGGAAGACCACTCCTCTAGAAGGGTCCTAGAAAAGACTCTGGTGCCCAGGTTTTGCTTAATCTCTGAAAACCTAAAACCCAACTATTATGCCATATTGACATCTACAGCAGAGCTATTCCAGGCTGGTGCTGACTGCTCCAGGACAGGTCCCTATAGACACTATTCAATACAAATCTCTTCTGACGCCTTACAGCTCTCATTGAAAAGTATTGCAGTGAGTCCAGTCAGCCTTGTCCAAGGCACAGCACACGTAACAGACCAGTTCAAAAAATGCACAGCTCTTTCAAACTCCTTTATTTTTGTAATGAATTCATATTTCTGGTTGCTAGTACAAGTGAGATGCAGCTAATAGTTAATCTGCTGAGGGCATTGCAGGTGCTCTAACAATCATAGCCTTCCTATCTGGAGGTAAAATGCCTAACTGTGCTTGGAGCACTTTCCATTGAAAAAACACACTTTAAGAGGAGTGCTGATTACACCCTTCCATGAAAAATTAAATCTACAGATAATGTGCTGTTTGTAACTTGCCAAGAACATTGCTCATAAGCAGTGCAGGAGAATCAATTCCCTCATTAGTAGAAATGAGTATACATCTTTTTATGAATGCTGAGGAATATTATGTTATATGAGTTTTTGAGAAAAAGGTCTTTTGATTGAGGAAGTGATTTGTATGTCTTGTCTGAAAATGTCTTTTAAGTTCTAAGACACATTTTGCAATACATAAGCTTCCAAACAGGCTGAAAAAATGAAGTTGCTAACAGATGAAGTTGCTGAAGTCAGGCTGATAATATTTTACCTGTAAAGTTAGTGTACTTCCACTTAGGAACCTGCATTTGTAATCCAAAGGTTGTGAAGTCACATTTTTTTGAAGTGCTTCTGAACTTATTCTGTATATTTTTTCAATGCCATTCACATTGCTGCTGAGCTGAAGTTCAAAAGATCAAATTGTAACATCTTTGAGTGGCTGGAATCACAATTCAATCCTGCTTAATGTGCCTATAATAAAATGTTAGAGGGGAGTCACAGTAATTAGTATTTAAAAATATCAATACTTACCTTGCCATCTTGAAAATGAGACAGCAACTTTGTCCAAATCTGGTAGTTATTATGTACTTAATAGCCAAGGAATTTTAAAATTGGCCCAAACCTGTTCTTTATGAAGCAAGTGGTAAAACTCCAGTTTAGTCAAATAGGAGGATTAGATGATGACTGCTTGTAAAGTTCCATCCATTAACATTCAACTTCAGTAGAAATTTTCCATATGCTTTACTTGCAAGACTAGATGACTGTGTTAACTAATTAGAAGCAGTATTCAAATATTTACTCTCAGAACATTCAAACAAATGAAAAGATTAATGAGATTCTACTGATTTTTTCAGAGTTGTTTTTGTAGAAATAAAATCTATACTTTTCTAACTGAAAAATAAACCCATTAGACCAATCATTATCAAAATCTCAATACCTGTCCTTAAAAATTCTGAGTAGCTATGAAGAACCTCCCCTCATGCCTGAATATCTGAATGCTTGTAGAAGGAACCTCAGGGAGTTAAGTGTTAAGGGATCTGTGTTTTTACACTAAATCTTCAGTAAGTACAAATTAGCTCCTGAATCTAAGGCTAGCAGCCCTGGTGTTGATTGATTTAAATCTTTTTGGTCCTTACCCTTGTCCATGCTCTGAGCAGGCAATAGGCTCTCAGTCCCAGGCTGTGGCCAGTGCTCTAGGCTTGATGGTTGTGAGGTGGTCTCACAAGTCCTTTCAGGGTCTCCTCAGCCTCTCTGCCTCTCTCACCATAAGCAGCTGAGCAAGTACCCACAGGTGCAGTACCAAGCTCCTGGGCTGCAGACAACCTGAAAAATCCAAACCAAAAAAACCCAGAACTCCACAAACTAAACAACTTGAAAGGTCTGGTGAACTTGAAGCTCTTCTACGATGTGTAATATTGAAATATCATTTGTTCTCCAACCTTAATGCATATGGTATTTGTTGAAATTGATTGTAAATTGAAATTGGTATTTTCCCTGAGTGGCAAAAGCACTGAAGGCAGCCAGATGGTTAGCAGAAATATATAGTATATTCACAGACCATGACAATTTGGTCCCATAGCTTTTCTTGTTGGCAACTGAATCAACTTTTTCGAACTGAGCATCTTGATCTTAAGGGTCTTTTCCAACCTATATTATTCTATGATGTAACTGCACTGGAAAAAAAAGGCAAGTTCTGTGGAAGTAATAGTACAATTATTGTTTTTAGATGTCTTTTCCCTTCCACCTCTCCTGAGTACTACTACTTCTAATAGAATAAGTGGAAAAATATGTAACAATTTACCTTACTAAATTAAAATATATTAGACTAAAGTTCTTTCTTTCCATTTGAGAGAATTGGCCTGTGTCTGCATACTAAACCATACTTTTTGTAATCTCAAAGTGAAATCATATGTACCAGGAAATTTTTTTAAATTAACCGAGGCCAGAAGGCACAATAATTGTCATTTCTTCTCACATCAATTTTTTTTCTCTGGGCTAAGTAATCCACACTCTTCCCAGGATGAGGCATGCTGGCCATTAGCATAATAAAAAAGCTCTTCTTGCAAAATGCCTAATTTGACTCCATTGAAAACTATTCTTAAGGTGGAGGTATCTTCTGCATGTCTAAGTGGCTCTATCATGATATAAAGCAGGTAAATATCTGGCCTAAGTTGTTAGAAAACACCAATTCACAGGATCTGGATCTGGCTTGCAGCTTTAAACATTTTGATGACGCCCTGGGAGGGAGAAAAGATAGTATGAGCATTGGTTGTAGAGCTCACTGCCATGCCAAATCAACGGGGTTTTTTCTAAATAACTCAGTAAATCATTAACATGCCGCTGTTAAAAAAATCCTCAATTGTAAGATGAGTCCCATTGTGAGATGATGCTTCAAAGAAATAATTTGAAGTGGTTCATTGCAGAGACTTAAATTGATGCCTTTCAACTTTGCAATGCAGGCAAAAAGAAATTAGGGTTTAGAAAAAATAATAACCAGAATCTTTAAATGATTCAGTCAACTCAGACACCTGCTATGAGCCTTACAAAAAGAGAGTGTGAGTAATGAGTGAACTGTTGTGAAAATCTTGGTATTTTATTGATGAAAATAGGCAAATTCCACAGGAGATGACATTATTGATTAGGCAGACACAAAGCTTCAGGAAATTGGGTTTCAGTTCCAGTATCTGCTG
The DNA here is from genome assembly GCA_013398275.1 of Promerops cafer. Lineage (NCBI taxonomy): Eukaryota > Metazoa > Chordata > Aves > Passeriformes > Nectariniidae > Promerops > Promerops cafer. Next base: position 709,084 of record VZSE01008494.1, read on the forward strand.
CAGACTCTGTGTGGTGCTGCTATCACTTCACTCTTCTGCTAAGTTTATCGTTCAATCTACAAACCCTGACTGAAACTGGAGCCACATCATGCTACACACAACACAAATACCCTGGAAAAGAGCCTCTTCCTCCAAGACCTTCCTGTACAATTAAGCTGCAAAAAGGATAAAAAGAAGATAGGGTTGCACAAAGCTGCACAGCAGCAGTATTGAATCCTGAAGCAGCAGTCTCCTCGTGCCCAACTCAAGGCCATTCTGCTAGATCCTAGCAAAACCAAGATTTGACCTAGGTTTGCTCATACAAATAGACCACACATCTTTCTTTGCTACTGCAGTGAAATCTTTCTTACAGGGGAATCATGAGAAGTAAATGGTCTCTTCAAATGCCTTCCAAACAGAATTTTCTTATGATTATGGGATAAGGTTTATCTTGGTTTATTTGTTGCAAGCCTTTAGGGAAAAAATGGAATAGAAGACATTTGCTACATTTTCTGTAGCAGGCAGCGCTGAAGGGGAGGATAATATCTTTAAAATGGTGTGGCTGTGGAATGGCTGTTAAACTCTTGCTTGACATTATGTAATAGAGTCAAACTTCAGCCACATCTGCATATACCATTACTTGGACTGATGTGCAAGTATTTGTCCTATACTGCTCATTACTTGGAAGTGTCTTGGAGATCTACCAGAAGGCTGCAATCAGCCTCCAGATTTTTTTTTTTTTTTTTTTAATGACTGGGTGCCAAACTTCTTTCAAGTATTTTGGTTTGTGGTGAAAATCTACTCAATAGCTTATATTATACTAAAATCAGCCAACAGGACTTACCCTCCTTGGCATTGTCTTATACAGGGAGTGGAAAAGAGATCTAACACTTGAATATAGCCAGCAATTACAGACTGGGACCAGAGTGCTGATGGGCCAAGGGTGTAGCAATCTGAAAGACAGATTCATTGCAGATCTGACTTACGCATCAGTCTTTATCCAGAAAAGTATTTAAACTTTGCTGAAGTCGTAAATACATGCAGATGATTTCATGCTACTTCAGAAGATGAACCTAATTATGCTTTCTGCTGCAATCATTTAGAAATCATCTTTAGGGAGCTCTTCCCATTTGTCCAAATTTAATATCCAAATAGGTACGGGGGAAAATATTGCAAAAGGTTTGTTTTGCTGATAGAGAATTAGACTGAGTGGTATGTGATAAAGATGTGGTGTGATACATAAGGCACTTGCTTCCCACACTGCATGTGAATGCACTGCTTAAATGAATATGGTGAATTCATAATGTGGTGCAATAGCTGCTGAACAGCACACGAATCTTTTGCTTATGTTCATCTCACATTGGAGTCATGACACGTTGGAATTTAGACAGAGAAGAGCAAGGGTTACCTGCCAAAATTAACTATCTTTGTGCCCTGAAAGGAAACAGATCCCCTGCCATGCAGCAAAAGTTGTGGCTGCTACAGAATGATGTGCGTGTGAGTAGTGACCTGCCAGACAAGGAGCCCAGTTTCAGAGTTTGCTGTGGGACTTTCCTGGTCAATGGGCTCCCACCACTCAGGCTGGTGTTTGCAGAAGGAACCTGAAGCATTCAGGCTCCAAAACCTGCAACTCCAAACTGAAGAAAGATTTTATTTGTGGTACTCGATGGCTTTAGCAAAATCATGGTTTAAGGCATTGTCCCAAGAAAAATGAAGAAATTATTTCAGCTGAAACCTAGACTTCTATGTGACTCTATCATAGCTGCTGACAGGGGGTTTTGTTTTGTCAGTTGAAAACTGCCCCTCCAGTGAGGACCCCTGTCTACGTGGTGCTCAAGGTGGCTATGTGATGGGGACAAGATGTCAGGCAACTGAAGGACAGGATACTTAAGGACTTAAACATTCTAGGAGGATTTAGGCTGTGGGATCTGGGGGACTTGTGTAGTCTAGTGCAAACATTTTGATTTCAGAACATATTCGTAGGTTATTTGGTCTGCACCCCAGTATATCATAAGACCTTAGAACAATATGTAGTCCTCCTGTACTGCAAACAGAAATCCCTGGGAAATAGAAACAATTCGTCAGAAAGAGATGCGAGTTGGATCTGAACTTACCTAATGATGTGACTCTGCCATTGCCCCAATATTGTGTCGCAGTAGTTAGGCTCCTTCTCTGTTAAAAGCAGCTCCCTCTGTCATTTAAATTTGTTTCCCTTCTTCTCTCAGCTACTGTCTAATTACATCTTTCTCCAGTTGTTAAATGTATCTTCAATACCCAGAACTTTATCCACATCAAACTATTCCATTCTTAAGTCAACTTCTGATATTTGTTTTGGGAATTTAAGCGAAGTACACTAATTAAGCCTATTGATGCAAGATGTTTTTTCTTCCTTGAACTGCAGAATTCTGCTTCCTCTCCAACTTCTCAGTATCTTTCCTGAAATGTAAAAATGGCTGCATTTAGTATTTTAGAGGTGGTGTCAGACATGTCATAGCAAACACTGCTCTTCATTTGCAAGGTGCAGAATTATGCAGAAGCTTTGTGGCAAATAGTTTAAGGCGAAGCATATGTAGAACACATTTTGAGAATCCTTTAAGGACCCAAAATTGGATCCTTGTACTGGTGAGAGCTCCTAAGTGCTCCCACGTAACATCCCCTAAGTAGAAGTACTTGCTTGGAACAGTACTTAGCCCATATGCAAGCTCACTTGGTGGGGTGCTGTTGTTGTGACTGAATTACTACAAGGAAAAGCCTTCCCCTCTCTAGAAATCCCAATGCAGAAATATGCTACATAGGCTCCAATTCATTTGCTGAAGTTAAGACAGGGGAAGACAACTTTGCACAGGTTGGGTTTTCTTTTTTCCGCTTTCCTCAGTGAGGTGGGCTTTGTTGTCATTTTGGCTGGCATTTTATACAATGGAGATGCACCAGCATGACATCCTAGTGCAGACATCCTTCTTTCAGTGACAAAGTCCTTTGAGCATTCAGGGTCTGCCTTGATGCTGGGCAGTTTTCCCAGGGGCTGCCAAAGGATTTAGGAGTGCCAAACTCACCCTTTCTCAGTGGTATTTCTGCTTCTAACTTTCTTCCTTTTTTCAGGGCTCTGCAGCAACACACTCTCATCATGGCAAAGGAGCAAAGTGCTGAAAGCAAGACAGAATTTGCTGTCTTGCCTTTGTACAAAACAAGCACAGAAATTAGGAGAGATTTTTCAGGACAAGAATCTCAAGTAAAGAAAAATACTGTCATATTGGGCAATGTGCCTGTTCCTGGAGATACTGTGGGTTTTGAAAAGCTTCTGATTTATCTAGTCTGTTTTGTAAGCCACAGGGGACTACATGACATGCTGCAGTTCTGCTTGCTGAGATGGAGGCTTTACCACTCTCTGCTGCTCCTGTCTGCCTGACAGTATCTCTGGGAGCCTGGTTTAGGTTGTGCATTGGGACCACAGAATGGGGTTCCTGGGAAGACCCATTTCAGGGAGAGATTGTGTCCATCCCTGCATCCTTGCAGCTGCATTTCTTAGGTAAACAATAAGGTCTACATGTAGTTTTGCACACTTAGATCCCTACCTATCCCCTCATACACAGACAAACTGAATATTTATCACCACTCAGTTCTTTCAGGACATTAAAGCAGACTGTGAACACCTCCACCAGTCCCAGTGCACTGGGAGCAGCCTATTGATGCCATTTCTTAGAGTGAACAGCAGCTCCAGCAGTCTGAATCCAACCGGCACTGTTTGTTTTGCTGCCAGGGGGAAAGAACAAATCCTTGAACAAAATGGCCCACTTTAGGGGCATGATATGGTTTCAGTCCAGCTTGTTGATAGGGTAAGAAACCAGAATTGTTTTGCATGAATCCATGGGAGCAGAATTTGACCTCTGAAGAGGAAGATTGAATTTATCCCTCGTGTTCCATTTATCCCTCTATCATGTGATCTGTGAATGCTGCCCCATGGGTGTTTCACCCCTGTGCTAGGACAGCACTGTGTCATTGCATCAGTTGCCTATGTCTATTCCTTTCCTGACTGCAGACAGGGAATCTCTCCCCTGGCTTCCCAGACATGTAGCACAATCCACCTTCCCCTCCACGGCTTGGCTTATCTGTTCATGCATAGTGTACACAGCGCATGCTCATTTCTTCTTGTCCAGCTCATCCTTGGCTATTCTCAGAAGTATCTTGCTACTTCATTGCTGAATGGACTCAGTTGAATTCCTTGGAAAGAAATGCACAGCTTTTTCTTCTTCACTTATAAGATATGCTCTGAAATTCATAGCCAGGTGACCTACAGGAAAGAGTGAACTCAGGTCTTCAGTGAGAGCATTGATGGAGAGCTTTGGCTGCAAAGCAAACTTGCTCATGCTACCTGCATGCAAGCATACACCTGCAAACTCAGAACTAACGTGCACTGAAAACCAGGCTTATGTGGGGTGGGGAGGTTGGAAAGACAAATTGTGGAAGCAACTCTCAGCTATTAAAGTGCACAATCCAGCATGAAAACTCACTGGCAGATCAGGGAGCACAACTTGTATCAACTAATGGTCAAGCAAAAAACTTACGCTGCAGGAGGAAGCTTTGCGGTTCGGGGATGTCTTACAATGGGTGGCTCAAAGCCAGAGGACATAAAGCTACCTCCTGCAAAGTAGGCACCTGGTGGAGGTTTTGAAAGATCTTCCATGCAGGGGGGAAAACAGGATTAAACAAATCCTTTTATATATATATGAATATCCAAATGTTTCAAGATTACTTGGAGATTGCAACATACTGCCTGAAACTAGTAGTGGTGGATTCAGTGAGGAGCTGGCAAGGCCAAAGTAACCAATAGCTTCTGAGTGTCTTGGAACATGAACCTACTCCAAAACAAAAGAAATCCAGTGTTTCTTTCTGCATGCCCCTTAACCTACTGGATTACCAGCTTTGCACTAAGAAAAACCTGTTGGGAGGGGAGTCCTTTGAAGGCAGTACCACTTATTCACAGCAAAGGCATCCCTTTGGCTACCTTGCCCTTGGTGTGGTGTGTGCAGGGTGAAGCTTGTAGTTTGTGTGCATCATCACTGAGCCTGGAAAAAACCTCTAAAATTACTGCGTCCAACCAAATCCAGTGGCACTACTGTAATTTTCAATTTTCTCCTAGACAAGAGAAAAACTTGCTTCTCTTGATACTTTCTGATTCACTTGGACAGCTAGGAGAAATGTAGGATTTTGTCCTCTCCTACATGAAGAGCTCTGAAACCCAGATTTACTTCACTAGAAAGCATCTAATCATGGGACTGTGATCTCATTTGGAGTGGATATAGCTATCCCTCTCCTTCTGCATAAGCATTGCATGGAGTAGCTAAGAATCAATGGATATCACAGAGGGAGAGAAAGCTTGCGTGCCTCTTTACTCTAGGGAGTGAGACTTTCTGTGAGGAATAGGAACTGGGATTGGCTTTAGGATTTAAGTGCAGTCATGTGCTCTTAACCTAAGGACTATATCACCCTTCCCCTTAAGCAGATGGTTCTCCTACAGTTACAACCAGCCTGGACTTTTTAGTCATGGTACAATTCACTGCCACTGAGCTGATCAAATTATCACAGTGTCTGGTTTACAATATCACTGATTAAGTCACAGAGGAGGAAGCTAATTATAGAGGAGCATGCTATTTGCACACAGGGATGCTGTAGCAAGCTCTGCAGGAGGCAGATGGAAGTATTTTGAAAAAAAAAAAAGGCAGAAAGGCATAAGGCAGCAAAAAAATTTTGTAGAAAATGCTACAGCTCTTCTTTCTCTTGAGGCATTTCTTTTGTATAGCAGAGATGGTCTGAGAAACACTCTCAGAATTTGAGAGTTCAATTCCAAGAAGCTGCTTTAATTTTATTACTGGACATGTGATCATTATGCTACAGACTAGAATAGCTCAAGCTTGGCTTTAATGTCAACCTGTCAGTGTAGTCATCACTGAACAAGCATTACATAATTACACTGAATCACAAGATTAGAATATAGGAGATTTTTTTGGGCAGGCGGGGCTATTTTAATACAGAGTGATCTAATTTGTATTGATCCTTCTTTCTTTAACATGTTTAAGGGTACACGTACTTAGGAGCCAACCACATCATAGAAACAAGGTCTGGAGTCAAATGGAGGAGAGCTGTGGCACAACCACACTGCTGGGTGCTTGTTCAGAAGATTCATTGAAGCAAATTGGAACCATTAACTACGTACAGTGCCCTTGGAGAGAAACACTTTAAATGCAAAACAATCTAATATTATACTTACAGCTGACATTTTCTACAATGACCAAGGGTGCTCTTGCATTCCAACTTTCCAGTGGGAAGTACAAGTTTCCAGAATGTGAATCTGCCATTGCCTTACTTTGTCTCTTGTGTGGTGGTTTATAAGGGAGTGTTATAAAGAACTGTTGATACAACAGCTTTTAACCCCATTTGTATGTATGTTAAGGCCAGAGAAAGATACAGGGCCAGTGAAGGCTAACCTGCTTTATAAATCCTGTGGAATAAAGCTTTCTGACTTGTCACCATAAGATTAAAAAAAAAAAAAGTCTGTTGACCAGGATTTCATGGAAATGCTGCTTTAACAGCTTTTTTTGTGAAAGCTGGCAGAGTTTAGCTCACAAACCATAACATGCTGCTTTTCTTAGAGAAGATTAACAGACAAGAGAGGCTGAAGTAACTTTCCTATAGGACATATATGAATCCCCCGCAGTCACATGATTAAACCCCCAATGGGTCAGCAGAAGTGTAGATAGCACAAGTAGAAGGAGGAATTGGATTACTCCACTTTGGCTAGTTCTGGAAGGGCATTTAGCAGACCATTTTCAGTTTGACAGGATCAGTTAGCACAGTAAGATGGGAGGAAGGCCATAATTTCCTCTCTGTGGGAATGACCATTGAGAAATCAGGTGGTAGGAAAGGTATAAGCATTTACTTTGTGAGGGTGAGCTTTGAAACAGGAGTAATTTATTTTGTCTCTGCTTATAGAGGGACTGAGTAGCAGTCAGCTGGATGCTGAGATTTTTTTCGTCTGCAGGCTGGTAGGTAACTTTTTGAAGGGAGAATGGGACTAAGGAGTAGGAGATGATGTGTGAACTACCTCTGTCTGGGGTATCAGTAATACCACACCTTCCACATCACCCGTGAAAGCCTGAGCTATCAGCAGGCTGTTGCTGCTTGCGGTACAACACCCTTGCCTGCCATGCTGAAGATGAGACAGAGACAGGCTGTCAACACATGTTCACACAGAGGAAGGAACAAACTGCTTGAAAAAAGTGTATCTGAGACAGGTGTGACTTTTCTTCTGCTGGCACAACCTTAGCTTTGTTTGGACCCACGTGCAAGTTGGAAATGCCTGGTGGGAGCATCCCGGAGCCAGGGTAGTCTGTAGTTTCTAGTTCTTAGAGAGGAACTGTCGTGGAGATGTCATGGTTTAACCCCAGCCAGGGACAAAGTACCATGCAGACACTCATCCTCTCCCCTACCCCCCACAAGGGAGGAGAATCAGAAACATAAAAGTAAACTTTGTGGGTTGAGATAAGAACTGTTTATTGATTGAAAGAAAACAAAATATAATAATCACAATGATGATGATGATAATGGTAGTAATAACAGCTTTAAAAGGTTCCCTCCAACTGAAACTATTTTATGATTCCCTGAATTGTAATGAAAAAGAGAGAGATAAAATCTGAGAAAAAACAAGTGAGGCTCAAGAGAGCTGCTCACCACGCACTGACCAACACCTAGCCAATCCCCAAGCATGGATTGGCACATCCCAACCAATTCACTCCATTTTGCAGACTGAGCATGATGTTCTGTGGTGTGGAATATCCCTTTGCCCAGTTTGGGTCAGCTGTCCTGTCCATGCTCCTATCCCAGCTTCATGAACAATTCCTTCCCGGCAAAGCATTGGAAACTGAGTAAGTAACTTATGGGAAGCAATGCTGAACAACAGCCAGAACATCAGTGTGTTATCAACATTATTCTCATCCTGAATCCAAAACACAGCACTACACTGGCTACTAGGAAGAAAATTAAATCTATCCCTGCTCAAACCATGACAGGAGGGAACATCAGTAGCTGGCATCTAAACATTTGGTACATTGCAGCACAAAGTTTGGAGTGAACAGAGAATGAGCCTAACATATTTTTCTAGCTAAAGGTAATTAATTATGTGGGAAAACCCTGGCATGGCGAATGCCAACACCGTAATGGATTGCTCCTGTGTCTGTGCCAGAGAGGCATCCACTGGTGCCAATTTGTGGCAATACTCAGAGGTTTGCCTCTGTGTGAGTTGTTGTTCCTCGGGTACCAGTCTCTCTTCTGCTAGTGAAGGTCTCACTTGTCTGTCAGAGATGCTTGCAAGTCCTGATAACAGCCACATGGGCTGTATAGCCTCTGGATTGATGTGTCCAATAGTGCTGCCCTTTGAAGTAACCTGCGGGGCACTAGAAATGGGTAACTGGAATCAATTTTCTTTCACAATAGCTCGTATGGGGCTATGTTTGGGATTTGTGCTGGAAACAGTTGATAACACAGGGATATTTTTAATAGTGCTGACTACTATTGAAAGGCTTTTTCTGCCTCTCACCACACCCCACCAGTGAGGAGGCTGGGGGTGGCAAGAAGCTGGGAGGTGACACTGCTGGGACAGCTGATCCTAGCTGACCCAAGGGATATTCTAGACCATATGGCATCATGCTCAGCACATAAAGCTGGGAAAAGAAGAAAGAACAGTGTACCTTGAGAATGATGGCGTTTGCTTTCCCAAGTAAACTCTACACATGGAGGAGCCTGCTTTCCTGAGGATGGCTGAGCCTGCCCAGGGGGAATGGTGGATGAATTCCTTGTGTTGCTTTGCTTGTGTTCACAATTATTACTTTATCTGTTTTAGTGTCTATCTCAACTCATGAGTTTTCTCACTTTTACCCTTCTGATTCTTTCCCCTCCCTTCCGATTCCTCCCCAGCGTGAGAAGCTGAGTTGTTGGCTGGGATTAACCCATGACACTAAATAAGTGTGTGACTCTGCCACAGAGAGAAAAACATGTCATGTCCAGTTGTGGCATTCTAATTCAGCATTCTAAATAGGTGATANTGTGTCCAGTTGTTCTAATTCAGCATTCTAAATAGGTGATAAAATAGATTCCAATTTTCTGCTTTATTCCTTCAGTACAGTAAGTTGCAAGATACCTGTAACATAAGCTCGAAAATAAGGCAAGCTAGATAATGTGTCCTAGTATTTACTTTCTGAACTGGTCTAAGGAGGATGTTTAAATGTGGAGGACAAGCCTGCTTAAATGTTCATAAGAGTCTCAGTATAAAATCCTAATGAGCAATAATCTGTCCCTAATTCCTCTAATGTAGTCTCTGGTCTGAATGATAGCACTTGTATTACTTTCTATGAAACACATTTACCTCCTGCAATTCATTTGACTGTAATTCTTTTGCAGTTTATATTTGGCTGGTTCTGTTTTATTCTTAATAGTAATTCTATCTAAGAACAGATACGTTTCTTTAAAAAAAACCCTAAACATATTTAAGTAGTACTGAAATAAGATTCTATAGCTGCAGCTATAATAACACCTCTCTAACGTTTAACAAGCCACACGAACTGGAAGAATAGAATAATTTATTTGGCTCATAAAAGAGCAGAAGTAGTTACATAAAATGAACATATCGGTCTGCTGTTATTCCTATTCCACACAGCTCCCTGTGGCTTATTTCATTTTAAACTTATTTTTCTCTTTTTGAGGAAAATTAATTCAATGATGATACAGTTTCTTCTGGGTCAGAGAGACCAGGTTAGCCAGAAAGAAATGACTTCTCAGAAACAGAAAGATGATATGCTTCCTGGCTTTCAACCCTGTTACTAGGACAATAGATGGATATAAATTTCAACAAATACAAAATAAGCCCAATTGGAGAGCTACTTCAAGAGGGATTCTGAAATGTGACAAAAACAAATGGGTTTATAGAACTGTAAAACAAAATACTACATTACTTACATCACTTTCCTGAAGGCATAAAAAGATATTAAAAAATCATTAGCCATCCTAGCTTAGTCACCTGAGAATCTTTGGGAATGATACTTTAATTCCACTTTCTTAATGACCATGTGGGTTTGTGAAAGTGGAGAGACAACAGAATTAATTTTTCTGGAGTGGCTCATTGCTGGGAAGATGGCAAAGTGTCCCTAGCAGCTCTGAGACAAGCACCTGGTCCAAACACATATTTAAAGGTCAGGCCCTGTGTCAGATCCAGTCATTGTGGCTGATATTCCAGCCTGTGCTAGGACTGCAGAGGTAGTGCTGGCAGCTTCTGTGGGAGTCTCATTATGTATCTAGCAACCTTTCCAGACATCCTATAATTTTGTCTTCTCATTTTATGAGCTTGTTCATTGTACCTCCCTAATTTAATGCTCTTTTGGGGAAACTGTAACATTTGGGGCAGGGTGAAAACTACTTCGAGCTCTCTGATGTTGTCCCTTGGCCGTCAGAGGTCTGTCTTCCCAGGAGGGGACACTTGGCATGTTTTCAGGAAGAACAGGGTTTTGGGACCAGATCTGCCTCACTGGGTGGTCTAGTGGCTTACAGCTGGTGTATTGGTATTGAGTGCATGCATAACTCAGCTGCTATTGACTTGTCTCCACTGAAGTGCACAGGGCTCTGATCGCTTTCCTTTGTGTTAAACAGTTCTTCTACTTGTCTAGGATGATTTAGGGGAAAAAGGAATTTGTTGCTGTATATTCTACATTTTAGCCCAACTCTTTGTCCTGTTTTGGTGAGGGGAAATAGCAAATTCATGTACAAAGTAATTGGATTCTGTGACTTGTTGACTGGAAGCAAGAGCAATTTTCATCGTTTATTTGCTAGAGTGATTTCCAACTCTTTGAATGAAAGATGAGCTGGTTGAATCGAAGCCTACGTTTAAGGCCTATAAAACATGACATGTGAGAGAAGGATGTGTATGTATGGCTAAATTTCCTCCAAGGGATTACACAGAGCCCCAGGCTGGAGCTATCAATACTGTAGGGAAGTGTTTCTTTAGCCAGCGACCAGACGAAAGGTGATCTTCCTACCGGGAGTTAGCACTGCTGGTGCTTTCAGTTCTGGAAATCCTTATGGTAAAGGAAATTGCTGAGAGCAGCCCCTGCTCTGCTTTGTGAGGCCAGAGGTCTGGCCTTTGATCATTTCTCTTGCTCTCTCTCTGCACAGCCTTGCTGAGACTACAGTTTTGCTGTGGCTTCAGCCATTGACATGGTACTGGAGTATCCGTGATGACATGGACAGCAGGAAGCCAAGGTAATGATAGGACTAGGAAAACAGCTATTAATTCTGAATATAGTCTATCCTCTGCTTAGATCTTATTTGTATTGCTTCTCTCAGACAGTTTTAAGCCCTCAATAGCCTGTCATTGTTGATAATTATCACAGCTGAGGAATCATTGCTGAATAATAAAATGTCTCTGAAGAAGATTGAGGGGCAACAAATGAGGAGATCTGGTGTTCTGCGAATTATGGTTGTCTCTGTACAGCTTTGCTCTACTGGGAAAATATCCAGTATTTTGACTTTTCCACAGGTGAGGGGTACAGCAGGGTGCAAATATCTCCTTGTAGTACAGAGGTTGCTCTCCCTGGCACGAGGGCTTAGCCAGGCATAGAGCAAACTCCTCCTGGCTATGCCAGCCATACAGAACCAGCGTGAGAAGCAGAAAAAGCATTGATGATTTGCAAGCCCTGCTTGAGTTTTTTGTGCAAGAAATAAGGAAAACATCCCTCTGTTACCACCACTGTTTCCAACAAAAATCCCAAATACAGGCCCATGCCACCTGCTGAGAAGAAAATGATCTTTACCCCAGCCCAAACCAGCACTCTGGGCAGGTGCAGAGATTCACCTTTCCACTACCTCCCCTGTGTGAGGGCAGCAGGACTGAGTCAAATGGCTTTCTGCTGGGCAGAGCCCAGGTGTGGGAGCTGGCTGCCTGGAGCTCTCCTTGCAAAATGAGGGCTTCTTTTATTAAGGGATTTTGGGATGTGTAGGACAATGGGGAGCTGTTTCTTCCTGCTTAAATTTGCCTGGCATCTCACTTTGGACTTTAAACATGCTAGCAGTACAACTGGTTATGCTTTTAACTTGGGGTACAGGTGTGGGGAGGGTTGTTGTGGGGGATGCTATTGGCTGTTTTCTGGGGTTTTTTTGGCTTTGGGGTTTTTTTTTATCAGTAAAGGGTTTATCAAAAAGGGTTTATATTGTTATTAAACAATGTCCATATTTAGGCATTTAGAAGCTGTAGTTCTCTTAGGATTATGGTCTGGCAGCAGTGGGTTGTCCTGGGAATGTGACAAGATTTCTTGCTCTCTCCAGGTTTCCTAGAATATATGAGTTAAGTGCCTGAAAGTTGTTGGGATGAAACTGGCCCTCAGGACCTGATTCAGAGTCAGGTGTTATTTCACAAGAGTGGCATCAGGGTTGTATTTCTTTTGGAATGATTTCAGGATGTCTTTTCATATGGCACCAAGTGATACTTGGTGTCTCCTGCAGGGCTGTGTGAGCTGAGTCTGTCCATTTGATGAGTAGCTAAAGGGAGACAAACTACAAGGAATTGCAATAATCAGGTAGCTGGGGATGGGGCAAAATCAATATATGAGGCAGAATTTCAGTATTGGGAAACAAATGTCAGCAAAGTGAGGTAATATTCAAGAGATGGAGAATGTACTGGGGGTAGGGATAGGTGAAAGAGTGAGTGGCTTTTTCCCTTTTAAAAAAATTTTTGGTGTATTTTTATTGTGGCCTTGTTGGTTTGTATGTTGTCTGGGTTTTTTTAAATAGCCTTTAAGTTCTGCAGGTAATCCATAGTGTGGGTTATGGTCCAAATTGATTTTGAAGGCAAGGTTTTATTCAAAAGGTGAATGTGTTGAAAACAATGGAAATGGGCTATTAACTACGAGGGCAAGGGGGTGACAAGGTATCATAACTTCAGATTTGAATGCATTTATGTGTAAGAAAACTTGATTACATTTGGGTTTCCACTGTTGTATGGATCTGGGGAAAAGACAACCCAGCATAACAGCATCAAATGAGGTAAAAGTGAAATAAATCTGTAGAGTAATAGAAAGCTGTTGAGGAATGCAGAGTTTCAGTAAAGGGCAATATCATAAAGGCCAGCATGGCCTATGGATTCTGAGTAAACTTAAATTTCAAGCAACTTTTTATGCAGTAACAAGCTGAGCTGAAAAGGGAGAGGAGGAGGGTACCAGACAATAAGGACTTGTCTCTCGAGTGCAGCTAAGTTCTAAATCAATGGTATGGTCCTTTTGAAATGCCAGTGAATGCTTCCAAGCATTATATTAAAATTTCATGATCAATAATGCTGAAAGCTGCACTACACACAGGCTAAAATAACAGCTGATAATTCACCAGTATATGAATTTAATGAAATGTTGTTCACCAGTGTTAGCTGCAATGCACTGTCCAGGTTATCCTCTTGATTAGAAATTACCTGTCAAAACAGTCCTTTTTTGTTAGGTGAGCATAGATCAAAGACAGTAGTGCTTGTTCTCTGGTGTATTTACTGCCAGAAATAGGTGGCTGTTTATTCAAACCTGGTCTAGCTGCTAAGGAATATAGCTTTTTTTCCTCTCTGTAAACGTATTATGGTCTGCATCAAAGGAGTGCCTGCAGGCCCAGCTGAGTTCAGGACTCTGTCATTCCAGTCAGCAGCAGTCCCTGTCCTAAAGACTTACAGTATAAATAGACAGGAGCCAGAGGGCAGGGAAGTAGAAGCAGGTATTTTAAAAGCAGGTAGAATTGATTACAAAGACCCCTTTTAGTTATCCTTGGAAAACCCAAAGAATTTATTATTAAACCTATTTTCAACATACAGCTTTATCTGTCCAAGATGTTTCTTGAAATGGGACCTAATTAGCCAGGGACTTCTTTTAAAATTTGCCTGAAGAATTGGATTTTTCTTTTTCATTAAACACATGAAGTTTTTTTAGACTTATCAACTTGAATATAGACAGAAAGTTTGTGTGTTATGATACTCAGTGCTAAATTACTTAACTTTTGACTTCTAGGTAGTTACAGTCCCTGTATGATGCTGAAGCTTTGTGTTTACTTGCTACCTCAGTGGTTTGCATCTTTTCTTCTTACTGTTTATCCAGCATGTGAAAAACATTCAAATCCCTCATCTGACTGAGAGATTTTGATAGCAACTGTTTCCCAGGACTTGCAAATATATGTCTGTCTGTAGAATATTTTAGGATACTTTTACTGATTTTTGTTGAACCTCTTCCACTTCTCAAAAAGGAGCAAGAATTTGGTGGAGTGCAAGTGAGGGCAAGACTATCTTTCAGAGTGGCAGCTAGGGTGGGTGAAACCAGGCTTTTTAGCTGTGCTGCAAGAGCTATTCTTACTTTTTCATATTTCAGGGTTATTTGGGAATGGAGTCTAGAATGCAGTGACCCCTCTGCTCAAGGTATTGGTTTTAGAAATGCAGGTATGCTGTTTGATTTGTGGACAATTAGTGTCCACATTATGCCATTTGAAATAGCACAATTTCAGAAATAAAGAATGACAGAATTTTGTCACATCTTCTTCTGCCTAAAGGCATACTATCATTTAATGATGAGGCACTCTCCTGACATATGGGAAAACTGGATTTACATCACTGTTTATTTTTACAAGTTGTTATGCTTAATAAACAAAAAATGAGGGAACAGTCTTCATGAATGTAACACATTCTCTGAGGTATTTCATCTTTACTGAGGTATGTCCGAGTTTTTGGTAATTCTTCAGCAGCTGGCTATTCTAGATGTTATTGCCTGGAGGATGTGAGTACAGGCTTGTCTAATATTGGGGATTACATGATGATGTTGAGTAATGCAATAAAATATTATATATTTTGTACTAGCAAAATCTTTCATTAACTCCAAGTGACTCTGACCATTAGAACCCTTAATGCACTCCCCTAACTTGTTGCTGAAGCCCCTGCTTTGATTAGATGTTCACAACTTCAGTGCATTGATGCCTTGAGTGTCTTATAATGGCAGAGGCTGCTGTCCAAAACACTTATTTTGTTGAAGTTTGTGTGTCTTGATATATTCCGGCGTTTCTTATATGGTTGGATATCTGCCCAGAATTTACTTTGAAGTATGAACATTAAAAAAAACCCCCTGATTTTATTGTATTTGTCAGGGATATGGTAAGCCATAAAAATAAAACATATTGTAGGACTGCACTAACTCACAGTAATAGCCTTGAATCCTTCTGTGAGAAACTAGTTGTTACAAATTAGCAGGAAAATGTGCATTCACAAACAAGCAGTATGTTGCTCATTTATTTGGACAATTGTTCTTTAAATAATTTATGGCAACACTTCACAGTGATCAAGTAGTAGAGATACCCCAGTAATACGTCTTGCAAGAGTAAAGAGGCAATGGTAACACACATTTACTACTAAGTCTTTTCCTGGACATGGGCTGAGTCTAGTGGGAAAAATTACTCATGTGGAATATGCAGGATGTTCATGAGTAGTGATCTGTACACCCTGGAGATCCTGATGAACCTATAGAGAAAACTAGGGAAGACAGGATGTCCTGCTCTATATGGCTCCTGGTCCTATCATGTCTCAGGGTTTTCGCCTGGTTAATCCTGCTTTATGTTATTGCAAGTGCTGCAAAGGCAGCTGTATGGATTCATATTATCAGCTGAAAGATTGGTTAGGCATTGGAATAAGTTGCCCAGGGAGGTGGTGGAGTTGCCATCTCTCCAGGTGAAGGAAGTGTTTAAGAGATGTCTGGATGTGACACTTGGGGATAGGGTTTAGAGGTGATTATGGTGGTGCTGGGTTGATGGCTGGTCTGGATGATCCTGAAGATCTCTTCCAACCTTGATGATTCTGTGATATTTAAAGTTATGTTTAACTTCTACTGCTAAGCATGAAACATATACATCGATGCCCTCAAAGCTTATCTTTTATTTTTAATATAACAATTTTGAAAACTGTCAAGGAGAGGCAGGCTGGTGCAGTGCTAGAGCATGGAAGGTGAGCAATGATTTCCTCTGCTTCTCTTGAGTTCTGTGAGATGGGGCAGGTGCCAATATTTTTCTGTGCCACAGCTCACTCAGTGTCATCTTATCTCACCTGATGGGCTGGGAAGAATTACAACAGGATGCTATGTGAATGGATGTGCTGTATGTATTTTAGAGTAGTCCAAATGTTGCTGCTAGTGAGTTTGGCTCCGAAGCTGTTAGAAGCTTTGATATTGCAAAGGCAGATTCCATTACCTACGAGAGTCATTGTTCAAAACTCTGGTGTTTCATTTCAGAGATTGTTTGATCTGACCAAGAGTGGAAAGCAGTCTTGGAAAATTGCTATGCCCAAATAAATGAACTGCTGCGGCAATCTGGCTGTACCTTTCACAGAACAGAAAGTGTGAGAAAGACATTTTAATACAAGTACCTTCTCCCTTGCCCATTCTTTGCCAAGTCACCAGAAAAAAATGATTCACAGTTTGGGTTTCCAAAGCAACAGCCATTCTAATGATTCAATGACTTTTTTTTCCCTATTTTTGCTCAATGAGTTGAAAGAAAGCTGCCACTTAGAATCACAGAATGGGACAGGCTGTAAGGGACTACAGTGGCTCATCTGGTTCAATATCCCAGCTCAAACAGGGTCATCCTAGAGCACGTGGCACAGGATTGTGTCCAGATGGTTCTTGAATGGTGAGGGAGACTCCACAACCTCTCTGGGCAGTCTGTTACAGTGTGAACTTCTTCCAGCAAGCAACTTCTTCTGTTGTTTTGGGTTTTGTTGGGTTTTTTTTGTTTGTTTGTTTTGTTTTAATTAAGACTTCATTTTAATACTCTCTTCTGATATCAAATTTCCACTTTATAAAAATAGATTTTGAGCCTTGTTTTGACACTGTGATAGGACCCAGGAACTATTTGTTCCTTGGAGAAACCCTTGCTGGATCAAAGTATCTCAGCATGACAGGGCAGAGCAGTACAACATATGGTTAATGCAGAGGAGTGACACCCCGGGAAAATGCTGCAAGAGACAGGGTTACACGTCCCAGCTGTCACTTGCTCATATTCAATAGCACATTTTTGCTTATAAATCCAAAAGACTTTAAAGATTCTCTGGAGGATCTGCCTGTCCTCTAGGTAGAGTTGTAATTGAGGGACTATGGCACAGAATGTGCTCTACAGCTCCAGTTTGAATCCTGGTAAAAAAAGGCAGGTGAGAAACTGGGAAATGCCAGGCTATCACAGCTACCTCCAGCCAAATTAGTTGATTTTGGCTTTTTTTTTTTTTGCCTGGTACCCTCCACCAGCTTGTCCTACCCCTGCAGAAAGAAACACATTTTGTTTATTTTCTGTTTCATTCATGGCTTGTTCATTTGAAAAATGGAGATTCAGGTGACTAGAACCTCTCCTGAACTAAGTGAATTTGATGTAAATTAGATTTAGTCAAGTTGTTGAGTTTTTTTGTTTGTTGTGGTTTGGTGGTGGGTTTTTTTGTTTACTTGTTTTATATTTTAACAATAGACTCTCTGTACAGTGAACTAGCTTGAAGTTTTGTGGCTCAAGGGGACTGAAGCATCTTTGCTTGACCAGAACACAGAACATAATTCCTAGAATAATAGAAAGCAATTTCATACAAGCCAAGCTGCAAATTTGACAGGTTGTGGCATAAGAAATGTTAGCTCCTTCTTTTATCATCTGGTCCAACTGGAAAGCTACACAGCTTCCTTGTTGTCTTCTTTGGAACTTTCTGTCATCTTCAGTATTTGCTAATTCACAGTTGGTCCGTAACAGTTGCTTGGTTTTGGGCCATCATTTGTTTGAATTTAGTATCTTTTTTCTGCACAGGATGCTGCCTTGGATTTAAGCTAAAGAGGGTGTTTCATTCTTTTTAGGACCAATGCTCATCTGAAGTCCTAAAGCCCCCCTTTCCTTTATGCCAGGAGCTTTCCTTTGTAGCTCTTCTTTTAAGTAATTTATCCTGAAGACTGATGCTGAATTACTGCTGTCAGGAAGGATCTTGGTCTCAAACTGACTTTCATTCTCTCCTGTTTATTATTGATTGCCCTGTGACAATCTGTGTGTGGCATATAGCTACACAATCCTAGTCATAAACAGTGCATAGATTAATCTGCAAAAAATTGGGCAAAATAAATTTCATTTTTCTGTTAGCCAGTGTGGTGGCAGTCACTGCAGAGTCAACACTTGCATAAGGTTACCATGCGTTGAGATTTTGGGATCTTTTTTCCTTTTCTTTTTTTCTTCCCAGTATGCTAAGAATAGGGACATATCCATGGTAACTGTATGTTATGTCATGGTAAATGTTGAATTTCTGTGAGTGTGTGAAACAGTGACAGCTGCATGGTACCATTTCTAAGCATTTTCACCTTATGTATGTTGGGCAGGACGAGAAGGTTACCTCATACATTACCAACTTTAAAGCATCTGGGATTCAGTATCCTGTGTTTGTACTTCTCTTCATGCTTGGCTTTTATCTACAGCAGTGAAGTGCTGGGAAAATAAGCCTTGCCATGGAACTCCCAGAGCTTGTGAGTCTCTGGAGAGTATAATTAATGTCCTTTGAGACATTTACAAGTGAGGAGAGAAAGAGAAAAGTGTAAATTTACTCCTACTCTTTATTATTTCTGGACTCAAAAGCTCTGTGGCCTGCTGGGTTTACTCAGAATCAAATGTCACTTCAAAGCATCCTGAAATTATTGACAACTTCCAGATTGCTGAACAGGACTGTGGCAAGTTCTCACTGGATGATTATGTCTGGATGGCATCCCATCCCTCAGGGGGATTTGTCAACTATACCCCCACCTTGGTTTTGTCTGAAAAAGTGGTAACTTGTAAGAGACTTTGCAAATGTTACCTGTTGATACCAGGGTGTGAAAACGTAAGCACTGGTCAGCCTGTATATCCTTTCAACTTGCATGGGGTCAGGCACTTATTTCTTTGTATGTCTGGTCCAAACCAGCATTTCAGCTGAACTGGTTCCTGCCCTGTGAAAGAATAATTGAATACGAATTTGGTCCAATTGGGTTCTATAGTTCTGATTGGGTTCTATTCTCATTTTGGGATTGAAAATCTCTTGCTCTGCCAGCCAAGTCACACAGGTTAGCAAGGGCTAGCTCTGGAAAGAGCATCATGTAAATGCAAAGACAAGCTCTGAAGCAAGAGCCCCACCTTATTAGGAGTGCTCCTTCAGAAACTGCCCAGCACCTGATTCTCTTTATAATGGACACCTCCACAGGGAGGTTCAGCCTCCTGGAGTCAGAAAGAGTTTTCCTGCCTGTTAGGTGGTCCTAGGCTGGCTTATATCCTCCTACCTGATAAGGTTTGGTAGCCAAAAATCACTAAAGATAGATTTTTCTATGAAAATATGAGTATGGCTGTGAATTCTCCTTCTTTGGTCCTGAGGCACTTTTTCTATGGGATGTGTGTGGGGGAAATAAAATGCCAGCTGGTGCTTCCACCATAGAAATTTTTTTCTCCTGGTAAACTCCTAGTAGCAGTACAAGTTGATGACCTTCTGCTACTCTCTGTTGCCACTGAGGACACTAAAGGTTTTGAGATATAAAGAAATGTGATAGGCTCTTCCATGCCAGGGTAATACTGATTAATATTCAGAGCCAGGTACATAGCTCTTCTGACATTTTCAAGGACATTGTATGTATCATTAGAATTCAGTGTACCTGTTTCCATTCCCACTTATTTGACTGTGGGTCCTACAAATTTAGCTAGGACCAGAAATCCTCCAAGTTCAATAATAATAATACACAAATTTCATTACCCATATTCACTTTTTCTCCCAGCCTAGCATTTAAAAAATAGGCAAGCAACAAATTCCATTATAATGTAAAATACTGAAAATATTTCTGGACATAATATTGAGACTCTAGGGACAGTAACTTTTTGATTCTTGAAGTACAAGAAGCTTATTTAGGTCATAATTTCATCTGCAATGCTACTTACTCCTTGTAACAGATTTCAAGGAGGACTCAGCTACTTTTTTTAGAGGATTGTTGTACTGTACAGTACAGTGTGTTTGGTAGATGATGACCCAAACCACATAGGTTCAAAATTTCTTTTTCTGTGTTTCCAGTGATGTTAGTGGATTTACATCTTAGTGTGAACGTAGTGGTTACTTGTTTGTATGAAAAATGAATTAGCATTTTAACTTTCAAAGAACAATAGCCTATAACCTGTTCATGCCTTTTGGTTAAGGGAAAATGAGGAGATAAAGTCATTCACAAGAGTACTTGGCTTGCTGATATAGGTCAGGTATTATAAACAAACCTCTGAACTGTGATTCTGCCATAGAGAACTGCAACACCAGATCTGAGAGCAGAATGATTGGATTTTCAGTATTCTTTGTGGAAGTACATATGTAAAAGGAGACTGTTCTTTGGAATATCACTGCCACAGATGAGTTACTCAGGGTACGTAATGGTCTGCAGCACCAGAAACTTCCATCCCTATCCATTGCCCAGTGTTCAGGATGTGACTTACACATCTCAGTTTGCACACACAAAGCAAATGGGTGAGATGGTGATTGCCTGTTAACTTCAGTGCAACACATTATGGTAAGGATGGACGTGGTATTTGATGCTTTTAGTAATGGGAACGCTCTATTGCCTGTGACCTCAAAAGGTTCTAACAACTGCAACTTTCAAAATGATCAAATTAGTTTGAAATGTAGAATCCCCAAGATAGATACTGTTTATTTTCTTTTTTTTTTTCTTTTTTTCTTTTTTTTCATTGCGGCCAGGACTGCACTCCAGGTGTCTGCAAAGGAACAAGTAATATAAAGAAGTATAAAAGTATTGAAGGGAAGGCACACCTGTTGCCTGCTACTTGTCCTGGGTAATAAAAGCACTACTTTCACCTGCTATAAGAGGACCAAGTGTGAGCTTCTTGAATCTCTTGATGGTTAAGTAAATTATGTGGATGTGTGTGTGTATAGATGGGTTATTTAGAATTATATAGTGGATTTAATTTAAACTGATCTTCAAAGGGATATCAACAAATGCTTTCATTTGCCAGGGGAAATCACCTTTTATTGTCTTTAAATGAGAATGGTAATTAGGAGGAAGTTTGGGTGAAAATTGTTTCTTGGTCTAGCTTGTTATTTAGCTATTCACGACATTACCAAAGGGAAATAGCCTTGTCCCTATCTAATCTGAACTCATCAACAAGTGCTCAAAAACACATGTGGCTTGTTAGTAAAGCCTATAATTAAAAGGAGGAAGGGAAAGCCTTCCTAGGCCTGCCATGTAATAGGATGGGGATAAAAGGGTCAGCTTTATGCCTTGCTGCCTTTTTCCTCCAAAGTCTGACTGGTCAAGTCCTCGCTCAGAAGTGCTGCTCTCCTTGAAAGTGTTGTTTGCCCATGAAGTAGAAGAGCAAATTGAGAACTACAACCTGAGCAGGTTAAGAAAAATAGTGCTGTGTTCTATGAGAAGTAAATAGTGATGAAATACCAAGGTTGCTGATGCCTTAAGTGGATGTTCATAACCAGCAATGTGGAACGGTAAGGGCCAGAATTTAACTTAAAACCTATAAAGTAATAGAATTTGTCAAAAATGTAGCACTTAAATTTTGCCAGCTGAACACTTAAAGACAGGATCATCTAATGCCCTTGCATCTCCAAGATGTTTATCTTCCTTTTATACCTTAATAGTGTTGACTGTCATCCTGGCAGCCTTTTTAAGAAAAGCTGCAATTGAATGTATCCTATTTTAGGTATATATGATGCTTGTGTGCTGAAGTTTTGAGATGGTCCAAGGTGGCCTCTGTTGGTAGGGCTTTGTGGGATAAAGTACC
Organism: Promerops cafer; assembly: GCA_013398275.1. NCBI lineage: Eukaryota > Metazoa > Chordata > Aves > Passeriformes > Nectariniidae > Promerops > Promerops cafer. Next base: position 730,918 of record VZSE01008494.1, read on the forward strand.
AATGCCTTCGGCTTCATCTGATATTTATGTTCTCAAACATCCCTTGTCTGTTTTCACAGCAGCATAATACATATATCTTAAGGAGGAAATGGGGTTTTAATCTTCTGTGGTTTTTAAAGTATGATTATTCATAGGAGGGGAGAGGGAAGCAAGGGGTATTGTGGGCATTTTAACAGACTTACTTAGCTGTATTTCTAAGTAGTTTTATCCTTCAAACACAATTCCTCGTTCCTGTCAGCAGTGGCTGTCTGAATCATACACAGAGGAGAAAAGGTGTTTGGGTAGGTGTGGATTTCTACCAGAATGCAGCTTTTGAAACATTAGTAACATTCTTTAAGTGTGCATAACATATTCATTCGTGGTTGCCTCCTCATTCTTTTAGCTAATTAAAGCAATTTATTGGGGCATGGATATGCAACAAAGATAACTCTCAAAAGATTTCTATATTTTTGTTCTATCTTGGTTTTGGATATAGCCTGCATTTTTTTTTTTCCCATGTGCCATTTCTGACTACTGCCACATGGTTTTTAGTGTTATAATCTTGCACCCTGTTTCTTGAATGTCTTTGATTAAAGCTTTGTACTTTTCTACCTATTTCTGTAGGTTTAATGAAAATAATAATGATATTAAAAGGAGAGTAACTCCTCCTCCCCAAAATAGCTTTCTCTGCCTGCTCCTTGTATTTGTTGAAGGAGACGCATTAGGAATTTTAATACACGTTGCTTCTAAATCCACACATATTGTAATAGGTGCATTTACAGATAGCAGAAAATTTTGTGAATAGATAATGATGTGGGAGTTACAGTGGAGATACCTAAGGGTAAGCAATGGGAGTTTTCAACACTAATAACTGAGCAGGAAGTATAAAAATCTCAGCTATGTATTAACTGTAGTAGTGCAATAATCGTGCAATCAAGACATTTAATTGTTAATTGTGCATTTTTTTTGTCTTGCATCACCAGACACTTGACACCCTGGAAAGCACACATAAATATAGAACAAGTAAGCAGATTTGCTTCATAGAGGCATCTTAATTCAGATGGAAGTTTAGAATAATTTGTATTCTGCTTTTGTTGCTCTTGAAAATTGCTGGAGTACTCTGAATATAAGAGGTTTTGTTGTAAGATTGTGGATTGTAGGTGTTGCACTTTTATAATGTCACCTTGTCAGCATGTACCTGATCCAAAGAGGACTGGGAATATTGTTTACAGCTGTTGGGCCACATAATGAATGTCTGTAACTTAAGTTTGTGAAGTGAGGCCACTTTACACTTGTCTGTCCAGAGTGGGTGCTGTGGTTACTGAGCGCTTTTGAGGAAGTAGTGGGCACTGCAGTGGGTCAGGTCCACTGCCAGCAAGAGGCAGAAGACAATTTAATACTGATACTGTCCACACAGATTGGCCAGCTGGATGCTTCCAAAGCAGGTGGTAGAGTCTTTGTACTTGAAAGAGAAAAATAGAACGTGAGAACTTTAAATTGGACACATCATTCCCTAGTAAAAACTTATGCAAATTAGAAACCTCTCATTAAATGCAAGCTAGAAGGAGCAGCTTCCCCTTGTATTTGATCAGATTGTGTGGTTTTGATTGAAATAATTTCATTTTGTACTGAGGATTTACCTTTTTATAAATTATGTTTAGTTAACCTAAATGTAATGTGAGATGTCTATCCCCGGTCCCTAGATAACACTGGAATTATGCTAGTTAAAATTTGACAAATCTGACAAATCCCTGGTAATTGTTATCTTGGTTGAAATCTAATTAATAGTAGTATAGCATTACTGTCGTACCTCCTTTGCGAAATTTAATAGTCACTTGGTGACTTTCAGACTGTAACTGCCTGGTAGGCATACATGCTGCAGTGGTAGACTAGGAATATGCAAATCCCAAACATCCAGCAACATGCCCTTTACTGTGACGTACAACACTTCTAAGGAAGCTTCTCTTGCACAATGAGGCATTGAAAAGAGGTTTTTTTCCTTGGGTGAGGGGAAAAAAGGGGGCTAATGGAATATCAGTGCACCCTGGGGAAGTGTTTCTCTAGACTTTCTTTGCTTTAATTCTCTGCATGTGGCATGCGTATAAATTGGAGAGACCAGGTTTATTTTTTCATTTTCTATTTCTAGATCCTTGTGAAATATATACTGTTCCATATGTTTGCAGGATTACGCTTTGCCATGTTGTCTTAAGTTCCTTAGGCAGAATAAGCATCTAGTACTGTTCAGCTGAAGCTAAATTTTCCTATTGAATTTACTCTGTTTGTGCTTTGGCTCAGAAAGAGTGTGGAAGGTTCAAGGGATAAAACATGATACAACTATTCAATGAAAGGTCAGAATTTCAATTCTCTCATTGTGAATTTTAAAATGAGTCTGAAACAATGCATGCTGATCATCAAGTTCTCTACCAAAGCGGTGGAGTTGACTTGAACTCATGCAGTATAGGGAAGAAAAAAAGGAAGATGAGCATTTGGCTTGGGTTTCTGGTACCTCACACCATAAGGTCTAAAACAGTTCTAGCCAATTTTCAGTGCAGGCGGTTGAAATTTTTGTTTGTAAAGGACTTCTTCAGCCAACCAGACAAATTTCTGTGTGTGGGGGTTTCATTGCAAGCACCGTGTACAGTGGTCTGGGTACACTGTAGGAGAGCTTAACTTTGGAATATTTATCTGTGACCAAAACAGAACCATGATCCACCTAGAAAGATTACTGAGGAAAAAGTGAACAGCAAGAAGGGGCTTTTCTTCTCCAGAATCCATCGCTGTCTCTAGCTGCTACTGGCTGGAAGTTTAGTTAGTGACTCATTTGTTGTAGTTGACTGCTAGGAATAAGCCTGTGACTTTGTGGATCTGTTTCAGACTTGGATGCGCCCTTTGGGGTTCTTTCATTAAGGTAGTGTGGCAGAAAGGAATGCATCATGTTCCTATGCAATGAAGTCAAGACCACCTGGGAGCCACAGCGGCAACCACAGCACTGCATAATTGCAATACAATAAATAAAACCTGGTAGAAAGTATATGGTCTCCCATGACTGTGTTGATCATTTCTCAGCTCTTTAGTTGTTGCACATTCAAACTCTAATCACTGCTACCACAATGTGGTTTTTTTTTTTGCTCGGCCACCTAATACTGAATGCAGTATCTGGAAGGCTGCCTGCTCTTTTGCCTGGTGTGATAGCATTTTTTGAGGTGGTAGAAGTTGATTGGTGACAAGCAACCTCTGTTAATGCAGATGTAAAGTTGAGTGCTGGGATACTGATAACCAAGGGAAATGTTTTGCAGATAAGTAAGCTTTTCATTAGGTGGGAGATGGCATAGCATAATTACTCATGAGTAGTACCTTTCCCTAAGCAGTTGTATCTGCCCCATTACCAGTTCAGCCCATTTCAGATGTTAGCAGAAGCAGCAGCATCTTTTCAAAAATCTTAGTGAATTAATTTTCATTTTAGTCCCGATAAACACCAGCCTGAAGTGAAGCAACAGGAAGGGAGGAGATGAGCAGTAAATAGTACAACCACTTTGAAAATACCTGGCATTCTTAAAATATAGAAAACCAAAGAAAACTAGTTGCAACCTACAGGCAAACCTAACTTGTCTCTAACACACATCTCGTTTGGAATTTCATCGTATTTCTGATTGAGGAAAGACAGACCAATTATCCCAGGAAAACACGGATTGCATTACATATGCATTCACTGCCAAAGGGGGAGAATGTCGATTACTTAACACAAAAGTGCTGAAGCCATTAGTACAGCCTTTTAAGAGTCGAAATAAACATGTGTATTATATGCCTGTAAATCCCAGTGGACAGCACAACTGGTGTCATATTCCACAGTGGATCCATTAGCAACATAATGTCATCTAACCACAGGCCATGCTAATGGTTTAAATTAGAATGTGTGTGGATTTTTTAATTTATAAAAGACACTACTGCCTGATTAGAATAACTCTCTTCAGCATAAAGCTGCTGCTCTTGTGATACATCACTTCAAGCAGTATCAATGTCTGGGAAGGTGTGAAACTAAGCTTTCTGAGTATGCAAGGACCAAGAGTTGAACAAAACCAAATGTGTCCATGCACTACTTTATGGCACATAAAAAAGGGCTGAGATGTCTTTAAAAACAACTGAGATCTAGTGTGAGGCAGATGACAAAGGATGTACGATGGCATGTTTGTGCAAATCCATTTTATAGCTGAAGATAATTGCCTCCACTATATGCTGGGCAGCAGTGCCCCACTGACAGTGGTGGTGTTAATTGCTTGGGTAGAGAAATTGGCAATTGTCATGGGTCTGATGCAGAAAAGAATCTGTGTAAAGCAAGACTTTAAAAATCAAAATGGTGACCTCAACACAGAAAACAGAAGGACGTGTGAAATTGGGGACTGCTGTTCTTCTTTTTCATGATTGCTATAAATGCCTCTGCCAGAGGTATGGAGGCTACTGCTGTGGCTTCAAACCTTTTCAGAGAACGCGGCACTTGTACTATACGGCTTCCCACATAATTCCTCTGTGAAAGCATTCCACCAGACAGCTGTGTTACAGTAGGACACTAGTAATCATTCTCTCCTATGGAGCTGGAGGGCAGACTGCTGGTCTTGATACTGTATGGCTGACTAATAGTACTGAAAGCAGTTCTTGCTTTAAGGTCTTCTATCTACATAGTACTCTTTCTGTCAGAAAATGCATATGTATTTTCTCTCCTCATCCTCTATATCACTTATGATCTTGAAAATTCATGCTCATGTGAAGCACAATAAATAACGAGCTGCTCACAAAACATCTCATGCAGTTTGGTTTGGGTTGAAGAGAGGAATAGAAAGTACACTCTTCTGATGAGTAGAGGAAGCAGGATGGGGATTTTGTGCTTATAAAAGTTACCTGAAATAGTTCTCATTTCTCTTAAATGAGCTGCTAACTTCACCACAGATTTCCCCCCACTAGGGTACCGTAGAGTGCCAGTCAGCTTAGCTCTGATACCTTAGGAGCACTCGCTCTTACTGCAAAGATGATTTGATCACAGTGAGAGAGGTCTCAGTTTTAAATGCAGTAGAGCTCTTACCTTGGGCTGGCTGGCCTATTGGAGAGCTTGAGCAGAGCTCACAAAGTACTTAGTGAACCACATCCCAGGCTTGCTTCACTGCTGCCCCAAGAGACACAACTTTTCCTTTCTCAGTAAAAACACTGTATAGTGGCAGTACCTGTTTTCTAAATGGGTGTTCATGGGTCATTTACTAGAGTGGAACAAACCCATGCTGTGCTCACATAAATAAAAATTTTTGAGTGCCATGCCGCTGAGAGTAGGAAAACTATCATCCAGTTTCTTGCGTGGAGATGATGGCAGAGATTCAGACAGGAGGGCAGTGGAACTGGGGTGGGAAAGTGGTCTTCTTCAATCTGTATTGGAAAAGAGAGTAAGAAAGCCTTCACGGGAGTGAATGATGCAAGTATTTCTGCAGTGAAATAAGCTCTATGCAGATAAATCCTAACTCCTCGCTGCCCAGGGTCCCTCTGTTGCATTTCGTTCCTCTGAAAGGATTTCTGAATTCTGCTGACTGTTCACATGTTTTATGTATATATCTATGCATGTTTTAGAAGGGCCATTCATGGGACTGTTTTAATTTCCTACCGATGTGCAGTCAGACCTCCCATATATTGCTGTTTATATATGTCCTTTGGTGAAAGCTTTTGGAATTTGAGCTGGTCTGTAGCTGAAATACTGGCCTCTCACTACAATGAAAGGTGATTTCTTCTTTTTAGTCACTTTCTTAAAGCCCAAACCAACTTTCAGATTGTTTGTCTTTTCCCTGAAAGAGCTAAAGGAAGCAGAAATCTTCATTTAGTTCTCTTCAGCACAAGGGACAGGTGCTTTCTATGAGAACGTAACAAGGACATTTTAAAATCTACCTGTAGTTGATGCACAGCACCGTGTGATTTCTTTTGGACAAGTTAAGAAAGTTAGATTGCAGCCTTTTGCAGAGCTGTGGTACAGTATCTGTGACTCCTGGCTGTGGGGCTAACCCTGATTCCTGTCAGGGTTGGACAGGACTGGAGGAGACTTCACCAGACCCATGCTGAGCTCAGGTGGTGATATAGTTCTGGCCCTGCCCTGTGAGGCTGCTCTCTCCCGTGCTGCTCTGTGTTGTGTTATTTTAGCAATAGCATAGAATCATAGAATATCCTGAGTGGGAAGGAACCCACAAGGATCATCAAGTCCAACTCCTGGACCTGGACAGGACAACCTTAACCAACCTTCCAGTATACAGAAGCTGGAAAGGGATACTTTCACAGCCAGCCTTGGTTACTGCACTGGTAGAGGGCCTTTCTAATCATGATTCTAAGCCTGGTGTGGCAGCTGCTGTCAGGTGTTGAGCTGCAGGCTTTTGCTGCTGAGGTGTTGAAGCTGCCTTTCTGGGCTACTCCTTCACTAGGAAGCATGTCCCTTTCCATCTAGGAAATGTGAAAATAAAGCAGGAGATAACAAAAAAATTAGTTATTCCCTAGCATCTCTGATCCTCTTAGGAAGGCTGTTCATGCTGCACCAGCACCTTGCTTTTGCTGCAGCAAAGGGCGAGATCTGTGACTGTGCTGTTTAGATTGGACATCCAAAGTCAAAGTAGCAGTGGCTGGATAGAGTTTGTCTAGCCCAAATGGGAAGACATTGACTGGGTCTGAGCTGTGCAGGGAAATGCTGCATTCCTTTTGTGATTTCTGAGCACTGTTTTTTGAAAGCTCTTGCAAAGCCCACTCTACCTGGCTTAAAGCAAGTGCCCTGATTTTGCTATCTTCATCCTTGAAAGCTTCTGTTAGAGTTACTGCTTTCCATGGGGCTGATGTCAATCTCCTTGATGGTGAGCTAGGTTACAACCTTGGGAACCAAGAATTTTGTTTTTAAAAATGCTGGGAAATGCAAACGTGCAAAAGCTCTGTTAGCATCCACTGTGAGAGAAAGTGTTAAGCTAGCTGAAATCAAGTTTGGGTTTCCATTTTTTATTGTTGTTTCAGGATTTATCACATGGCTGTGAACAGTCTCATGTAATAGACCTTGTTCTATAATACTATAATACCACATGCACTTTCTGCTTGACATTTTCAAAATTACCAAAGGGAGCTGTGCAGGAATTAGACCCCAGTTTCCTGAAATGCTTAAAAAATTAAATAAGGCAGCAGCTCATTCTGAGGTATACCCAGTATATAAGGAACATGTCTGAGTTTTCTGTGAGTTTTCTGACATCCCATCTTTAAGTGAAGAATTTTCAAAACTTCACTGCACCTTTTCCTAAAGACGCTAGATTGCTATTAGTAAAGCAGCTAAACCCATTCTCTCTTTGTGGCCTCAGCATATAATCAGTATTCAGTGTTGTTTGGAGTCTTTAACTGAGCCAGAAAATCAGTCTTGCAGTTCACATTTGCATGAGAATACTTCAGAAATGCATGTTCCTGTTTTTTCCTTAATTTGACAAAAGTTACAATTGAATTTGCATTTTCCCAGCTAGGGAATTTGTTTTCACTTGGATTAGGAAGATAAAATGTCAAAAACTGTGCTCACAAATGGGAATGCAAAATAAAAATTGGCAGCATGGCATCGTTTCCTCATCGTATTTTTCAATATCAGACATTAATGTGTAATGTAACAGAGGTGAAAATAAAACACTCAAAGTGAACATTTGGTATTGGAACATAGTCGAGATAATACTGATCAATCTTTTGCGTAGTTGTCATGTTTTTGCAGATTGTTTGAATATTCCCCCCTCAGAGGGGAAGCTGATCTACTAGGGAAGTTTGGGATAGCTTGTAACAAGAGCAAATGCCAAGTGGTTTTCTTTTGAGAAATTCTAGTCTGCCATTTCTTAGAGTTCTGATCTTTTCATGAGAGTCATGTTCAAAATGCCTATGTTACTTTTTCCCACCATGTACAGCTCCAGTGGGAATCTTCGACATGGGATTATTTTGGCTTGGTTATCCACAGCTTGAATTCTTCAGACATGAAAACAGTCTATAAGAGGCAAATTAAGCACGAATTTGGCCTGAAACATCAAAATCAGTCACTGAAATAAATCTAGAATGGCAGTAGAATTTTCTTGAAATTGTTTTCCCTTCTTTAAGAGAATTATCTTTCATCAGATGTCTTCTTTGGCACCTATGGTAGCAGATAATTGAGGTTCTCTGCCTGGGCATGGTAACAGCAAGGAAAAACCAGGACAGGCAGGGGAATTGAGGCTTTGAAACTGCAGTGAGGGCCCAGCATGGGGTGGGTTTGGAGTATGAAGTTGATGTGTTTCATTGTGTTCGCTTGAGGCAAAAGGAAAAAGTAAACTTTTGAGAAGCTTGGGAAGCTTCAAAACAAATTTTATTCTCTGGTTTTTATCATAGTTTGGAATGACTCAGAAGCCTTCAGAGACTTCACTTTCTCATCATTGATGAGATCCTTGCTAAGCTTTGCAGGGTTGGGTTGCCGCAGCTACAACTGAGCACAATAAAATATGAGATCATCTGTATTATTTTTTTACTATTGATCTTGATGGCTTGGCTTCAGTAGTGATGTATGGGACTTTCTCTTCCCTAGTAGATTCCTTTCAGCATCAGACTTGGAGAGCCTTCAGTGCCCTCACTGTAGTTTTCACTGGAGTGCCAGCTTAGCAGAGACCTCTCAGTTTCAAATGACATGCTAGATTGCTATGGTGACAGTTCTGTTGTGCAAAGCTGCCAGCAGGGATGGGTTACGCTTAAATGAAATGAATTAAAATAAATGAAACCAGTGCATTGTCTTAGTTTAAAGCTTATTAGTGGTGAAGTAGTTCCTTTTTGAAACCTGATCCTATTGAAAATGGATCCCAAAAAGTTCTACAATTCTTTTGTGAGGTCAAGGGTTTTATCTCCTTATCGGGCCCTTTATCATGTTTGTACTTTCTGTTTTGAGCTAAGGTGCAACTTCGGAAGCATCCTGTGAGTCTTGGATCAGTTATCAAAATAGTAAATAATCAAAAAATTAAATTGTGTTCTTCCATTTCTAAGCTGGAATTTTTCACTTTCAGTTTCTATACCTTTGTTTCTCCAGTGAGGATTTCCCTTATCAGGAATCTCTTTATACAGATAGGAGAGACTGTTCCTTACTTCCTTTCTGCTTTTTCCAGACCTTAGCTTATTTATGTGTTTTTTTTTTTTTTTTTCCTAGAATTCTGCTGGTATGGCCCTTCTGCTTACGTAAGGACACTGGGACTACACAGAAATTTTCAGGTAATTCTGTGGCCACTTCTTCAATTCTGCCTTGTATCTCCTGCTTGAAGACCTGGCAGTTGGGTTATCTGTCTGCCGTAACTAGGGGGAGTTTTTGTTCCCTTTCTGTCTTGTGGTCCTTAGTCATTCACTCCATAGCACTGTATTTTAGGACTTCATATTCTTTCCCTATCTTACAACCAACATATTTTATCATGCATTTGGTTTGTTTACCAATCCCTACCATTCAAATGAATCATCTTATCCTGAGGTCAAATTCATCTATGTAACAGACGCATTGTTATTAACAAGTCGTCCAGTCTCAGTCCTACTTGCAAGGATTTAATGATGATCAGAAGGAAAATGACACAGTGTCATTGAACATTTACTACTTGATTTTTTTTTTTTTCTGGGTTCTACTGCTGCAGTAGTTTCTGGCTTATGAGTCTCAGAGGTACTTATTTTTCTGTATTGCCATGTAAAGCTAAATCAAATATTCTGGAGTCCTCAATGGCTATAGGAAAAATATCAGAAACATGACTTTTTTTATCTTGCTTTTTCATACCAGTTTCTACCACATTTAAATCAATGTCAAACTTATCAGCCTAGGCTTTGCCCAGATATCTCTTGGAATTTCACAGAGAGGTGCAAAACATTTCAGAATACATTAGTAGTACGCATTGAATAAAGGCACTACTAACGTATGAATGAAGGACTACTGATATACTTAAGTATATTAGAATCTGTCTCCTTATGAACCTATGTAGTCTAATCCCTCCCATCCACTGAAGGGCTGCCACAAATAAACAGAAAGGACCCAACCCCCACCAAAAATAGCTACTAGTAAAAGAGAACTGTAACTGTATGATGAGTAGGGTCCATCATATGTATGTATGATTTCCTTGTTTTATTTTAAAGGAAAATGATGTCAGGTGAGAAAAAGATATCCAAAATAATCCTAATCCTCTATGGTGTACCTGTTTGGCAAAGGGGCCACCTATGCTGTCACACATGTAGAGGTGACTGAAGCCTTTGTTGTGGTCTTCTGCCAAATGCTACTATAAAAATGAATTTAGATAAATTTGAACTGAGATTAGGTGGAGATTGTCAGGAGAAGTATAAATTACAAAGACCAATGTGTGCTGAAGGGAGGAGAGAGACTGCTGAGGGATGAGGTGTTCCTCAGCTTTCATTAATGACCCATAAGAGGAAGTGAACAGATCTTGACTCAGTTTCACGGATGCTGCTCCATTCCAAAGGACTGAGAATGCTTTTTAGAGTACAAGAAACAATGCAGAGGGAAATGAGTGGGATTATAAACAAGGAGAGAAGATGGAATAAAAAAATCTACTCTGTGTGTGTGGAAGGAAAGAATATAAAAAGCATGCATTTGTCTACAATCATGGACATTGTTAGAGGAAAATCTTAATCAGCAGGAATGATCAAGGAGATGTCTCTCCTCTGGCCAAACTGAAAAGATTGTTGGAGTGAAACGTGGCCAGTCATTCTACACTGTTTCTGCTGCTGGTCTGTCTACATGCAGAAGCATACTGTGGCCAGTGGAGCATGTGCATTTTCAGGTAAAGTGTAAAATGAGCTATCTCCATGAAAAAGGAGTTCTTTAATTAGCAGATCTGCTCTATATGGCAGGGAGGTGAGATTGCCTCAGTATTTACCTGCCTACACAGGACATTGCTTTTCTGCTGCCAGCCAGCTGTCCAATATTAGTTATGTGAAAACTAATCTCTTGGCCCCAACTACTGGCTGACCTGGCCTCTGCAGGTTTCATGAAGGCCCTGTGAGCAGGGAGTCATAGCAGAAATCTGCAGGGACACACTGATGGCTGGTGGTGCTGCTGCTTGGGGCGCAAGGATAAGGTGATGGGGAGTTTCAAGGAGGCGTTATGCATAGCTGTAGAACCAGTTCCTCCTATTTTCTTTTGATTTGAGCATCTTTGGATTTTCCCAATGTTCCTTAGTGTCTTTCTTAGGAGAGATTATGAACAACCTTTTTTCCTTATTTAACGTTTTTGCTTTCTTCAAGCCTCCTCTTGTTTCCCTCCATTCCCACATCCCCTTTGCCATGCCTGAAGAGTCCTACTCTAGCTGTGAATTCTTTGAATGGAAGCTGTTCTGTTATCTTTGATTGCCTTTTTGCCTTTTTTTTATTACTGCAAGAATACTTGGAAATGTTTTGAACGGAGAGAAATGGAAGGTTCTCTCTTAATTACCACCAAATATTTATTTACTGTTCCCTATCAGTGCAAGTTCAGATTTCTGAAAATTGCCTAGATAAAAGATTAGAGCAGAGATGGTCAATTTCCATATCCTGCAAGTTGAGTACCCAAGAGCTCATTTGGCGAAGCACTGCACAAGAACATGAGAAATGAGGGTGGAGAAGAACTGAGGATCTGATTGCAAATGGGTATCCTGCTGCTTCCCAGGGCTTCATCTCTCCCCTTACAATAAGGGAGGGAGGTAATTGCTTTGCAGCAGGCTCTTGCAGCAGCCTTTGGCTGTTGGTCTCACAGATGCTCTTGGGTCACTTTTCCTTACAGATACGGATCAAGATTTCCTGTGCTGTGGTGTTGCAGAAGTAGTACTTTACATTTCTGTGATCTCTTGTGCTGGGCTGTGTTTTTAAGGGATTTTAAGGGCTGGATTTTGTCTCCAACAGTGTATCTACAACCCACCAGATTTGTACTCTGTGTGCTCAGATGCAAGCATGTATGGCATACTAACATACTGCTCCTACATTGCCTAATTTTAAGATTATGGAAAAGCATAAAGTGCTTCAACTAAGACAACTTATTTTTGCTCTCTGTTTTGCCATCTACTGTAAATATATTTGGCAAACCTACTAATCAATGTTGACTGGTCTGCCGTGGGCTGTCTTATCTGTGTTTGACTATCTTGTCTGTTATGATTTGTTGAATATCATTTTGTTTTGTTATAGCCTAAATCTCAGTGAAAATTCTTTACATGTCTGCTCACTCAAAATGGGATTTATTCAGGGTGATAGAAGAACACTTATAATGTGCAGTGTACTGAATGAAAATATGCTCATAATAATTGCACTTGTTTTGCATCTGCATTGGTAAAAGGTTGCAAAGAGTTTGAATTAAGGAGAGAAAACTACTGAAAAGAGAACAGAATGCAGATTATGAAGAGATGAAGTAAATTTTCTTTCCCTTTGCTTTATTTCTTTCAAGACTGAGTATTTTGTCTCTAAGCTGCAGAGTACTGAGGGGGTGGGTTTCTTCTGAACCCTTGCTTTTTGTAACGAAAACTAGTTCAGATGTCAGTCAAGCTCCTGAGGTTTGAGCCTCAAACGAAACAAAAAGATAATTTTGCCTGCTCTTGTTTCCACTCATGTGTCACTGCTCCCTGGACCGTGAGTAGAAGAGGCTATGGGCAGAGCAACTGCATCAGCATCACGATGCTGCTGGGCAGTGCTAACGAGGAGAAGCTGTGCTACAGTCCTGTCTTAGCCTCTGCCTTCCCTCCCCTACTGGCATGTTCCTGGCTCATTTGCTCTCTTATGGGTGTGACAGCTGAAGCAGAGACTGTCTCTTGCTAGGTGAGGGTCTGGCACAATGAAATCTTGAAGTGGAGGTATTGGTGTACAATAAGGGAAAAAGAGTACAGGGGAGCTCTGGCAGAGTACAGATTGCATCTGGCAGCCCTGGGGCTCAGAGTCGTTCATGACTTGGTAAAACCTTGTTGGTACTTGGAGGCCATTTAATAATAACTATGTTTTTCTGTGCCTTGTTGATATATTTTGGTGCATTTATTATTCTATTCCTTCCCCTCCTCCCTTTTATGGCTACTGCATGACTGTTACTTGTTACTCTTAAAAGTCTAGCAATTTTCAGTATAGGTGGCAAATTACAAGTGCCCTGCACTTTTGTAAATAATTCTAGATAGGTAAAAAGAGTCTTAACTTTAAAAGAACAAACCAAATCAAAACTATACAACAACCCCCCGACCTCTCCCCAACAATATTCTCGCCACTTTGCTTTAATTTTTTTATATAGCACTACTTTGGTTAATCCTAAATCTTCACTGTAGCTCTGTCATCTACACAGAAAGGTGGTGGCCACACTTGGTCACTTCAAAATCATCATCTTTCTCTCTTGCTCTTACACCGTGTTCAGTACCTGGTGTCGTGCTGTGTCCTGCAGCAGTGTCCCTTCCCACATGTGTTCAGGGTGCCATTCAGCAGGGGTAACTGCTGTGAAAAACACAGAGAGAAAATGGCATATTTTCTGCATCATTCAGGAATTTAGAAAAAGTTGCTTCATTTCTTCTCTTTATTGATTAGAAGTAGACAAAAAAAAAATCTACTCATCTTCGACTAGGTTAGTCCAGGGTAAATGGTCTCCTTCCTTCCAGGAATAATGTTATTATCTATATTCTCTAGGAGCAGGCTGGTTGTGGCTTTTGCTCTGCTCTGCACTGTGGCAGCCTCGCAGCTCTGGGTGCCACAATATAAAAAAGACACTGAGCTGTTAGAGAGTGTCCAGAGGAGGGCAATAAGGATGGCAAAGGGCCTTGAGGGGAAGCTGTGTGAGGAGTGGCTGAGGTCACTTGGTCTGTTCAGCCTGGAGGAGATGGAGGGAAGACCTCATTGTAGGGTCCATGGCTTCCTTGTGAGGGGAATCTGATCTCTTCTCTGAGGTGATCCATGACAGGACCTGAGGGAATGGCCTGAAGCTGTGTCAGGGGCAGTTTAGGTGTGATCTTTCTTCCCCCAGAGGGTGGCTGGGCACTGGAACAGCTCCCCAGAGAAGTGGTCACAGCACCAAAGCTGACAGAGTTCAAGAAGCATTTGGACAATGCTCTCAGGCACATGGTGTGACTCTTCCAACTCAGCATAATCTGTGATTCTGTGACTTGAGTCAGCCAGGCCTTGTATCTAAAATGCCTTGTACCTCTCTAGTAATCTGGTTAAGAAGTCAACACCCTGATGATATGTAAGGGAAAACCTGCAGAGACCGTGCTTCCATTCCTCAGTCTATTAAAGTGAAGGAACAGAAGGCTTGCAGCCTTAAGCTTAATTAAACAAGTAGATTTTCAGCTAATTTGTTGGACAGAGGGATTGCTGTGTGTAAATGATAATGAGTGTTCCCTGTTAGAAAAACAAAACAGAAAACTTAGAGAAAAAAAAAACTTAAAGAAAAATAGCTGTCAAATTATTCTGAAAGCCACTGGTTACATGTCAGTCAGAGGATCTTGCTGCTCATGGCAACAGCCTTTACTGACACAAGATTAGAAGCTGCTTTTTCAGCTGTCACCCAGGAGTGTACAAGTAATTGATTTTTAGGTTCAACTGCCAAATGAAAAATAACAATAATAATAAAAAATTACTTAGATTGGATAACATATATGGCTTCCCCCTCATCCATATAGAAAACCAGAATTATTTTACATTAATAAAATATTACATTTTGGTTACTTTTTTCATAACAGTGGAAAACCAAATTGATAGATTCTCCTTATAGCTATATTAATTGGTTTCTGTTCTATTATGGCAAAGATAGGTGGGTTGAAGCATTTCATACTGTATTTGAATATTTCATAATATTAATTAGCTATACTTTTTCACATAAAGGGTCAAATTTTAAAAGCTGTGTGTGGCTGTGTACTGTATCATTCTCAAAAGAGACAACTTGAGCATCTGATAACTTCTGATTGCATGTTCATAAGATTCATAAGGGGAAAGACTGTGACGTGAAAGCTGCCTTTGATATTTGAATCCTCATTTTCCCTTTAAATAATCAAGTAATTGAAGCCTCTAAAGTAACAAAACACAAGTGAAAGTGTACAACTCCCTTTCATCTCCTTGTAGGTAGGTCCAAATAATATTTTGTGACAACAGAGTGAAATGAAAGGTGACGTTTGTCTTCAGGATGTATTGAGATGCCTTTTGGAACCAGCAGGGCGTTACACCCTCACTCTCTCCAGACTGGCACCCCAGACTCGTGGATCCCTGTGACTGAAGGGGCCACTTCAGTTGCTGACACTTCAGTCCATTAACCCCAGTCTTTCCAGTTGCTGGCACTGCAGACCCCATACACACACATGAACACAGAAACAAGAATCCCTCACCCAGAAAAACAAAAAAATGGAATCTGATAGAAAATAAGACAGACTGTGGCAATCAGGAGTAGAGTGTTGACAGAGAAGTGTGCAGAGCACTGTTAACTTTAGATTGCTCCCTTTTATTCCCTTATCCCCCTCTATTTTCCCACAATTTCCCTTTCAAAATCACCGAGGTCATCCTTTTCCCCACTTTCAACTCCTCTCATAAACATCCCTTAAGTCCTGTGTGATCCCCAAATATCTGCATTCTGTAAGACACATAAGTGAACCCACCATGCTGTTTTATGTGTGTGCAGACCAGCCTTTATCACATAACCTACTGCTGCTATCTTGGCTTATGTTTTTAGTCAGTTCCTATGTTTAAGGGGATTATGATGCCTCAAGGGCCACGTGCACCTCTCTACCATGAAAGTCTGGAGGTTTTCTTGCTCAGTAGGACTGAGTTATGTTTCAAGAAAATAATCTCTGGGACTGTGTTGCCTGAGTTTTTGCCTTTGCTGAGACTCTGGTCTAGGAAAGACTGATATCAAGAGGTGACTGTGTTTACTGGCAAATGGCAAATATTTATTTAATAGATTAATTAAATATTTTTCCAACACCAAACTTGAATTTTGTTCACTTCTGAGCAAAATGTGAATACTTATCCTACATCTGGTTTGTTGTTATTGTTAAATTTTTTTAAACTCAGCTCTGTTATTCAGTTCTTAGTTCTTGTGACTTCTGTTTTCTATCAGTTGCAGATGCAAGAAAACCCTTACATAAATTTTATCTGTTCTGACAGATCCATCTTCAAACCACTTTGCTCTACACCTTAATATGACAGAACCTACATTAAACTTAGTTAATAGCAAAAAGGTTCTGGTACAGAGTTCTGATGAAAAGTAGGTTCTCAGAAACTGTGCTATTGCTAGAAGAATTTTTATTTTATCCTCTAACAGGACATCAGTCACTTTGTGGTGTTGACTAAAGTTAGAGCCAATGGAAACCTATTCTCTTCATCACATGGGTTTCCATAAAATAATACCTGTGGAGCTCAGCCTCCCTAGTTATTTCTGTTTCCAGCAATACTGAAGGCAAAAATTAATTTCTTTTTGGGGCTACCAAAGTCATCATGCCGTAGGGTAATGGGAGTTGCCATGGAGTGAATCTGTCCATTGACCTTTCTCTTTTCCAGCAGAATTCTGTGACTGCTGTTGGCTCTTGCTGTCACCAAGCAGGAGACATAAAACCAAGATATAAGTTCAGCAATAACCTTGCCCAGGGTAAAGAGTCTTTCTAGCCATTTTGGAAAACCTAACTTTCCAGTTGTTATGCTCTTGGAAGTAGCTGTAGATGTTCCTTCTCTGTCACAGCAGCTAACCTCTCCGTGCTCTGGCTGTGCTCCCAGCCTGAGTGGTTGTGGCTGCAGCCTCTGAGTTGCACACAGAGATGAGGTGATTTTCTGCTTCTGTGCCATCTGCACAGATATATCTGCAAGGAACAAAGACCAGCAAATAGCAAAAAATCAGAAGACCAGGAAAGAGAGCAGAAAAATAAGCAGCAAATGTTAATCACTGGGATGGTAGTAAAGCAGTGCTTAAAAATTTTTTTGGATGCATTAGGTTGATTTTTCTCTCAGGTTTGTTTGGTCAGATTTGGAGGTAATGATTTTTATAACTTCCTAGATGACTTCAGTGCATGCCTTGCAATCTAAGGGAAAAAAGTCTTTTATCTTCCTATGTACCTCAGCTGTGAGACTGGTTTCATAGTAGTTAGCTTACCTTTGTCTAAACGAGCCATGTGTGATGGTGCTGAGAGCTCTGCTCTTTTCCCTTGCCACATGGCAGTGTTCACACCTCAGCTGTTCCCTGCCTATACATATTCAAGAGGAAGTTGCAAGAGCGTGGATTTTTTATTAATATAAAAAAACCTGTTTTCACTGTCCCTGTGTAAATTTGTACTTTTTTTTAATAGCTGCAATTGGATTTTTGTAATGTAATCACAGGAATCCAAGGGTAGGAGACTTTGGAAAAATGGAAACTATTGTGAGAATCTCAGTCAAATTCCTAATGATTTTTAGAAACATAAGGTGAAAGAGAGGCTGCTTTTTGCTAAGTGGATGTGTTTCAGTGTGGATTTGACATAGGTGAAGGCAAGACTTACGTGTCAAGTGTAAATATGTCTCCTAGTGATGGGGATATTATTTAGGGCACAACTGCAATTTCAGATGCATGTGTTCACTTTTGTAAGTCCTGTAAGTTTCTGTTTGGTAAGTGTGTATAATGCCTTTTGTGATGGGTGACAATCTGTGACTGAGCCTTTCTGAATAAAAGACAGTTTCTCTGAGGCTCTGGAAGATGTCATCTCCTCGCAGAGAAACTTCAGTAAGTTCCCAAGATTTTCAACCCAAGTTGCACAGGCTTCTCTTACACCTTGTCCCTCTTTGCTGCTTTTTTTCTTTTTTTCAGGATTATTTCTGCTCATCAACTAACATGAATTCACATTGGCTGCTGCTTAGTGCTTATCAAAATGTCTTTGTTCTGTAGAAGCAGCACAGAGATATTCCAGTGCCTTTCCCTCTGAAGAAAAATCTTGTATTGTGTAAATATTTCCTTTATGTTCTATAGCAAATGGAGCTGTTAAATATGATATTAACAGAGGCATAACTGATCATCTCCACAGAAGCTGAAAACTGTTTCAGAGAACCTTTCACAAGGCAGAGCTGAGGGCTAATGTATGTAGTGCCATGGGAGGCCCCTGTTGCTAACAGGTATTTTTCAGCAGAGCCTGTCAGCAGCAGATGAGGGTCTCATCTGTCTGCTTTTAGGGTATCTGGAAAGCAGAGCTCCAGGCAGCACGGTGTGGATGTGGAAGGGTACAGCTGCTTCCCAATGTGAAGCCTGGTGTGGTGTGTGCAGAATGAACAGAGGAGAAAAACCTGCTCTCTGTGTATCCCCTTCTTTCCTCCTGAATCTGCCCTATTCCATCCGAGCATCTCCTGTAGTCATAAATACCACTTTTTCCTTTAATGTCCTGTGAAAACACAGGCCTGGGGAGGGCTGGATATTTCTTTGCTCAGAGGAATTTCTTTTTTTTTTTTAATAAGGAGAAAGATTAGGAATATAGAGTATCTTGTCAGGGTAGATGTATGAGCCACAGACTGTGGGCATGGGCATGCACACATATGTGGCACAGGCCCATTGGAGCTTCTGTTTCCCCTCCACCTCAAGTAGTGGCAAGCCTTGTCCTTCATCTCAATGCTCCAGCAGACAAGGACCCAGGCAGGCTCAGTGTTGCCACCTGTGGCACTGCTCCCTAGATGAGCTTTAAATTTCCTTAATGTCTCAGCAGGCAGGCTGCTGGAGACCAGTGAGGCCTCCATATAAACTGAGAGTATTTCAGCTGTCCTAACAGGGATTTTCCATTAAATGCATTGGATTTGATGCATTGCCCTCCCTTTACTTCCCTCAAATGCTTTCTCTTCTGCTCTAGCTGGGGGCATTATGTTGTTCATAAATGTGCAAACCCTAAGAGCAGTCCTGTGACAATGGCAGGATTTGAGAGTCTGGTGTTTGCTGTTTCCTCTGTGGGTAAAGAGGGAAGTCTTATTGAAATCCAAAAGTCTGTTCAGCTTCAGCTGCAGTGGCCCTGACTTTGCTTTCACTTGTAACTCTAACACCTGTTGCTCTGCAGGGCTGAAAAGTAAAGTGGTGTCACCTGCCCAAGGGGGAATGGAAGCAGTTGAATGACCCATATGAATGTGTTTGCTCTTGGTATAAGGCTCTGCAACATGGAAAAATTCTTGTTGTTTTTTTTTTTTTTGACAAAGGTGGTTTTAAAAAACCTGGGCACTAAATAAAAATTATTAGGGGACATCTCTGAAAATGTCGTTCTGGTGAGGTTTTTCGTTGTTACAGCTCTGAAATCACATACCTAGTCTTGTGTCCCAATCCTTATTTACAAGAAACTTAAGCGAGTTGGATATTCAGTTTGCAACTATTTCTGTTATCTCACCCAATTCTGTTGTTTCAACTTCTTAGACTGCCTTTAAGATTGTATTTTAGGCTCTTGTGCCTCTCCTTTGGCACCCAGGGCTAGATTTGCAAGTTAAAATGCTCCCTGACCTTTGGTCACCAGCATTGGGCAGGTACCTAGCTGTTGTGGACTACCTCAATGTTCTCATTTCAAGTTTCTAATTCATCCAATATGGGGATTTTTATTTTACTGGTAAGCATGCTCTTAAATGTTCTGGGGATGAGTTCTCCCACTCTCCCCGACAGCAGTAAGGAAAAATGAAAGTCAGGAGAAGGTTGCTGGTAACTAAGTGACTGTGCCAGCCTGAAAGCCCAGCCCATTAAATGTGAAAATCCATTAATTAAGTGTTGATTATATCTTTCTTTCAGACCCAGGACAACACAGTCATAGCAACATAAATAAGTGGATGGACATTGGATCACATAATTTCTAGGGTGTATCCAACTGTGGAAGATTTTGTAAATTCCAGTTGTCATCCCTAAATGAACAGATGGATGGGGATGGGCCCCAATAACCCCACTGCACTGCTGTGGGGAGGGATGGAGAACTGACGGGACCAAACCAAATTGCATTTTTGTCTTTTGTAAATGTAGCATGTTGTTGAAGCCTAGAACAAAAATATGAGTGATTATTGAAATTCTGTTCCTGTAGTCTTCTGAGTACTGATGTCTGAGAAGACAGAGGCTGTTTAGCAAATACGCCCTCGCATTGTCATTAGTGTTAAGTAATGGGACTTTAATATATTTGGTTATTTAGATCATAGTAGTCTATCAGCTTGATATCAAGCGCTCAGCATGAAGTCCTCTGCCTTAGTCCTACCTAGTCCTCTTCATTTATTAATGAATAGAAGCCCCCAACAGTGTAAATACAGTATTTATTGCAGGACAGAAGCTACTTGCACTCTGCATCTTTTCAACCACTGATATACTGCGCATGAGAAGTGTCTGAAGACCTGTTTATAGGTAAAAAATGCATTTTTTCCACTCAAAAAGTAGTTTTTATACAAGTCTGTCACTTTTCCATTTGGAAACTCTGGATTAGAATTGTAGTTTTCCTCTATTTCATGAGGCACCGTCTTCCCCCTCTACCCTGTACTCACGCAGGCACACCAGTTTTTAAATCTGGAACCAGTGTGTCCATTGGAAAAAAAAACAAAAAACAAACATTTTGAAGACCTCCAGCTGAAGAGATATTTGTTTTTTTGTAAAGTTTCATCTTCATGCAGTGGGAAAATAATTTTTCAAGCATGTCTCTATGACTTGCTTGTATTTGTAAAGCAACAGCAAGGCTGGAATTAGAAATCATGTCTGCTGAGCCTCAGCTCCACATTTCTAATGCAGCCAGCGCTTCTCCCAAGGTGGGTACTTTTAAAATGATGGCACAATCACTGAAATCTGAGATGTTACGAAAAAGAAAAACCCAGTATTTTTGAAAAAACCTTGATAGAACATTGGGGCAGATGGCAGTGGGAGAGAGATGAAAAGCAGTCCCTTGTGTGAATAAAATAACATTCTATTCAGTTCACTTTGGTTACGGAGCACATTGCACTGAATTTTGTAACACAGTGTTATCGCATAAAAAGTATGTGACTAGATGTCTGTGCTGTTGCAGCTGTCTGCACTTAAAAAAAGGCAACAACCTTTGTACCCTCAACCACCCATAGGAGTAGGAAGCCCCTGAAAGGGCCATTATTAGCAGGAAGGCTTGGAGCTAGGAGCACTCAGTCTGTTGGACTGCCAGCTGTTGTGGTCAGCTCTGTGCTTGCAACCTGCAGGTCTCTTCCAATGCTCCCTAGCTCCTAGTTCTTTGTGCAACCAATTTAGACAATTCAGAGAGAAGATTTTGAGAGCTGCTACTACATATTGCCATGGGCAAATTTCAGACTGGGGTATTTCTTTCATGGAGGATGCTTTTTAAGAATAAATGGGAACAAAATGGGATCTAAATGTCTTCGTGCAAACTGCTGCTGTACGGCTTCAGTGTAAAAGTCAGATGCGACGGCACAGATGAGCACAACACAAACAACAAAGAGCCACAATCATGGAATGATAGAACCATAGAATGGTTTGGATTGGAAGGGACCTTAAAGATCATCTAGTTCCAACCCCCTGCCATGGGCAGGGACACCTTCCAGGTGGACAAAGCCCTGAGAGAGTGTGCAGGAGGCAGGTCTAAAAATACACAGTCAAATGCTCAATGACAAGATCTTCCCTGGCATACATCATGGCTAAAGATGAGCTGGTGGAAAGGACAGAGTTACCTGGTTTTGTTACACATAAGAGAATGTGTTTTCCCACTGATAGCAAGAGTGTGATTATCTCCCAGGTGCTAAAGGAGTGTGGCTCTGCCTCTCTCTTGAGATTGATAGTGGGGCAAATGATGGGGCAACACACAGCACACTGCTAATCACTCTTCAGGGTATCTCCTACTGCACACAGACAGAGGAGAATACTTGAGACATTCTTCCAAAACCCCACCTGCCCTGAGGCTAGCAGAAGTCTTTGATCTCTCTTCCCATTTTGAAGTCATTCATTACCAGAGTGGTATGAAAAAAGTCAGTGGTTCACCAAAAAAATAGGTGATTGCTTCACTTTTAGGCAATTTGAGGCAAGTTGTTAAAAGACAAACCCTGGGAAGCAAGGCAGAAGAAAATAGTTTCTACTGTGAAGGAGGCTTATTAAAAATAGGGAACATGTAAAGAAAATTCACCCTCTAAATATCAGCTGTGCATGTCCAAATTGATTTCATGAATCTATCACCTTTTCTCACCTTCCTCTCCCCTCTGATGAGGTCACTTCTAATAAGTTTCCTGCTGCGATCCCGACACTTGGTGAAAAATCTATGGGAAATCCATTCAAGTAGCTGTAGTTTGACATAAAGGCCTTCTATTAATGAAGTGACACCAGAAACATAGCTTTCATCTCCTGCAGGGTCACTGCTATAAGGAAGTACTTATGCTAAAGTCATTCTTTTGTTCAGAAACATGGTCTTGACTGAGGTGCCAGACCCCTGGGAAATTACATTTCTGTAGAGCTTGAACATAATGAGCAACAAGGAAATCCTACTAGCTCAAAAGTTGGTTGGTATATTCCTGCTGCACCAACACCCTCAGGTCAGCAGCATTCAGGCAGCATCCAGTGTGGTCACCTCTGCTGAGATAATTGCTAACCTTGCAGCTCATTCCAGGGGGTGGTGAGTTGACCCTGTCTGGACACCAGGTGCTTACCAAAGTCTTACTTTGTGGCTCCACTGCTCACCCAGACAGGTGAGAGAAAACAGAAGGAAAGGCTTGTGGCTTGGGATAAGCACAGGAGGCATCAACTCACCAATCGCTGTCACAGGCAAATTTGACTTGGGGAAAAATTTATTAGCAATCAAATTAGAGTAAGATTATGAGAAATAAAAACTAAATCTTAAAACATCTACCCCCTCACCCCTCCCTTCTTCCCAGGCTCATCTTCACTCTCTTTTACCATGTATATTAAATTCCTTGCTGCTGCCATTGGCTAAGAGATCAAATTAGAGTGCTGCTGGCATCCCAGTCCCCCATCTAAAAAAAAAGTATCTCACTGCTCAACTTACACCAGCAGCAGGATGTGTGTCTCAGTGATTTTACACTTGCAGAAATCAGGTAGCAACACACTGATGTCAAAGTTGAAGTGCGGGTGCCACCCACGTTCCTTGGCAGTGTTTCACACCAGCTCCCCACTACTCCAGTCCTAAGGGCTAAATCACAACCCCAGGCAGCATCTCTGGGGAAACCAGAGAGACCTCAGCTGAAAGCAAGAGGAGATGGCTCTTCACTGAAATTCATCTGCAGTGTTAGTTGCCACATGATACAGTGGTTGTCATTTATTGATGAGGAAAGCTTTCACTGTTTGGTGGGCATTCTTGAACTTTGTTGAAAATAAGTTGATTGAAATTGCTAAATACGTTAAAAACATTTGGCTCAAAGTCCTGGAGACGACCAGAAGTTGTCTGTCAACCATAGACCATGAGGAAGACACCATACCTGCTTTGTTAATGGATGCCTAAGGTGATTAGTGGGAGATGGCTTCTGTACAGGAGTGTCTGTGGGTGTAGGCATGCCCTTGCTCTGACCAAGTATGGCCATTCCTATGCTTTTTACTGTTCTTAACCATGTGAAACTTGTATTAAGAGGGACCTGCCTAACTAAAAAAAGTCTCTGCCGATCTGCTTTTAGAGGTTATGCTTTTACAAGGTCAACAATTTAATCATGGTCTTGCATGATGTTACACTTACCCTTGCTTTGCACAGTTTTGTCTGCCTGTCCTGGGCCACTCAGTTTTACCCAGGCAGGAAGTGGTACAGTATTCAAGTGAATTTTGTATACTGCATTCAGGTGGGCTTCCAGTTGTTAAAGCCTGTGTAGCAAGCAATGAAAACATTTGCATTTTGTGCTTGGAGCAGTTTAACAGGAGACACAAAAAAAGGTGACTCAGTACTACTGATATTCATCTTCACTGTATTGATCTCACATTTTAATGATAGAGGAAACACGTCCACTGGGTGCTAGTTCATTTTCAGCTAATCCTAATGGGAAAGGTTGGAGAGAAAAATGATTTTTAAATACTTAATCTCTTTAGCAATTAGGTGATTTGGGCTTTTAAATAGTATAAAAGGCTGTAATTTACAATTTAAATAGTGTAGTTTGTGGTTGCCCTGAGTCAGGGAAATGAGTTCTGTGAAAGGTTTAATAGAAGTTGTCAGATGATGGAAAACTTAGTATCTGTATGATTAAGTTAAGTCTCCAAAGTTTGCATTTTGGCAACTTTATTGTACAAATACCACTAACTGCAGAATCAGACTGGAGATGGATCATGAAAACACTTGTAGAGCTGGAATGTTATGCCAAAAAATATGTGCATCTAGGGAAAGGAAAAAGGCTGTCTGATTTCTTGCCATTATTTAGTGATAGAGGAGCAAGTATCTGGGCAAGAATATAAAATAGGAGAACACTCTTCCTGCAGGACTTTATTCATTCTGTTATCTCCAACCCCAAACAGAGAAGCTTTGGGCTCGTACCAGAACTCTGAGGAGATCAATTGTTTGCCTTCCTCCTTATTTTCTATCTCCACTTTCAGGAGCTCAATGGTCTCTTCAGACTGGGAGATTCCAATTGGCTCTGCCGTCCCAAATAGGAAAAATAGCAACGCTCCTCTGCATGTGTCTCAACAGGGGAATGGCTTCTCCACAGGCACACAGATTGATAATGCTGGGAGCTGCCCTGTGGCATACAGGATAAATGTAGAGAACAATGGCATGGTTTCTTTCAGGGCAGTTGGTTTCTCAACAAAACCCATGACAATGCTATGACTGCTGGGTACTTGGTAACGCAGTTTTTGATAAACTGCTGAAAATGCCATACACTTTCATATTTTGTCTAAAATGTTTAGTGACAAAAATTATATATAAGGTAAAGAGATGTCTTTTTTGATGTCTTTTTTTTTCTCCCTCTTTGCTTCCTGAGGACGTAGTTTTCCACAAAAATAGAAGTTTTGCTTTGCAGTCTCAGATGTTTCTACAAGCAAATGGTGAGGGTCCTTGAGGAGAGTAAATCAAATTCAGGGTGCTGGGAGCTGTGTGAAGTAGTGCTTTGCAAGGATCTGAGTTACTTGACAATGTTATTGTGTGGCAAGACAGATGAGCTTGGAAATGCGAACTCAGAAGGGATATATCAGCCAGAGATCAGCTCTGCTGAGGCTCAGCAGTGTGGAATGAGGTCTACCTGTGCTTTGGAGACATGAATGTTTAGTTTGCTGCTCTACCTGCTTTTGTAACAAAGCCAAGATGCAAGTAATTTTACAACAATTAATGCTGTGATATGTGAATGAAAGACTTAAACAGGTTTTGAAACAGAGTTAAAAGAGGTTGCAGTATTTAATTTTGTTTAAATGTAAGGGGGTTTGTACTGATTAGGAAGGCTAGTCAGTGTGAATCTGTTTTCTGTGCAACCGCTTTCCCAAGCCATTTGGAAGTTTTCTGTACCAAGAACTGTGTGGCATATGAGGAGATGATGCATCCTCCCAGTCCTGTGGAATCTGAAGTGGCATGTGGTATTTTCATGTGCTCCTGCTGAAAGAGGGAGCAATGAGTCTGCTATGTCTCAGGCAGGCCTGGTGGAACAGAATTAACATGACTGGTGTGTATTTGGCTCGGCAAAAGGGAGTGCAGCTTCTTCAGGCAGCAAGGTAAAACAAATAATTTCAATTGAGAAACTGTTCAATAAAAATGAAACAGCTTTTTTTCCTGAACTCTTTTATTCTGGGGGAAAAAAAAAAAAAAAGTGCTAATGCTTTCTTGTAAGCACTTGTATTTCCTCTTACACAGAAGAAAAAAAAGATTGAATTACTAGAATTTCCCATTCAATAGAAACGTTGATTTCTGCCTGCCCTCCATCCCCTGCTACATAAGGCAGAAGATTATTCTTGAAACTGGTAATAAAGGACCAGAAATGGACTACTCAGTTACAGAGAAGAGTGAGACAATTGTGTCAATATTGCCATTTAAACGTGGATGGTGTCAAAGAGAAGGTTTTTTTCAGAGGTCTGCTCCTGCAGTTCCTGGTAAGCCACTAATGCTGAAATGTATTCCTGCCTCTGTTTGCTGTGCTGGGCATGTCTGAAAACTTCCAGCTTTTCATACATGCAGTTAAAGGTAAATCACACCTATTTGAAATGCTGCTCTGAGTCATGGGTGATGAGAGCTTTTCAGAAGCCTGGACTAAAAAGGTCCAAAAACTTAATTTTGACTTAGGAAAGGAGTTATCAGTGGAGGGAATAAATCCAGGTAAGGGTAAGATAACAGTGAACAGATCAAGTCATGCACAGCAAAGAGCAACTCAGTGCATTAATGCTTCCTTTGTCAATGGGCATGTTGTACAGGGCTGGGAGCAGGGCTGAGATCTAGGGAAGGCCAGAAATGTACTTCTTAGATCTAGAGCTGTTCCCTCTACATATTAGAAGAGAGGAAGGATAGTGTGGGTAAGAAACTGATGGATGTGGATATCTTTTAAAGTAATGAATTCAGGAAAAGGCAGAAAGGAATTTGGCCCTGACCTGAAGTGGGTTGGACACAGAGTGGGGAATATAGCCAGGGAAAGAATGATGCTTCTCCAAGTCCAAGGGTGCCCCATATAGATGTGGTGGGGACAGAATACCCTCTCTGGTGCTGAGCTTGATAGCCATGAATATTGTGCTGGCCTAGCAAATGAGGTTTGTACATTTTTTGGGAGACTTGTTGACTCCTTTACTCTCATGACCTATCTTCAGTGTCTAGGCATCCTACTCATTGACTGAGTACAAGGCAGAGAGATGGTGACTGCAGTCAAAGTTTACTTGTTGTTTGCAGTGATGTATTGACTTCTTTGCAGGATATTTCAGTGTTTTTTCCTCCCTAGTGCAAATATGAACTCTGAAAGTTGTATGGATGTACACCTCTTTCAGCTTAGCATTTGAGCAGGCAGTTTCCCCATAGATAAATCAGAGTCTTCTGTTGCTCAGATATCTTAAAGGGTAACATCTTCACACTGCAAGGTAATAACATTCTCCTGTTATAATTTCACCAGCCCATTAGTTTGAAGAGTGATTTACACTTGGAGGAGTTAAGAGAGTTGTCCAGCCCATACAGGATGCTGTGGCTAAAGTAGTACATCTGTAATGCAGCTCTCTATGGTGGTTTTTCATCAGCTCTGAACGAGGTGGAGGTCAAACCAGGAGAGGTTCAGGACTTGCTTTGAGATCCTACTTTGTATTGGTGATACTCCTGCTTAAAAATACTGAATAAAAGTAATAAATGTTTTAAGTTATCTTGCATAAATAAATGACAGAACGTGCAACAGCAGTGGCAGTATTGCAGATGTACCAGATGTACTCAGGTGGTTATTTAGTCCACCCACCCGCCCGCCCCGAGCAGGGGCAACAGCACGGTCAGACCCGNNNNCCTGAGCAGGGCCAACAGCACGTTCAGACCAGGTTTCTCAGGACTTTTTTCAGCACAAAGGCAGATTCCTGTTCTGAGCAAGCTGTTTCAGTGCTCTGTTATATCTCAAATGAAATCAGAAAGTAGCCAAAAGGCAAAATCAATTCATTGCTTGCCAATTTTGTTGTTTTGTGGTTATGTATTTGTTTCTTTATGTAAACCAGCCCCTCTCCCTATTTTTTTTTTGTATGATTTTGTGACTTGAAGGGTGTCAAATCCCCTTATCTGTCTATTTTATTCACATTTTTTAAAACTGAAAAGCAGTGGAGAGTAAAAACATAGGGAGGAAATTTCAGTTTCTTTCTTTTAAGTCCTTTTCTATCTGTGCAGAGGATAGAGCAGGACTGGAGATCACCTGCTGTTTCTGACATAATCCTTTGGGATTTGAAGATGTGAGAGTAGAGTCTATTTCTGATCTTTGTTGCTTTCAACAGCAAAGGCAGCTCTTGGCACTGAAGGACTGAGGCTCAATCCTTGATTGTATTGAAAAAGATTCAGTGTACTGTCTCATATCAAACCTATTCCTAGCAGAAACTATAGCCCAGCCAGGTTGCTGCTGAGGGAGTAGGCAAGTGTATCTCCAGGAAACAACTGTGTTGTGGTAGAGTGCTGTAGTATGGTAGCAAAAAAATGGACTTCTGAGTTGCTGGGTTCCTTCCTCTGAACCAAAATGTTGCTGCCTTGACTACCACCAGAACTGTTCTCAGCCAGACCTGCCTTCCACCGAAAGGGTGTTTAAAACCTGCCTGTGTATGGGACAGCTTTTATGCTGCTGCTGGGCAAGTGAGGTGTCAGGAGGGAAGGTCGTTGGAAGGAATTTAGCCAGGCTCCCAAAGCTGAGCTGCCATGGACTGTGCCAACAAAAAGGAGGAAGAAATCAAAACCAAGCAGTTGCATGCCAGCTTCTTGCACAGAAGGAGATGCAGTGGTGAGCAAGCCACTGTTTGCCAAGTGGGAAAAAAGACACTGACTGGCAGGGAGAAATGTTACTTGATGTTTTGAGGGACAAGCAAGAGGAATAAATCCAAACCCCTGCCTTTTCATCAGAACTGAGCAACATGGAAATTAATTTGTAGCTGGCATTTTGCAATGATAGGTCTCTTTAAACTTAGTGATAATGCCTGCAATTTTTCCCAGACAACCAGAACAACTTTGCCTTTACCTCTGCTCATTCTGCAAGATCTGTGTGAAGCCTGGTGATGATGGGCAGACTGTTAATTTCAATCATCAGCCCAAGTGTAGCAGCAGTAAACAAAAATAGATGCTTGGAGTAAGGAGGCTATCAAAGCAGTAAGAGCAAATACTGGTGAGTATTAGCAAATATTTGTTAGTACCACTGCTGTCATACAGTGCAATGTGAGTTCCAGCTGGAAGTTTCAAATCCCAAAGGATTATGTCAGAGAAAGTTTAGCGCTATGCTGGAACAAATCATAAAACTGAAATGGAAATTTTGGGTCTCCAGCTCTTCGGGGAACAGCTTGAACCTTCTGATAAGTGGAATTAAAGTGGGATTGGGGTGCCTGACATCGTAGGTTCCTTGAAAAATCCCATCCTAAGAAGTTGCTTTCTGCTTTGCATCAGTTCTGCAGGTAGTCTTGGGTGTGTTCTTCCTCTCCTCTCTCCAGTAGGAGCCTTGCCACATGCTCTGAATATGTCTCTGCTTTCATTCTGCCAGCTTTATTTGTCAGGATTGCTTTATATTCTGCAAATGCTGAATTGATTCATTTGGCAGATTTATGGATTTGCCTCACACCAGTTGTGATTTAATATGGAAAATAAAGGAGTGGATTTCAAGTGCCACATGTTCTACTATCTCTGCCAGTAAAAGAGTATATGGAGGGACAGAGCAAATCTCAACTGATATCCATTTTTTATTGTCTGTCTGCTTAATCAGTGGAGGCCAAAAGTTTTTTTGATTCACCCCAAAGGGACAACCAAAGCTCACAGACTTTAAGAATTGATTTAATTCACTGGATTCAGAGATACTCCTGGCAACTATAGTCAGATCCTCTCATGTACTTAGCACCCAATATTGGATAACTCCTTTATATATCATTGCTACATTAAAAAACATTCTTAAGAACATGAGTTTGCCAGAAATAGTCTAAGGGGTTATAGGGTGTTATTTCACTTTTATAGCAGAAAAATTCAGAGGTCTGCTTTTTCACTATGTGTGTGAAAATAGTGAGGTGTTGTGCATTTCTCTTCTCTGTCCCCTGTACAATTGTGGATATACAAGAAAAGAGAAGGCTTGTTCAAGATTTGGAAAAGATCCCCGAAGTGGAGCAGACTGGTTTCACAACAGCTTTCAGAGTTTCAAAAAAAGTTTGAGAATTTGTGCTTGTTTTGAAAACCAGGCACTTCTGAACGTTTTCATGATACTACATAGCATCAGTAGCTGTACCTTCAACTTACAGGTCTTTCTAATAAGAAGAGAAAAGGTGACCCTAGATCTGAGAGGTCTTTCTTTGTCAAAACGAAAAAAAAAAAAATTGTGGAGGCATCTGGAATAGGATGTGTATTTTGAAAAGAGTTCCTGGAAAGATATTTGCCTTAGCAATAAGTATTCCAACCAGCTCTGCATTATATCTAAGGGCAGATCTAGAAATTATTTCAGAAAAGATGTGATGTGTGTATCTTGCCCAGGTGTCAGTGTACTAACAGAAACTATGCAGATAATGCAAATAATAAAATACACAAATTTGCTCTTGCAAATAACATTTCTGAGTTGCATCTGCAATCCTAATTTTATATGTTGGTTGAAAAGGATGATGACTTTGGAATATTTACATAGTGAGCTATGCTAATTGTCTCTCCTCAGATCCAGTAAGGTCAAATTTGGAGGTTGCAACTTAGACACTAACATCAAAATGCAGAACAACTAATATTTCATTACTGGGAGCTTCCTTGGTTTATCTAAACTAGGGTAAAATAACTACTTTAATTTGTCAGTGCAGTAAACCTGTTTTGCACTGCCATAAATTAGAATGTCAAATGTGAAACAGTAAAGTGAGGATTAGAGATCTGTATTTCTACATGGAAAGGATGCACTATAGCAAAAATATACGATGGTTGAATGTGGGGGTGACAGAAAGAGATTATTCTAATGGGTTTTAATTAGGGGAGCATCAAGCCTGACAAACTCCACTGAATTTTTCAGTTTTGCTGTACTGTATTTCAGCAGAATTTCATCAGCCATGGCTTGTATTTGTAATGTATAATCCTGCTGTAGCTACACCTGCAGTGCTAAAGGAGCTAACATGAAGGAGATGTTTACAGTACATAGAAACATTTAAAAGTCCTTTGAACGAGAGGGAAGATGGAAGTTCTTACTTGCTACTATAGATTCCTTTCTGTAGAGGTTATGAAATGTTTTCTTCTGCTTCTCCAAATCCCTTCCTGTAGTTTTTCCTTTTGATTTTGGAAAACTCATTACTCTTCTGAACCTACCATCTGTCAGGTGGAATCATCCTGTTTTTGCAAAAAAAGGAATGCAAATTGTTGAAAGTGCTTGAGAACTATTTAAACACCATTGCTTATAGACAAAAGGGGTGCAACTTTCTTTGGCCTCTGGTGTTTGAACTCCTTTATGGATGATGTGAACCTTAAGTATCTGTTGATGCTCAACAAGTGATTGCTCAGAGAAAAGCTCCAAGGGATCTTCCTGAAATCAAAAGGATAGATGCAGCATTTGCATGGATATCAGGAAAACATCTCCTGCATATAGCAATAACAAATTTTTGACACTTACACTGGCTTCAATTTTAAGTGCCATGCCACAGGGGCAGAAATGCCTGGAGAGAATTTGCTATTTTGCTTAACTTTTCCACTTTTTTTCCACTTTTCCCATTTCTCTGCATGCAATGCTGTGGGGACCCAGTTTTTCAGCTGGGCTCCTTCCAGGACATAGGATATGAGATGCTTCAATCTTAGTCTTTGCTCAGGCATGGTTACTGAAGAGCATTGGATCCAATGCATATGACCCTGCTGTTGCTCTGTTTTCTTTTCCTCCTGGTTTCATCTAAGAACCCTGAACATGTCACCAAGTCCCTCCCCAGCTCCTGCACCTTTTTTGCTCATCAGGCATCCAGCAAAGAAGGCTACTGTAATTTTTTTCTCCTGGAGAACAGACACAGGGCTCTAGAAAACAGTCATCAGGTACAGAGCCTGGGGAGAAAGCTGTGAGAGGGGATTCTGACTGGCAGGACTGGTGCAGAGCAGGGACTACTCAGAAAAAGATGGTCTGGGCAGAGACTAATGAGGAAGAGGTGAATATGGGTGTGTGTGGTGAGTGGCTGTTGTAGAAAAAGGATAGCGGGGAGGAGAAGAGGTGCCGAACGAGTAGCTAAAATGGTCTGAAACCACTGGATGGGAAATGAGGTTATGACAGAGAACCCGTAAGGGAACCAGCTAATACAGTACAGAAATGTGGAGAAAGAGCACTTAATTGTGCCCAAGTGCCTTCTTGAATCAGGGTCGTGCTGCTGCTAAAGTGTAAGACAACCGGATTTATCACTATTTACTATTAATCAATTTCTCTTTACTATTAATCTGTTTCTATTTACTGTCTCTATTTACTGAATCTATTTACTGTTTGCCTGTCACCTTTCCCTCACTCAAAGAAATGTGTAAAGAATAAACCTAGACTTTTGCAGAATCACGGAGATACTATTTGAGATGGTCACAGTCCAAGTCATTAGTTCCTTGTGCAGCTTTGTGGTTGAAGGCCTCTCCTGAAACCATCTTATGAATCTGTTCACCTTCCCAGACCTGTGGTTTTGTTTGCACAGTAAACTAAATTAGTTTATTAAACGAAGTAGTCATAAATAGAAGCTAAATTAAAACTGATCTGGACCTGGCCTCCTGAGGCAATGTGCTGTGAAGAAGCCTGCCATTTCTCAGATGCATTGCGGCAGCTTCATGCTTCGCATGACAAAGACCTGCTATCAGCCACAGCTTCAACCTGCCCTGTGCGAGGTTAATGGAGCTAATCAGGGTGCTGGGGACAAGAAAGAGTGGGTGGGTGGGTTGCCTAACAATGAAGGGTAAGGTGCAAGGAGAAGCCTTTTTAGTTTGTTTGTTTGGAGAGATTCTCAACATCGATCATCGATCTCTGTTTCCTTAAAATCAGGGATAAAACTTTCAGTGGCTGCCTGCCCTTCTGAGTTTTAGTATGCAACCCACCTGCACACAGCCCTTTCTTCTGCAGGAGCTGGCTGTACAGTCTGTCTTGATCAGATGCTGCAGCTTTGGTATTCTTTCAAATTCTTCTGATACCCATCTTGTCAAATCTGTCAATTCTTTCTTAAACTACTAACAAAGCACAAAAGACAAGGTAATGTGCTAGCCTGGTATTTAAAGCTTTCTTTGTTTTGATTTGCTATTACATCTTATTTTTCTCGGAATGAGGGACACAAAAGAGAAAGAATAGATACCAGATCAACAATCAAATTACAATGCTTGCTTTTTAGCAGTCCATGCTGCCATGATTCACTGTAATCAACTGCTGGTGCTCCCAGTGCAGGAAAGGAATTGAGATAACTTGATAAAGCTCCTCTACTGTATTCAGGCTTCATCTGGCCCAAGCTTTTGCTTCATTACATCCTTCAGGTTGTGCTAGGATGTAACTTTCTTAAAAGAGATAATTTGGGGATGAATTCTCATGGCTTCAGTTTTATCATAGTACTGTAGTGAGTAAAAATGTGTAATCTTTTTTAGTACAGTTGTTCTATTGAGAGGCTGCAAGTCAAGGATTTGTTATTTTTCACTCTTCTTGGGAATAATGTATAATTTATCTGACTTTGGGAGAGCATAATCAGCAAAGGAATAGTATTAAAAAACAGAAGTATGGTCTTCCACGTTGTTGTTGATTGTGTGAATTTGTAGAGGATCATTGGGTGAGGTCTGACCGTGCCCAGTGATTGTCCTGACCGTATGCTGTGGTGGTGGAAGTGGAATACAGGTGTAAAGACTGGTTGAGAAAGATGCAGTGGCTCTGGGTGGCTGAGTGACCAGGACTGGTTATATATATGTACATGAAAAATGCCTTCTTGGGCCTGAACTTTTGCTTAAGGGGAAACAGCAGGGAAACAGTGATCGGACTTGCTCCCTGCAGTTGTGTTAATATGAGAACTCAGTCCTGACAAATCCATATAAACTCCTTGGTTTCTGGACTCTACACCTTTTTAGGTGGCTGAGGGTGTGTGTTACCTCCTTTCTAGAACATGTATTTTATAGAGAGGGAAATGAAGGGCCTCACCTGGCTTCTCTTTACCTGAATGGGGTGGCTGCATCCAAAACTTCCCTTCTTTTTCTTCATCCCTCCTAAAGTGTGGATGTATGCAGGGATAAACTAGCAGTGAAAAGCTTGTGGTGGCTTGTTCTGTGTCTGGGAAGTGGAAGAGGTTTTACAGCTGGGATGACATTTCTGTGCTTGTGTGAAAGAAGCAGCGTAGCTTTAAGAGCTCATGAGCCCCGATTAAGTGTTATATTTTTTATATACATCATAAATAAAACTTCAAAGATTTGAAAGTGAGGAAGGGGGATGAGAGCATACTCTCCCATTCACTAGGAGTGTTTTTGCCTGCCAGAACCATTTACTAAATCTGCTAAACAGCTTTGTTAAGGTGTTTATCCCACCAAGACAGTTCATAGCTGTGGGCATTCAGGGATATAGAAACGAATTCAGGCTATGCCAAGCATACAGGACCATGTTCCTGAGCCTGACACAATATAGTGGCTCATCTGCATAATCCCTCCATCCTGCTTGAGATGGAGAACGGAAAAGCAGTAGATACTGTATGTCAACCCTGACAGCTTTATTATAACTAGAGAGTCTGTTCTTCTGGTCTTGCTACTTTCTTCTTGCCAGCATTCAGTCTGTAGAGAGAGGGCTGCATTGCCCCCTTTGGGGAGTTGGAAAAACCTGTGACGATGGCAAGGATGCAGAGATTTCACTTTATACTCTCCCTCACTGTATCTGAAGGTGCTGCAGACTGTCACTCTGCAGATACATTGAAGAGAGAACGTGTGGCTGCGTGGGCTGGCCTGTGTAAGGTAGAGTGCACAGTGGGTGAGCAGAGGAAGGCAGGGGCAGATTTCCAAACCTGCCAGCTCTTATTTAGGCATGCCCATAAAGTGGCTAGATTTTCAATAGGCTGCTGCTCTCAGCAGGAGCTGCTGGGTGCTGAGGCCTTCTGAAAATTTGGCTTCTCGACAGTACAATGCATCACTTAATTGGAAAGATTTCTTTCGGCACCCTGTGAATAATCCGATCTGTTTGAGTGTAAATAATATCTCTAATATTTCCTTTTTGGCTTTTGTGGAATATCATGGGTTTTTTTTCCCCAAAAAAGCAGAGAGAGACACTCTATTTATTGAAGTTGGGTGAATAATTTTCAATGAATTATTTATTCAGGGAATCAAATCTGTTTCTGCTTGCAAAAACCTCCGCTCTTCAATTACTTACTCAAATGCATGAGACAAAATTTTTTACTCCTCGTATCTTTACTCCTTCAACTCCTCATATCCCCCATGCATCCCTTCTCATGGGCTTGGGACAAGTTCCATTTGGGACCTTGTTGCTCAAACATGTGGAGTCGTGTGGCAGCAGCTTCTTGGACAGGTAATCACGTGCAGCTGTCATGCAGGTATTTAAAATGGTATTGGTTCCAATAACCATTTGGGGAAATATGAATCAATTGTTCATGCTTTCCAGAAAGTACTAGGTGACAAACCCTATGAAAGTGCTCCTCTGTTGTGCAATAATATTGTGTCCACTGGGCAGAATTTTTATACAATCCCACTGAGAGTTGCTCAGCACCTGAATGCAGACAGTACATCCAGGAGCTAGTTCATTTGTTTTGGAGGCATTTGTCCTGGTGCTGTAGTTGGACATGCAAATCAAGGCTTGCAGGTACCTGTATCCACACTCTTCGCAGCTTGCTGCGTGTCCTTATCCCGTTTATTTGGTTTGGTGTGTGGTTCCTCTACGTAGATCATAAAGCTTTCACAGCAGGGACTCTCCCTTACCCTGTAAATCTGCAGGAGGCAGAGCAAAGACATGGAGTGACTTCTGTGTCCTGCTTCTTGATGGCCTGACAGCAGATGCAGTCCTGTGGACTTCAGGATCAGACTTAACAATATTTCCAACTCCTTTAATTTCACTGAGCTACTTAGGGAATAAAGTGCAAGGTGTCTAGTAGAAGAATTAGTTGAAAGACTGAAGTGAGATACTTTGTAGAGATAATCCACACCTCCTACTGTAGCTGGCAAAAGGGACATCTCCTTCAGTGGCTGACATGAAACTGGCAGACTGACTGAGTGTTCTGGGGCACCCTCCAGCAGCCTGATCAGTTGAATAATTTTGGCACCTAACTTAAGAGCATAAAATGAGATGGTGTGAGCATGTGTGTTCAATGTAGTCTCAAGAAAAGTGATTGGAAGTCCATACCAAATTTCTTTCCCAGTCAGTATATTCCTGTGGTATGAAGGCTTTTAAGAGCCAATTGAGTTATGGCTGGGCAAAGACTGAGCTATCTGATACTGATATACAGGTCCTGTCTGAATTTATATCTCATCAGTGCAGCACTGTCCCAGATTTCAGGGCACCTAGGCAGTTAATGTTGGCACTGTGTCTCTGGCACAGATGAAAAATAAATTAGAGTGTAAAGGCTCCATGGACACCTGGAGAATATCTTAAATTTGTCTAAATTTTTTAACAAAATTTAAGCCTTACAGAAGTTATGTCAAGGTTAATTTGCTTTAGTGTTCTTTTGTCTGCTTGAACCAGTTGCCTGTTCTCATCCATCTGTGCTGTCTTACTGCTTATTCAGGAGATGGGGTGCTTCTGAGGATCACTCTCCTCCAGGGGCCATTTCAGGGATTGCAGGAACTGAGAAAGACTCTTATCTGCATTACTGCAGCACCCCTGGACCTGCAACACGTTTTTTAATAGACAAATCTTTGTCAGAGAAACTAAGCAATGAACTTTATGCAAGCATCTCCCATAAATTACTGCTAACTAAATCAATAGCAAGCCTCGCCTGCTACTCTCAGTTTATTTCCTTCTCTCCCTGCATGAGCAAGTGCCAACACACCTGCTAACTGCACAAATTGCAGAGAGCAGTGCAGGGTGTCCCTCGAATGAAAGCCACAAGCAGCTTGGGCAGCGTGGCAGTCAATGAGTGAGATCAGCCTTGTAGTGAGAGGACACCATGAAAAGGGCATTCTGGAAGATGCTGGAGCAGATGATGTGTCTCACCACAGTTTACATACCATAAACACAGATATTTCCCAAAGCAGTCTGCCCTTCAACTTCCCCTTTCAAATTGCTATGAAGGATTTAGCTTGAACAAAGAACTGCTGTATACACAAGGTGAGAGAATCAATTGCTCTAAGTAAGGCATCCTATGTTGCTCTTGAAAGTTCCTCTTGAATTTTGGATTGTGACTGGCTGGTATCAAAGTCCATCATGTGCTTTGCCTGTTAGCAGAAGTCTTGTGGAGGCTGCAGCAGTGACTTGTGTCTGGCCAAATGACTCTGTCTGTCCTCTTAGCCAGACCAGACTGGCATTGAGGCTGTTAATCCCTAAATTCCAGCAGAATGATGAGTTAGAGGCTTCTCTAACATGAAAAGTCTTTTTTTACTCAGAAGTATTGTGAAGCCCCTGTAAGACAGGAATATTGTCGGTCTAAAATCATCACATTTCACAGAAGATAATTTATGACATGTTATGCCTTTGGGGAAAAAAACTGAAAAGGAAAGTGATTCCTGAGGGAGAAAGATAATATCTGATAAGTGAAATTAGTCAAGTTGGGGGAAAATGTATGGTAAAACATGAAAGCACATTCTTATGAAATAATTTTGTTGGATTTTAAAAAATAATTTATATTTTCCATATCACCCCCTTGCATATTTTCCTATATAAGGGATTGCTAGTGTTTATAAAATGTTGTAATCTAATGGCTTGCTATGTCTTTTCGAGCTATTTCAAGTAATTCATAGAGAGAAAGATGCCTTTCTAAACATTGCATATGCAGGAAGTGAAAAACGTCTAGTCAGAGACACCAAAGTCAACATAGTAAGCTTAAAAATCATGGCAGAAACTTGATTCTAATCAGATAAAATGCTGCTTGAATCCCCCCATAAACTAAGCCCCAAGGGTGCAGACTACATTTTTATGAGATGGCTCCCCAAACACCAGTTTTGTAACTGCATATAATCTAAATGTGCATTTCCGGAGACTTTCTGCAGCAATTTGTGTAAGGCTTATTGTATCACACAAATACAATACTAAAAACAACATTTTAGTTATAAAGTACTCACTGGGCAGCAAAAGAGAAGGGGCCTGTGGGAAATCCTATTTATTTGCATTTGGTGTTTGCATTTCTTGCTGTAAATGTTAAATACATGCCTCCTGTTTCGGATTGCAGGAGCCCTTCATTTGGGTTTTCCAGCTCCATCTGTAGTCAACTGAATACAAAAAGAGCAGAGGCAATGCTCTGGCTGTTGTAATAGCTAAATCAATTTTTGTTGTCATTTTTACACACACATTACATAGGTGCATAAAATTAGGTGCCAGGTTCTCTGCCAGCAGTATTTAGTGATAGATAGTTGTGGAGCTTTGGGGGCTATCAGGTATGAGGAAGTTGTCCATGGAAAAAGCTATTGAACAAAATGAACCAACAGCAGGAAAACACTCTTGCTGCCCCAGGCAAGAAAATGGCTAGAAGTTGAAAGAAATTAATTTTTTTTGTTGTTGTTGTTGTTTTGTTTTGTTTTAAGTTAAAGTCATGGGGGGACTGCTGCATGGAGCAGCCCAGGATTGTGAGTAATTTAGCTAAAACCCCAAACCTGTGTTGCATGAATTAATAATGCTGACCAGGATTAGTGCAGAGCAATGAATGTTGTGTTGGTACCTGAACCAGCAGAAGGTGAAAACAGGTTATTGTCGCTCTGGTCTGGGATATGCACCTGATATGGACTTGAAAGAAAGCCAGTGCTTTGTTTAAAGCAACAAAATTCTTGACTCTGGCATGGAAGTGAGAGAATGATAATGAGATTTACAAGGCATCAAAAACCTGAGAAATTTTTGGCTAACTTTCGTAAATTTTCTCATAGGCACTTTGGATGTGCCTGCTCTAGACAGAATTAAAAAAAGTATTTCCAATATTTTTGAGACCAAAAGACTCAAATCTTCCCCTCATCTCACAATTAATTTAAATATAATCAGCAAACAGCCCAAGCCAAAAAATAATTAAGCAAAAGAAGATTGAAGTCTCTTGCGGAATTGGTTCTGCCAGAAATATATTTGTTGTAATACCCCACTAGTGGCCAGTAAAGGAAATGGAAAGCAAAAATCATGCCAAGATTACACATTCACAGCTCTGCCTACTCTCTTCTCAGTGCCCAGAAGCATGAAGGCCTGAAACAACACCATTTTTAACATTAAACTAACTCTTGTCGTGTGGAAGTGGAAGATGAGCTAGATCTAAGATATATATATAGCTCTCCTGCTACAGAAGGTTGGATTCTAATTATCAAACTTGTAGGGCAGGCAGCAAGAAGCCTCTGCTGCTGATAAAAGAATGTACCCTTAGTGTATTTCTAGTGGTTTAGGTGCCTAGTTGTCCCAAATAAGAACAAATAAAGTAGGGAGCAAGCCCTCTGCATTACAGTGCTACAGATGCAATGCACACCTGTTACTTAGAGTGAAAACCAACATGTGAGTTTGGCTTTCCAAGGGCTGAAAGGCACAGCAAACAGCAGGGTATTCTGGATAGATCTGAGATTGTCACAAGACCTGGCACCTCCTCCTGCCATGGTCCATCTGGTATGAGAAGCAAAGCCTCTGCAGTGGGAACTCCAGAGTAGTGGTGGTTGGGACAAGTGGTCCTGCTCACTTGTGGATGAGTCAGGATTTCCTGTAGTAATATACAAGAGTGAAGTTTGTTTACTCACTGCACCATCAGGGTTCTGAACAAGCTATTACAGTCTATAAGGCAAATATGTATTTATTTAGACAATTTTTTAAAAATTGATTTTTGATCCAGTATGTGGTAAAAGCTCCTAAGGAACCAGCTATGTAAATCCTTCTTTAGCTGTATAAATACTCTTTTTATTCTCTCTGTAGTTAACTTTCATGTGATGGCACAAAGGATGAATGA
Source organism: Promerops cafer (assembly GCA_013398275.1). Lineage (NCBI taxonomy): Eukaryota > Metazoa > Chordata > Aves > Passeriformes > Nectariniidae > Promerops > Promerops cafer. The sequence goes on from VZSE01008494.1 coordinate 770,411, forward strand.
TGATTAGCTGGAATCAGTGCTCGGGAAAGAGGGAGACCAGGGAAGTGGATTCTCTATCATATATTTTCCTATGAGGCTTTGGTAATTAAACACTTTACAAGCAGGATAATAACCAGTAGCCTTTCCTTGTTATGGTATTTATTCCTGGCTCTGCCATTCAGGTTGGCCCAGTCATATCACCTCCATTTCCTCACCTGTACAACAGGAATAAAAGTATTGACCTTCTTCATAATATCTCTCAGAGACTCTGTAAGATCTGCATAATTATTGCTAACTTCAAGCTCTGAGCAGTTCTCTTGGAGCCGATGGGAATGCCCACATGTGGAGCTAGTTACAGCACAGGGAGCCACTGATGGCTGCAAATCGTGGAAAACTGGCCTTCTGATGGATCCTAAGTCTGCTTCTGGAAAACTGTTTTTGCTTTCCATATGGGCTGGGACTTTCAGCGATGCTTTAACAAGTTATATGCCTGGGAGTTGGATGCATAACTCTTTCAAGGTTTTTGAAAGTCCTTGCAAGGAAGCAGGGGGTTTCTGTTGGAATTGCAGTCTAAAATTACAAAGAAGCACATACAAAAAAAAAAAAAAAAAANTAGAAGGAAGGGGGGAAATCTTAGGTTATTTTGGAAATGGAAACTTTGCTGGAAATGAAAGTGAAAATTCAAAAAACCACTGTCAGTAGAAAAGAACTTCTGGGTTTGCTATTCTAATATGAATGTGAACATTTTATATGAAAATGGACATTGCAGGGTGGGGGGAAATTCTGAAGTACAAAGCACATGGGACTATTCATGATTCTTTTCTGCTTAGTTGAGTCTGTCTTCAATTCCTGTTTGGATGGACTGAGATACCAAAATAAGTAGCCTGATTTTCGACACTGCTTTGAGCAGTCTTCATTAAAGAGAAAACAAGTGACTGTGGCCACCTAGTTTGGAAAAAACCTCAGCCACTTCTTTTTATTGATGCCACTTGCTTTCTTTTAGTTGCGTTAGTACCAGAGAATCCTCTCACTTGAGCCATGATTTCTCTTCCTTCTCTTCCAATTTAAGCGGGTAATATCCATATGCAAATTTGCTAGAAAGGTCTCTTGGCAAATACAGGGGGAAAAAAATCCAGCAAAACTTCTTAGCAACAGCTGGGAAGAGCATCAAGAAGGAATCTTTCTTTCTCAGCCTTGGAAACGTGTTGGCATTCATATCTCTGCTCAGTGCTCTACTGGAGCTGTGTGCTTATTAGTGTTCTTAGAGTGCAGACAAACTCCACTGATTCAATATATATGCTTGTCCCACATTCTTTGTTCATATTTTAATCCAAAAGTCTCCATAGGTGCATGCTATAGTACTAATCCAAAGCTCAGGAAAGTTAGTCCTTGCATGTCTTTACTTACACCCTCTTCCCTCGATGCCCTAAATCCCTGTGCTACATCCCTCTTATAAAGGCATTGAACTCATTCAGAATGTCTTTGTGCTTAATATTGCAAGTGCCTGCTACCTGTGTGTGGTCTGGGCAGCAAAGAAGTCCTTTAGCCTTTTTTTGGGAACTGCTGCAAACAGTGGTTTGCATTTGCAGGCATGTAATACCCTGTTCTTTATTTGCTCTTGACATCAATGTGGTGCAGGGACATCAAGGGGCTTATGGCTAGAATCAGGCTGCAGTGAGGACAACCATGGCAGGACTTTTTCCAGCCTGAAATATGAAAAGTGTGTTCCTCTTTTATGCAGAAAAGCTCAGGAAGATGGCCCATGTAATTACTGGAAATCAGCAATCTGTCTCCTGTCATTCAATTTAACCCATGTACACTTGCCATGTGCAATGGATACAATCCGTGGGTGTGATTTCAGAGAGGGAATGGTCCATCTGCTTTATGCAAATGCTGCTTTAAAGGAGGATGACTGACAGTTTTTTCCAGGCACAGAGTGCAGCAGACAGGCTGGAAGCTGGTTACTTACCAGCTTGGATACAAAAGATCTCTGTATTAAGCATGCTGTCAAGGTAATGGAAGCTGATATCATTAGCAGAAGCAGGCAAATAGGCAGTGGGAATGTTGTGGCTGAGCAGGTAAGCCAGAGCTCAGCTGTTTGTAGTGCGAGGTGACTCACATGGAAGAAGAAAGGCTCACCTCTTCTGGATGGACAGTAATTTTTTTGTAGATAGCTCTAATTTGTAAAACCTGCAGTAGCATTTGAGGATGGTGCCTTACAGCAGAAGTGATCCAAAGGGGTCACAAAAGTGAAGAGTGATCATCAGTACAGCTGCATCCTCATTTCCTCTCTTGAATATATGGTGCTTCTGTTCTGATCTAGCTGTTCCGGTGTTACATTTCAAAATAATTAAAAGACAATCACACCTGTTCTTCTTATTCAAAGTTCCAAAATCTACTGCTAGGTATGTTGTCTTGCATATTTGTCTGCTTAATTTGTACCTAGAGATGCTTTCTCTTTATTTTACTTTCCCTCTTTGAGATTTCAGATTACTGATCTGGAGAAAATGGGCAGTTTGCCTTTACATTATATGGATAGTGGAATAGGATCCTGTCACTGATGAAAGTACTATATTTATGACTCATTATAATCCATTCATTGCTTCACAGACCCAGAGCCCTCCAGGGAATACCACAAACCCACAGAATTTTCCCAAGTGCTCCATTTCACATTTGGATCTTTGGTTTAGCTGACAGATATGAATAAGGAAGAAAAAGATGCAGGAAGGCAGGGAGTCCATGCAAGTGTTTAAAGATGCTCAGCAGGGATAGCAGGAATTTCAATTCAGAGCATCCCTGTCGTGCTCCTGATCCCCATTCCTTCTGATGCAGTAACAACCATGAGGTGCAGAGGGGGTGAACTTCAGGAACTGACAGAGGCCATCATGCCTTTAATGGTTGCAGGCCCATTGAGGTAGGCAAGTGTTGGCAGCACAAACCTTGTTGGAACAGGCTAACAGAGTGGCTTGATGAATCTTAACTCATTGGGATGCCTTCCAGACAGACCTGAACAAGCTCAAGAAATGTGCACCTCATGGGGTTGAACAGGGCCAGGTGCAGGGTGCAGCACCTGGGCTGAGACAACCCTTGGTACCCACATGGGCTGGGGGATGAACAGATCAAGAGCTGCCCTGCTGAGGGATGAAAACCTGGACATGATCCGACAGTGTGCACTTCCAGCCCAGAAAGCCAATTGTATCCTGGGCTGCACCAAAAGCAGTGTGGCCAGCAGGGTGAGGGAGGGGATTATGCCCCTTTGATTTGGTGAGACCCCACTGGAGTGCTGCATCCAGCTCTGGGGTCCCCAACACAGGAATGACATGGACACTTACAGATTGAGTCCAGAGAAGGGGTCACATAAATGATCTGAGTGCTGGAGCACCTCTCCTATGAGGAAAGGCTGAAAGGGTTGGGGGTTATTCAGTCTGGAAAAGAAAGAGAATGTTCCAGGAAGACCTTCTAGCAGCCTTCCAGTACCTACAGGGAGCATACAAGAAAGCTGTCAAACTTTTTACAAAGTTGTGTAGTGATAGGGCAAGAGTAGCAGCTTTAAACTGAAGGAGGGTAGATTCAGGCTGGAAATCAAGAAGAAATTTTTTACAGTGAGGGGCAGGTAAGGCACTGGGACATGTTGCCAAAAAAGGTGGTGGATGCCCCATCCCTGGAAGTGTTCAAGGCCAGGCTGGATGAGGTTCTGAGCAAACTGATTTAGTTGAAGGTGTTCCTGCTGATTGCAAGGGGATTGGGTTAGATGATCTTTAAAGGTCCCTTCCAACCCAAACCATTCTATGATCTTGCTGCAGAAAGCAGCTCAAAGTCCTGTGCAGGAAAGCTACAGTGCTACATTTTCACAGTGCTGTCAGTCCTTGGAATAGCATAAAATTGCAGCTTCTTATTCTGCAGTGCCTAAAAAATGCACTGATCTGCTGTTGTCAAGCAGATTGCCTGGCTAGGAATCTGTAGGTGTCAGATAGATGCTATCAAAGCTTTATGCAGACAGTGTTTTGGGCAAAGGTGACCAAGACCAGGTGCTTTGGTTGTGCCTTGCAGATGATCTGATTGCCCCTTTAGTGCACAGCTCTCTGATGGCTGTGCTCAGTCCATGTGCTGGTGTGGCACCTGCACAGTGGTGTTGGGACTGAGTAGGTCAGCATTAGCTGCAGTGTGGAAGAGGAGGGCTGGCTTTGAGGGTCACTTGTGTCTGAAAGTTCTTTCCTGGATTGGTTTTACAGAGCCAATCTCTCTCTCTGTCTCCTTGGTATGGGAAATAACTCCTGAGCCATACTTAGCTTGCCCAGGTTCAGAAAGCTCTGCAGTGGTTTGGGGAGGATTTTTTTTTTTTATTCNCCCCTTGGCATGGGAAATAACTCCTGAGCCATACTTAGCTTGCCCAGGTTCAGAAAGCTCTGCAGTGGTTTGGGGAGGATTTTTTTTTTTATTCCGATGTTCTTCTGTGTATTAACATGCCTTTTCATTTGTAGAATGTGTAGGATTTCCAGAGCTGTCCATTTCTCAGTGGAAGTCTGACTGATGCCAGCCCTAGTCTGTCAGTAACCCTCCAAATGCCTTCATCAGAGGGGATGTAACTGTGGCTGTTGGCAGTGGGGAGTGTTGTTGTCTCTGTTAACCTGAGATGCCTTCATTGGGATTGAAGTGTCACCTCTCTCAGTGAGGCAGACAAGAAGAACAGAGGTAGCAAGATGCAAGAGGCCAAACTCAGGCCTTTGGGGAGATAAACACAGATAGGGGTAAATGAGTGAGGGGTTCAGATTTTTTACTTCAACATACAAAATCTATTTCTTGACTTTTCTAGCATGATTTGCAATCCCATTGCCCAGTTTTGTATTAAGTCTGAAGAATCCTTTGCCAGTTTTCCTCTGATAAGTTTCACAATCATTGTACCTGCTTTGTGATTCCTCTCCTCTTTCCCCCTCAAAACTTTGTTTTTTCTAGCCAAGAGGAGACAGTGAGTCACTTTGGATCGCTCTGTGGTACCTTTTAATTTTCTGCTGTTGCTTAATAGAGCACTTCACAGGAATATGCTCCATTTCCTTCTTGCACCACTGTGAAATACTGTCACGCTGTGTGTAATGATTAGGGCAAAGAAGAGGGAAGCATCATAACTCTTTCTTTCTCTAGGAAGTTCATTGAAAAGAAGCAGAGATTCTGTATCTGCCAGGAACAAAGGTGGTATGGGGTAGCTGGGCAGTACTCTGCTGTCTGGAGTAGAGTGGGTCTGCAGCAGGGACTTGAGTCCTGTTTACCTCAGACTGTCACTGAGGTGGGACTGCCCTTAAACCTGACAGATTTTGAGAGCAAAACATCTCTTCTAATGGCAATTCAAACTCAGTGACTCCGTAGGTTTCCCTGGAAATTTACCTGCTGAGACTTTTAAAAAAAGTCTTAAAATGATTGATTTGATCTGGGAAAGATTTGATTTAGAGAGCTATTCAGGAATTCAGGACACTTATGCACTGAGTAAGTATGGATTTAATGGCTTAATTTAAAGCACCCAAGTTTTAAAACGTTAGGCTTGAGGTAGTAATGCTTCGTAGGAATACTTAGAGGTGCTTAAAATCAATCAGGATCCATCCCTTTGCTCTGCAGGCAGGATGGTGGGTGCTGGCTGGCAGGCAGTGCTGTCCATGTGTGTGCAGGCTGCAGATGGTGCTCACCCATGATCACCACGGAAAGCAATGATGATAACTGAGCTATGACAGCGGCGCGCTCCTGCCTGACGCCTTTGACAAGTGCGCGGTGTGCCGAAATCAGGGATGCCTCTCCGAAATGCTGCTGCCTCTGGGGAATCTCAGCTGCAGTTATACTTATGGCAAATGAGGTTGTTGAATCAAAAATCCCTCATCCTAATATCCTCCGCTTGGCCAGCTTTGTGCGTTGTGATCACTGTATGGGGAAGCTTTTAGATGTGTGCTTAACCAGACATTTTCAGTGAGGGCGTGCTGGGGTTCCTTTCATCAACTCTACCCTTCTCATAAAAGTGAAAGCATGTAGATATGTACTTGTATGCTTAGTTTTGTGAGTAGCAATCCATTCTATTTTAATCCTACTTAAACTGTGAGCAGAAAAGCCTCCAAGCAGCATGACTGCCCAAGTTTTTATTTGCACTTTTGATGCCTTGGTGACTGCAGATGTACTCAGACCTCTATTTGTAGCATTTGCATTGGCTGGCGTAGGTACATAAGATTTTGGCTAATATAGAAATGCATAACATAAATTAAGTGGGACTTCCTGGGTAGGAGGCATAATATCTAAATATTTTCAAGAAGAATTTTTACAAGCGATATTGAATAATGTCCCTGCTGTGCTGTTCCCCTGCCTTTCAAAAACATGGCTAGGGAAAACCAGGGGGAAAAAAAAATAATCTCTGATTTAGAAAAAAATTAATAATCCCTGTTTCCTATTAATCTTAATTTTGCAGTATTTTATTTAAGCTGGTTTAATATACTTTTCTTAGGCAAAATGCCAAGACATGGTTGATAATGGTTATGCCTAACTGAACAATCCTGCGAAATTAACCTGAAAAATGAGGATATTTGCTGTTTCTTGGGCAGGTTTGAAATGACATGATCTTGTGAGGTGTTGATGACTAGGGTTTCTCAAAAGAAGCAGTTGTTCACCACAAATCATAGTTGCTGTTTATCTCCCTGGGTTACTTCATGACCATATTAATAGGAGTAGTCATTGTTTCAAACATTAATTATTGCTCTTAAGTACAAGCTTAAATTTATCTACTACAGACAATTTCTTTCAGAGAAAGCCCTTCCTGCATTAAACAAGCTTATATTAGAGGACCAGGATTACCCATTTAATCGTGGCGAGTCCAAAATAATTTGATCCAGCAAAACCACAGGAAAAAAAAATACTGGGTTTTTAAAATATGGGGCTATTTTGGAAACAAAACATGAAGAGCAACATCAGCAAGAATTGAAAGTTTTCAATCCTCGGCAGAGGAGTCCAGTTCCTTGCAGGGCTGAGGTTGTGGGTAGTGCCACTGCGAGAATAGGTTTGGAGGGGTCTGCAGGAAGCAGATTGTTTATGTGCTGGTAGCAGCAATGAGTATGGCAGAGAGTTGGTGGGTCCTTCTGACTCTTATGAGTCCTTATGACTCTGTCCCCTGCAGCTTTTCCATTTTCTGTTAAGGATGTGGTTAAACTCATCCATATACAGCTTCTTGCTCTTTGAGTGCTAACTCGGGTCTCTCACCTCCCTGTCCAGCTGTTTCCAACAACTGCATGAAAACCATATATTTTGAAGTGTCCATCTCTCTGTCAAATGTAATTAAGTAGAATAAAAAGTTTAGAAGTTTTGATGGAGGATTACTAGACCGAAACAAAGAGAGCATGCCTCCAGTTTCTTTACGAAAGCACAGTAGTCCCAACTAGAGGGAATTACTGCCTCTTGAAGCAATCTGGTTTTATAAACACATTGATGAAGTTTCCCTAAAACCTAACCCATCCTTAGAAAACGAGATTCTGTGTTGGCATATGCCAACATATTTCTGACGAGCTCAACTAACTGACTACCCTTCTGGAGTTATTTATTTAGCCCTTTTCAAATTATTTAGATTTTTAATTAGAATCTTGATGGCATTGAGATTTGGCAACTTGTTAGCAGGAGTAACTGCATCTTCTTTACGGAAACAGCTTTCCAAGTGACATAACCCTGTATATGAGAGAGTGGGAAGGAGGTGGGAACAGCCTTTCCCATAGTATCCCAGAAATAAAACAGCTTCATGGATTAGGAGCTTAATTAGGACTGAAATCCATAGCAATAAGTGGGGAACAAATATAGTTAATTTGATTAAGCCTCAGAGTGAATGAGTTGCACACTGCATTGATTACTTTAAAGCAAATAACAAAGGCAAGGCCGTTTACTTTATGGTACTATTACTGCAAATGAAATCAGTATCAAGCAGGTTGCTGGGGAGTGTAGCTAAGACAACCTCATAACCTCATCTGCTGATAAATGAATCTTTGGCTAATCAGTAGACTCAGCATGGAGGCTACTCCAGCAGACTGTAAGTGAGTCACAGCAAGGCAGGTACCCTCCTAAACAAGAAGGCTCAGAAATAAACAGGCCTTGGGTAGATGGTAAAGGTCAAACAGTCTCTGTGCTTGAAAGCGTTCCTCAGAAAAACACAACTGCTCTCCCAGGGAGGGCAAGAAGGAATGGTATTGATTATGCCCAATGCAAGAGAGCAACTTGTAGGGCTTCATAGCGGTATTTACATCAACAGATAGAGACCAGAATAACCTGTTTAAAACAAAATGCTGGCAAGTTTTGCTGCTGACATGAAAAGTGAGAGTTTCATAGCACAGCAGGAGAACTGAGGAGCAATCTCTCTGATGGTTCTTCACAATATCAGCTCTCTCCTACAATTCCCCACGGTTCTCTGTAGGGCTGGCTGGCTAGAGATATCTGCCATTGCCTCTGCAGATGGTGTTGCCCAGAGGAGAAAGAGGGGAGGTTCTTCCCCTTCCCCCTCTGCTCCGTGTGATGCACTGGGTCTGCACATATTGACTGAGAGAGAAACCAGCATGATGGTTTGCTTAAAGTTTGCGTTGATCAGTCAGATGCTGTGCTGGGAGTAGTCTGTGGCAAGAGCGAGGGGAGCACTGCTGCTGAGCTCCTTTTGTTGAGGAGGGCACTTCAGTACCACCACCAAAAGGGTGGTCCTTCACATACCCTGTTGGTTCTTAATTAGCACCAGGCAGATCCTGGCTGCACAGCATTCCCTCAGGAGGTAAGCACTCCGTGAAAAGCGTGTTGGTGTGCATGTGTGAACCATCCCTGCAGAGATTTCTGCACTAGGTATTAGCACTGGAGAAATAGCTGCCCTCCCACCCACTACAGATAATTTTATTGCTTCTGCATCTCTGAAAGTGGGATAGTCAACTGCTTGAAATTTGGAGACAGAAATTCTTCAAAAGCCCCTGCATCTGTTCTCAGTCCAAGCAAGCACTCTCCAGAGGCCAACTTCCCATAGGCCATCATGCATAATGTGGATGAAACCTCTTGAATTATTGATCTTGCAGAGGCATATAATTGTAGCTTACACAGTGTGTTTACTCTCAGAGCTTTGATTTATCAGATCTTATAATAATGTTCTCACTTTTGGCACTTGTAAAATACAACTGGCTTGCAGTTTAATAAATATTGACTTCTAGCCATTTGCTGCTTTGTGATTATTCCTCCTAAAGAACAAACTGATTGCTTCCTTCGTTCAGATCCACTGCAAATGGTGCAGGAATGGAACACTTTTAATATTGCATTCTCCATCCAGGGAAAGACTTGGCTCAGCAGTGACCTTCCCATTCTTGTAAGATCAGGGCAGTGTTCCTCAAGCTCATGTGCACTTGAATATATTTTTGGTCACCCTAAGAGTCAGCAGGCATGTCCCCTCCATAGAGAGAGCCCCTTTTCCCAGCCCTTTTATTTTTGTTCATCACTTTTAAGAAATTAAGACATTCCATGCTGCTCTGATTAGAACGAGGAGAATCCCTTTGCTTCACCTGGTAGATTTTGTGTTCGACCCTCTCATCCCTGAATTATTGGTCTGTGCATCACACTAGGCCAGGGCTGCCTGTGGAACTCCTGCCAGAGGGGAGGAGAGTCTGAGTGGGTATTTGCTTTAAGCAAGACATGTAATCCAGCCCCATCTTCCAGCAGCCAGAGAGTCAAATTCTGCTACTGCCATACCAATGTTGGTCACATATCTTGAACAGCTTTTTAGGTCATTCCCTTTCTCTAAGCCGAGCTGCTCATTTTTAGGTTTGCATCTATGCAGTTTCTCTCTCTCATGCGTTATCATAAATCCACACTCTTTCTATGACTGACACTAACCACGATATTAAACGGAATACGCAGTGGAAGCATGCAGCAACTGACAGTCATGAAACCTTTCCAAGAAATGGCAAATGCTCATCTTTTTGATGTAAAACCAAGAAGATAATGAGTTTTTATCATTTGATGGGAGCCTGCTGTCCTAGAGGCTTTTTTCTACGTTGAACACTCATTGCATTAGGTGGAATCCAGACTCACAGTGGGAGCTTGTCAGTCACACTGCTCATAGCTCAACAAACTAGAGGGCAGGGGTGGAAAAAATCACAGATGATATCCTGGATTCACAGACTGATTAAATGACCTTCCCTTGGCTCCCACAGCAGGTCCATTGCAGATCTGTGCAATGAATCTACTTTTTTTGGTTCAGTCCCATATGACCCATAAGCTCACTTGTCCACACCCATCAGCACAGGAGTCAGAATGAAGACTAACAATTTTAGCCAAGCCAGCAGAATCACAACATGTTCTAGGCTGCATTTGCAATGCTGCTAGCACTGAGTTCCCCGGATGTCTGTCTGTTAATTGACAGTAATGCCAGAGCAGTCAGTTCAAGGAAAAATTACTTGTTCTGTCTTTTTTTGGAGAATCCTCTATCTGTTTGGTTGGTAGATGCTGCAAGACGGCTCTTGGAATTTGATTATAGTTTTAAATGAGTTTAGTTGAATTTAATTTACTTAAATAAGAGATATAAATTAGAAAATATTGAAATTAAAAATTACCTCTTGTTTCCTAATTAGATTCATTTTTGTGCTTAATTAATATATTTCCTTTCTCTTTGCCCATTCCTAAAAAGTAGATACATTTATCCCAGAAAATATCAATCTAGATCCCCTTTATTAGGCGAGCTTGCTTTGCACCAGGTCAGGACTTGGACTGTAACCATGTAACCTGCTTTGTGTTAGCAAAGTGAATTGTGTTTCTGTGAGTCTCTAGTTCTCAGGAAGGATTTCTTGCACTGGTATCTCAGTCTTGGGGAGAAAACATTTCCCTGCAGGCACTTCTGACTGGTCTTCCCCAGCTGGCACTCAGCAGGCAGGGATGAGGTGCTCCAGCAGGATGTGTGACAGGAAACCCTCATGTCACCTCAACCTGTCTTCCAGCTTCCTGTTCAAGCTTCTGGCTGCACATATAAAATTATAAGGGTGCCCTATATGATTCACATTTTCTCCTGATACCCTCGTTTTCCTTCCTGAGGTCTACTTCTCTCCTGCATCCCCCTGGTTAGTGGAGAGAGGATGCTGAGCAGGTGGGAGGTGGCCTTAGGTGCTGTGCTTACATTTCTGCCTCCTGGGGCCCTGCCCAGCTCCAGTATGAGAGGTACTCCTGCAGCTGATCTCCCTTGGTGCCATTTACTCTTGGATGATAAAACTGTGACCAGTCCTGAAACTTTTTCTTCCTGCTGCACTGTGGCTGTAAATTTTAGAACATAAGGTTTGGAAGCAGAGAGACCTCAAAAAGAGGGAAATTAGTGTTTGACTGTCACCAATTTGGGAACCCCCCGTGGCAGCTGTGAGGCTGGTGTCGGTTCCTGTTGTTGGGATAACAGGCCTGATGTGTTCTCTGAGCAAATGTAGGTCTCCACATCTGCTTTATCCACTAGATGGATGACATAAAGCAGCTTCCTTTACAGCGAATACTTTATGCCATCTTTAATCTGAAGTGTATTTCTGTAGTCTGCCAGAACACTTCGGTGTGAATTTCTTGTTAGGTCAAATATATGTTTGGAAGCCTTGATCAGTGCTGCAGAGAAAGATTTGTCTCTGAGGGAAAGACTGGTGCAGACAGACACTGATATAATTGTATTAGCAGTCCCATACTTCTCAGCACGTGTGCTCAATGTGTAACTACAGGATAGCTGAGAAACTCGATAGCACGAGGACAGGAAAGGATAGCTGGTTTCATTTTCTGTGTCTGTATCTATCATCTGCCTGCCTGCCTCCTGTATTTCCAAGATGTGATATCCAACCTCTGTAACTGAGATCTTTAGCACCAGCTAATGGATCCGAAAGCTTCAACCCCCAGCTACTTTAATGGGAATGAGTATTTTTTTAATTTTTTTTTTTATTTTCGCATTTTTCTGTGAAGATTTGCCTCACTGTGTTCGTCCACATGGGTGCAATTTCCTTAAGCTCATGCAGTCTTATAGCTTTATATTGTTAAATATTGCCTCAGGAGAATCTCTGAAGGTTAGCTCTGTCATCTCTGGGTCAGTAACGTTTTGCAAATATACCATATGAAATTAGAGTAATCTTTCCATGTGATCATCCCTGTTCATCAGCAAAATAGTAACCTGAACTATGGTGTGTTTCTTCTTTCTTGCTGCAGGATTGTCACTGCTGTTTTTTTTCTCTGCCTCAGACTTTTGTAAGATACCAATTGCATATTAGCAGCAAATTCTTTGTTGTATTTTTTTTAGCAAAGATGTCAGCAAATTCAAGTAGCACTTTGAAGAGATGCAGCATTACATAGGTGATGTTATAAACATGAGCAGACTAAGCCCTACACGTTCCTGGGGAGGGTAGGAGGATAGTCTCCTATCTTTTACAGAGGGAAACTGAGGATCAAAAATGTTCATCAGAAGTCCTAAAGAATGTCAGGGTCTGGGCTGTCCAGACAGCTTCCTCTTGAATTCCTCCCTTCCAAGTGAATCACAAAAACTGCATGCCCTCCCTTCTTTCCTTTGGAAAGAGATGTATAGTGCAGAAATCCATTTCACAGAATTGTATGTCCTTAGTAAAATTCAGCTCTAGTTATGACCCTGTGAGATGATTAGTGAATTAGAGTTCTTAATTAGCATTTTGCATAATTCATGGCAATTACAACATTCTCATGGATATGATTGTCAAGGTGCAGATGTGCAAACGTGCAGCTATAATTTTCTCATCTAAATAACTCTTTTGGTGAAACCTCTAATTTTTACAACTCTATTGTGTAAGGGCCATTATTCCTGTTGTTATTTTTAAGGCATTAGAAAATGGATGTGAATCTCACTTCAGCTCCAATCACTGCAACTAACTGTTTTTCAGAAGCTTTAAAAACTGTCATAAAAGTTTGCTTCTGGGTGAGAATTAGGCATTTGAATTTTCTGAAGGACCTATCCTACCCATTTTTAACATCCTACAGGGAATTGTATTGCAGTTTTTCAGTTACAATAATGAAACAAAAGCTAAATCCAGTACGTGCACTAGTGAAGATTTATATGGCTGGATTGTTAATGGATTGAGCTCCCATTCCTTCTTCAGCTGAAAATAGATTTCAAAGTTCTTTGTACTTTTCTCAGAAATGTATAAAGTATTATGTACCTAAGGTTATTAGGACTAGCTCTTTGGGCACAGAAAAATCTGGCTGTTACATAGAGTGAGTGGCAGCTAAATAGAGGAGGAAGATGGTCATGGCATAGTTAGAATCTCTGAACTTTCCAAAGTGCCATCCATCAGAAATTGAAGGCAATGGCACAGAAATCAATGAGCCAGATGATCAAAATGCAGTTGCACCCAACTCAACACTTCCAGGCACAGCTCATATTTTAAAAAAACTATTACTGAGTTCCAAGTGACAAATTTGAATTTCTACTTCCTTCATTAAGTGCCTACCCAGACAGCATTAAATGTAATTAATTTTACCTTCATAATTATAATCTAATATGTAAATCCATTTACAGTATTCCCTTCTATTAAAGGTACAAATCAAAATGATAATTTCTAAACAAAAGTTGCGGATTTCCTTAAATGAAAGGCATCTGTAATTTCCCACAGGAAATTTTAATCACTTTAGGATGTGTAGTCACAGAACATGTAGGAGTTTCATGCGGACAAGATGTGATGGAGGGGAAGTGCAACCCTTACATTCTTATTAGAGGCAAATGGCACTCAGAGGAACCTGGACATGCATGTTTGGACACACATCATTTTTAGCTGCTGATCCCAACTTCCAGCATCCCCCAAAGGAACTAGCTTGCAGGAGGTAACCAGTCCTTTCTAACCAGAATTAATATCCAGATAAAAAAACCCTCTCATTTCTGGCCCTCCTCTGCCTATTGAACATGAAGGTAAAGAAGTTGCCCTGCTCAGCTGGAATTGGATTACCCCTTTAAGGTTGGACTTTCTTATATCCCATTTATATTTTTCTCCAGAAATTTATATCCGTGATTTAGGTCCCTGTCTTTCTGTGTTCAAGTTTCACAAAGCAGTGCTACCAAAATAAAATATAAGATCCAAAAGAAAGCAATTCCTTGCTTTTTTCCAAGTGAAATGTTGAAGCTTCTTATCTATTTTTACCACCTTCTTTTAATGTCTTTGTTGTTTTGAGCACTCTGATACTGCTTACAGCAGCTTACTGCCTAAATGTCATTCATGCAAATTCTACTTTCAGCAGGTTTATTCCCTCCCTTTCTTTCTGTAACTCTTTTCTTAGCCCTAATACAATATGTGGAAATGGGTGCTGTCCATATATTTATCTGCTAGTTTCTGAATTGTCAGCATCCTTACCCAATGTACTTACATTAGGAAAGATTTTAATGGATTTTAAGCAGGTATCTTTTAAATTGTTCACCACTGCAATTAACAGTAGGGGAGAAAAAAACCCAGTGAAAACCCCCAGTGAAATTTAGCACTTTATTCCCCAGCGTAAAAGGAAAAGTGAACGGTAATTTGCTAGTGGAGGAGAGTTAGAGGACACAGGAAGCCAGCTTTCCTTCCAGTGAATATGGTGACAGTTTTGCCTCTGGCTAGAAATAAGGAAACATTCAAACAAAACTTCTTTTCTTTATGTCTTTTTTTCCCTGACAGTGATACCTTGTTCATGTTAGCCAAAAGCATTTATGGATTAGGTCGAATAATTTCAGCCAAGGGAGGATAAGGTTGATAAGAATTTTGGAAAACCTTTAAATATTTCAGGTTCTCTTATCTGAGTGATATTTCTCTTCAGTTAATTTCTAACTTTTCAAGGGGAAAAGCATATACTGCCATAGAGGAGAAGCTTCTATTTTCAACTAAGTGAACTATTTTCACAAATTAAGAGTGTATCATACTTTCTCCTAAAATGAGGGGAGGGAAACCAGAGAAAGGGGAATTGGTTTCTGTAGAAGACAAAAGTTAGTTTTGTTTTTGTCAACCTGAGAACTGATTTTCTCATTTCAATACTGGCTGGAGGAGTGGGACAGGCATATATAGCCATGGAAAAAGTATTTGAAACACTAAATTATACGGTAATTTGATGCAGTTTCTATCTGTAACCTTGAAAAATCTTATCACAAACAAGCCATTAAAATTAAATAAATAAGTGGTGGCTTCCAACTACAGTTTGTCACTCGGGATTGATCAGTGATCCACAGGCATGCTCCAGTTACTGTTCAGGTTCTCTCTGAGCTAAAACACACTGGGGGAGATTTTCAATGTCAGAGGGTACAGTGGAGTATCCTGTTCACAAGCATGGCAAATGGGGGCCTGGGAGCTGACATGATCCCCCATGAAATTAAACTCCTCTTAGATCATCTTCAGTCAGCAGAGTAGCTTGGCAAGGTGGTCCTTTGTTTGGCCAGATCCTGTGCAATCCTGGCTTTTTCCATAAGAAGGCTCTGAACTGTGCTCCCATCAGTTTGTTCCTCATGGGAGTGCATCTCCTTTGTGGCTTTGTGAGCCAGAAGGAATACTGACCAGTCCATGTGGCTGTGAAACACATCTCTGAGCCCTCTGATGGTGAAAATAAGACCATTAATTTCCATACTCAAAAACCACGTATCTGAGGACAGTCTGTGTGACAAATTTTCACCTGATGCACTCCTGAGCTGGAGTAAGAAGCTGTAGCACTGTGCTATACTTTCATTTTGTTCATAGTGCTGCAGAATTTGGTTTCCTGTGCTGTGAGCATTTGGTTTGCTCTATGTTTGCAGTGTTTTGTGGCCACAATCACGTGGCAAAGCTGGCATGGAGCATTTCGGATTCAGCATGTGTTTTTTTAGTTTCTTCCACCTGTGGGATGACAGTTTGATGACCTTGGAAGTCCCTCCAGTTCAGTCGTCTCATCATTTTGGGTTCCTTTCAAAATTGCCAACATATCAAACTTTCTGTGTCAAATTAATTTCAGAATCATAGAACTGTTGGGGTTGGAAAAGACCTTTAAGATCATCAAGTCCAGATGTCAACCTAGCAAAAAGCCAAGAGATCAATCATGAGAGGAAGGATACAGAAGCTATTTAACCCAAGTTTTCAATGTGTTGGCATCCAGTGGCTGTATGACAGAGTCCCTGTCAACCCCTCCCTGCCAGTCCCCCAGAGGTCTTTGCTCAGATGTGTCTCCCTTGAGGCAAAAATAAAGAGGAGGTTGACAGTGATGAAATGCAGGGAGTGTGTCTGTACGGAGGAGCTGAGTGGCAGAGCAAGATTCATGTCTGCTGTTACGTAGGGTGATGGGGGAGTAAACAAATGGGTGAGGGAGCAGAGCAGGGTGAAGGACATCTTGAGCACAGATGGGAGCGTGATCAGCAGACATGGCAACAAACCCGCAAGCAGAAGGATTGTGGATTGGAAAAGAAATTATAAGGGGCAGAAATGAGCACGGAGCTGCAGAGACTTAATTTTATGTCTTCCAGGAGCACTTCATAAACAGTGTAAATTTTATTGACCTGTCCACGAATCTTAAAGCATCTCTCAATTTTCATACTTACAAGGCACTGAGATCATTGGGCCTGACCTCTTGAGTAGTACAGACTATTGAATTTTACCCTGTGATTATTGCATCAAGTTTTATGCTTTTCTGTCCAAGCTTCAGTAGTAAACTTGTTTTCAAAGCCTTCCCTTAGAGGCAACACATTCCATTCATCAGTCCCCTTTGAATCATCTGTATTGTCTTTCTCTCAGTGGGCTTTGTGCGGGCAGGACAGAGTGTTAGGGACAAAATCAAAGGCTGGGAGAGTGAAACAAAAGCTGAGTACAGTTTGATTAGTGAAAACCTGTTAATTGCTCAAGTTGGGAACACACTTTGTCAGTATAACACAAGAATAAAACTGCATCTACATTGCATCACTGTACCATTGCAATGCTTTGAATGGACAAGATCAATTCACTGCTCTTTCCATCTAGTCTTAATTTGATTCCTGTATTATTTCACTGTAAATAAAGTTGTGTGTGTTTTCTGTAATCTAAAAAATAACGTTCATGTGAAGTGAAATGAGAGTTATACATCAGCAAGGTTGGAGTATATTCTCAAAATGGTAGGAGGGGAGAGTAGTAAAAGAAGATAAGGAAAAATATATTCTCCATAATTCTGTCAAAAGGGAGAGCATCTGTGCTTTAAAAATATATGGGAAGCTTCAAAAACTGCTTAAAGTGCAAGCAAACAGAAAAAATGAAAACTCTTTCACAATCTAGTATTTGGACAATAGAGAATCCTTCAAGCTTTAATTAAGAGTTCAGTACTCAAATTAAAGGCCTGTCAAATATCTTGAAGGAAAGACAGACTTGTACTCTGAAAACAGCATAAAAAGTTTTTCAGACTTCCAATAATGGATTTATGTTCTTTTTACGCACAGAGAGCATGCTAAGGATGTGAATCTCCAAACACTTAAGCATACACTTAGTTCTAAGCATCCACCAAGTCCAGCTGAAATTGATGATCTGTACTTTCAAAGAGGATGAAGCAGTATGAACAAGCAGATGTCAGCTCTTCTGTGAGCAATCTTTGTATTATTGTCTCCCACAGTCTTGTAACTTGGCTGAAAGAGCCTCCTTAGAAAAAGGCTGAGGGTGGGGGCATGTTCTTCTGCAGCCCTCTGTGAAAGTGGTACAAGCTCTCCTAAAGTTTTTCAGTAAAACCTGGCCATCTTCTGAACTGCTTTGGTCTGTTAAGCCTGTTTGTTGATTTGGATGGTTGTTGGTTTGGGTTTTTTTTAAGGTCACTGGTAAGTTTTAGTTATTGTTTTGAAAATGTACTTTCAAATGACTCCACGGTTCCTGCATACATTTATATATATGGTTTAATCCTTTAGCTGTGAAGCCCTAATAGATCTGAATATTAAGAGCCTTTTATTTTTTTGCAGTGTACTTGCACAACATGCACTTGAAAGAGAATCCTGGTGTGTATTTGCAATGTGGACATGACCGTAAGAATCATGAAGTACCATGAAGTGTATTTGCACTTTGAAGAAGAGCATATTTGTCAAATCCAGAAGTTTCAGTTTTATAGCTTATTTTTTTCTTTACTGTTTACGGTATTGAAAGATTTATAGCATGAGATCCTATTCTCATTTATGCTTTGGTAATAAGTATTTCATTGCACATGTGTTTCTCTCACCAGCCTTGTTGATCAGTATGTTAGGGTGAACTCTTCCTCCTCATCTTCTCAGCAATGCAGCCCACTGCCCTGACCAGCATTTTTTATTTAGTTAATGAATCCATGTATCAGACTGTTCTTTCTGTGGAGGGAAAGGGGCAAAGAGAGCACTGGTACTGATGGCAGCAGGCTGATTTAGCAGGAAAGCACAGGAGTGACTGACCAGCCCTGTATTTTCCACTAGCTGCATGTTGCAAGAGGGCTGAACACTGTCCTCTTTCTGCAGGGCTCCTGGTGCTTACACCAGAGCTTGTATCCGTGGCAGCCCTTGAGTGCCCCTCTGCTGGCCAGCATGACATCTTTGGCATGTAATTAATTTTGACTGAAAGCTTTGACAAATAGAAACACTGAAATAATTTCAGTGTCTCTTCAGACAGCTCTCATTTTCAAATGTTCTGAGAGCCAGGTGAGTACCAACGTAATGAAAAAACTCATCAAGGCCAAAAGCTGCTTTGATTTAGAGCACAAAGTATCAGTTCCACCCTTCCCACTGAGACACATGAAGAAGCTCAGTGTTCCCTTCTCTGAGTCATTGTGGAAATCTAAGTGAGGCTTGGAAAGGAGTGTGTGACACCTGTATGTATCTTCTGAGGACCCAGTTCATCCTTGTGTGCATTGACCACAGGGTGGTGCAAGACCAGAGCTCTTAGACATCACTCCCTGAATATTAGTTCTGTCATTAAGTACTCCAGTGACTGTGTCTAGTGCACAGCAAGAAGTGGCAATACACATCATGGTTTGAAACTTATTTCTGAAATATAGGCTTGTACCTGGATGAATATTTTCTGAGAAATCGGGGTTGTTTTGCAAACTGTGTGCTGTTTCATGGTGTGATAAGTGGCTGGCCAACATCACTGGCAGCTTGAGCAAGAGGAGAGAACAGGGTAACTGGTGGAACTGTCAGTGCCACTCAGACAATTGTGTGTATGTGTCTGGCTGGAAGAGTGCCCTGTCTCTGGTGGGTGTTAGTGGTGCTTTTTGCAGGCTAACAGTCCAAGAGCTCTCTAGGTGCTGAAGGTCTATGCTGCTGTTAATAAAGCAATTCTCCCCCAGATGAGCATTTGATCTGAGCCAAGCACACTACAGCACAGGTACTTTTAGTTTGCTCAGTAAATCCGTGTTTGCTTTTACATACTACCAGTGAACTATTTACACAGAGAGTATTCACTGTGGGGATTTCAGTACAGAAAATTCTCCTGAATACATGACAGACCACTCTTGCTAAATTCCACTGGTCCAGGCTGTAAAACCCATACATCTACTGTTAAAATATGAGTTTGATGTGCCAGGTACCCACTGGCATTCAGAAGCCTCCAATGTATTATTATTATTGTTATTTGGAAGAGAGATGGTGAACCTAATTATGCTTAATCACGACAACCCAGAAAGATATCAGTGGAGGGGCATGTTTTACCCTAAAGTGCAATTTGAACTCTCTGGAAAATGTTGGATTACCCCTACAGCTATTGCTGATTAGCTACTTAATGAAGCATCTGCGACCGCTGGCATGTCCCAGCCATGTCACTGTGATGCTTGAAGGACGATGGAGATTAACTAAAAGATTGATCATGGTGATTTCTTATGTAGCAGCCAATCGAATCTAATAAGGGGCACTTGGAATTGAAACTTGGTTTGGAAAACATTATTTTGCTATAATATAAACAGTTTTTCTAAGACCTACCCTCTTTATATTTTTTAAGAAGGTACCTGTTCCAGCTTCAGCAATGCAATCCCTTTACCACACAGAGAGTTTTTATTTGCTGCCACTATTTCTGCCTGTTTTTTCCATTTGCTTCTGTACAAATACGGAACAACAGGACTAGGTGTGTGAATTTAGCTGAACAATAGGTAGAAATTCCATGCAGATGTAAATGCCACATCTTATACATTAACATAAGTAAATCTATAGCCCTGTATGTCTTTATACACCACATACAAGAAGGTATTGTTTATTCATATGCACATAGATTGTATATTTAAGATTTTAAGTGTGCAAAATCCTTAACTAATTTAAAAAAAAAATAGAAGGAAAGCATGTACTCATGGATTTATTTTTGTGATGTATCAGATATTATTTTGCCATAATTCACAGCAGTGCCTTGCATATTCACTGTAATTTTAGCATTAAATGCTTTCAACATAAAGCTTATTGCACCTGGGAACAGCGGTGTTTAAATCAAGGCAATCTGTCATTTCCAGAAGAGCTGTTCTTGTGTTGAAATGGAGCCTGGCTCATGTAGCAGCTGGACTGCTTTATACAGAGGGAGCTGAAGACTGTGCTGGCCATTCCCCAGGCAGGAGCGAGGGTGTGTTCCCTTCAAACATTGCTATGGATCCCCACGCGGAAGAAGGGGTTGATGCATTTCCTGCTTTGAGGGTTTCCACTCTGCTAGGTTTTACCATTGGATTAAAGATCCCATTTTGTTCCCAGATGAATGAGAATAGGCAATCAAAAAGATTTCTTGTGATTACCTGGGGCTCAGGTTGCTGTCAGGGGATCTGGTTTATTTGCTGCACAGCTCCACCTGGTTGAGCAGCAACCCAGCAGTTTCCTGACACGGATATTCTCTAACCTCCACCATGAGAACTTTGGGAGTATTGAGTTGGTGAAAACAGACAGATTTTTTTTGCTTAGATTATAGATCAGTCTTCTTCTTTCTTTTGGCTTGTCTTCTGTCTTACGCTGATAAGTGTGATATATTGTGCTAATAACACAACAACTTAATCTCACATCAAAATTTCCTGCCTTTTACAGCATCTGTACTTCTCTGGCAACAACCAGATGCCATAGCCCTGACTGGATGTCTTGGGGGTACATGATGGGAGGGATTCAGCTGGGCTCAGGCTTTAGAGAGAAGCTGAGAGTCACTCTCCATCTGTGAGTCACTCTTGAAGCTTGAGAGAGCAGTCAAACGCATTGAGGATGGACAAAGACGACCAAAGGTTTTGTGGGAAGAACACCTCTCATGAGAATCTCATCTGGGATTTGCTCCATCTTGAACAAAGCAGGGTTTCTTTCTTTTATTTCCCTGTTGTGTTCTCAGCTGGACCAGACGGGGTTAGCTTTTGCTTGGAAGAGTTCAAGGTACTGTGGGTGCTTAGGCAGCAGGGCAGTCCCTGCTGGCTTCTCCTCATGAATGCTGCTGGAGTTGAGGGAAGGGCAAAAATGACAGGACCTATGTTTCTCATTAGGAGTGCAGACCTGGAGGTGTGTCATAGCACAGCTGGACATTCATGGATCCCTCAGGGAGAGCCTGGAAAGCAGAGCCTGCTCTGGGTGGTTTTGAGCACATTAGAAAAGCGTGTGTTTTTTGAGGACCATGATTTTATTGCTATAGACAGCTCTGGCTGGAGTTGCAGTCAGATATTTATCTTAACGTGCATCTCAAACTGTCTTGCTTTTTATACGTCTGAGATGGGACATTCAAAATTACCTTGAAAAATTAAAGTCTTTCTGTAAAAGAAATAGTCTCTACTGTAAAACAACTGAGTTGTCTTTGTTTCATAGAATGCCAAAATGCCTGTTCAAAGAGGACTTTGTGTGGTTTATCATGTTTTTGCTCCCTGTTACTCATGAACGATTTGCATGATTTCTACAGAGTTGTCACTGAATGATTTCAATTCTAACAATTATTTTTAACTCTCTGTATTGTGTGGGGAAAAAAACCAACCTGAAATGTTAATATTTTTGTTGGCTGTCCTTGACTGCTGGTTAAGACAAGAACATACCCTTAGTATAAAAATCCAAATATGCCTTTCCTAGCTGTGTCATGGTGATGTCACTGCTCTCACCTTCCCCATGCTGACCTTCTTTCATGCATTAAACCAACATTGCTCTTCAAATCGGGTTGAAATCCTTTGTCATAGATCTTTTCATAGTCAGTCACTGTGGGTGCAGACTGTGACTACCTTCTGTCTTTCCTCCTGGCTTGAAATAAGGTTGCTCAGGACTGTGTTCAGAACCTACATAATGTGTCCTCATCTCAGGAAGTCTCTAGGTTCAGTTTATTTAAGGAATGATTGCTGGAGATAGAGAGTTTGGGAAAAGACAGATGAAGCAAGATGCACATGGCAAGAGAGCTAATGCAGGCAGTGTTGCCTCAGCCTTGAAACTTCAGTGGTGATTACAGATGTT
Source organism: Promerops cafer (assembly GCA_013398275.1). NCBI lineage: Eukaryota > Metazoa > Chordata > Aves > Passeriformes > Nectariniidae > Promerops > Promerops cafer. The sequence goes on from VZSE01008494.1 coordinate 792,717, forward strand.
AATGTGTATCTTGGGGCTTGCATGAGGGTCTGCATCTCATCCAGATGAGAGAGGTGGAGCTGTGGCACAGCAGGTCTCCAGCATCACTGTCCTTGATCTGCCTCTTGAGGAACAGACACACATTTGTTACTGCTGGATCCTCCTCCCAGCTGCTTTCCTTCCTTGCCCTGGTCTGTGCTATCTCTGCCCAGGCATCCTCGCTGCGTGGGGAAGAAACCATGCAGGCAAAGCCCTGGCCAAGCCACTGGACTGGGTGTGAGAGGCCTGGAAGCTGGCTGATACCTGATTTGGCTGAGGCCAGCACTGGCGAGGAAAAGGAAGAACAAATTTTTCCTCCTTTTTCCTGTTCTGTGCACGTTGACCAAGACCATACAATGCCTATCGCATTTCTGTAATTTTTTATTTGTACCCTTTGCCATGCAAGCTCCCAAGCACACTGACTCCATCTCTTCTCACAAGTGTTATGGCTCAAGTATTATGAGTTTTTTGGCATTTTCCATTTCCTGAGTGTCAGACAATGAGTACAAAGAGATCCTGACATATCTGTAATTTAGCTGTCTTTTTGTTGCCTCTACCTGTTGCGAAAGGACATTTTGTAAGAAATACAGAAGACTGAGCTATCAAGCAGATCCCACTTCCCCTTCAGACACAGCAAAAGATTTGTGTTTCAATCATCCAGGATTCTGAAAATTCAAGTCTAAATCCCCCATGTTGCTGAATTAACCTATCTTGATTATTCCCTGTGTAGCACTTCTATTACATTCTTTGCTGTGCCACACAGACATCCTTTACTCATCTGTCCTTTCTCATTGTATCACTGTCTTGCTGCTTATTTCATTCATAAAGATGAATGAGCAGCTTCCCCAGACCAGTGGGAAGTCAAGATGCCAGTACCTGGAGGTTGTATGGATGCAAAAAGCTCTGAATCAATTTACTTCATCCTCACCTGCTCTTTGATATTTGTCATAAGTAGCTACAGCTTTGTGTAATAGTAATGTGCTTTTATCTACTACAGATTGTTACCGGTGCCCTCACAGGACGCATTTGCTTTTAGAAAGCCGTTCTAGGAATATCTCAGTTTGTCTGTTAGTGCAGGTCTTATTTCTCTGTGAAATCACCACACTCAGGTCACAGCTTTTTGTTTGTAAGATATTCATATTTTCAGAGCAGAAAAATAAATGCTGCTCAGTAACAGGCTGAATTACAAAGGTCTAAAGCTTCTCAAACTGACTAACTGTTCCTCAGCAGGTGATTGATGTACGGATACAGCCATATAAAATTGGAGGGTATCCAGTGACCATAAAAGGGAGCAAACAGGCTGAAATATATTTAAGAGTTATTTAAATAATAGCAGGAGCTCCTGCCTTAGTTCATTGGGCACTTAAGCTTGTGGCTAACTGTAAACACATGAAGTAGTGAGTTGCTATGTCTGATATACAGCTGGGGCACAGAGCCTACACCATAGCTTGTGTTTCACATGTTTGTGTGAGAAGGTAGAGCACCCTTGAGAGCTGCACCTCTGTTGCATCTCCAGGCAGTTCCTCCTCAAGAAAGGGGGTTATACTTAAATTAGATTCTTGGTTTTCAGCTCTTGGCCCAGAGCTCCCCAGGAGTAAACTTTGAGAAGAGGAAGAAAATAGTGTATTTCCCAGCAATTTACTTCAGTCTCAGTGGTTTGGTGGAATATTTGGTCTTGGGCAGCAGGGACCTCAGTGCCCATGAAGTAATATTGTTAGTACCTGCACATCCATATTAAAAAACTTGTGTCTGTGCCTGCAGATCCCTTTGGGACTCCAGGGCCCACTCAAAACAAGAGCTGAGCTCATGTTTGGGGCCTGTGTTTGCCTGCTGGTGTGGAGGTGTTGGCTGAGGCTTCCCCTGTTCCTTCCCATTGCCTTGTGTGAGGAGGTTAAACAAAAACACAATAAAACTCTGGGCCAGGCATTTTTCACTGTAGGTCGGAGAGACATTTTATTCATAGTAATTTCTTTATTTGTGTCATAAATCCTTCTTCCCTTTGTGTTCCTCAAAGAGATTAAAATTAAGGGCATCACCTCTGCCATCAAAACCTAGACCCCCGAGGCCAAGGAATGATTTCACTGTTTCTGCAGGTTTCCTTACCCACCTATTCTTTGATATCAGATCCTTCTAGTGCATTGACTGTCTCTACCTTTTTAATTTGTATGTGCTGCAGCTTAGTCTGTGCCTACCAATAATGATACCCTTCTCCTGTTTACCTGGTACTTACTAGCAGAAAATGTGTGCACAGCAAGGAAGGAGAAAAGTAGAATGGACTCAGTAATAACACTAGAAAGGCAGCAACATGCATAAAGTCTTAATAAATTTTGCTATTGTTTCTCAGAGCATGGCAGAGTCTGATGCACTCCTTACTATGCCAGCTCTTGGGAGCAGGGGATTTTGGAAGTGTCACGATTTTTTTTTTAAGGGATCTGTTTATTTTTGTTCAGTTTATTTGTTGATTAATTTATGTAATGATTTAAATTTTTTGCTGGCAAAGCTGCATACCAATTTGTTTCTTAAAGACTTAAAACCAGAAGGTAAATAAAAATCAGATTGGATCTTTCTTATTAAAATCTTGAGTACATTTTAACCAGTTGTAGAATTTTAGGGGGAGGGAGAAGCTTTTCATGTTCATTCTCAGATGTGTTGGACTCCTCAGAATGAGAGACAGCAGGTTCACAGCAACAGAAGAAGAGGATATTTATAAATTGTATCCTCTCCCTGCATTTATGCTTATGAGATTTTAAGAAATGGGTACAGTTCTAGCAAAACACTAGTTTCTGCAACTACTGACCTAGACTATCAGATTCTTCTGGGTGAATTTGAGTTCCCTTCCGTCACAGCACTCTCCTGCCTGAAAGGACAATGTGAGAAGTAAAGTGACAATGTGCTAAATGTCATGGTGATAACCCCTGCATGTCACCCTGGTTGTGCCACACTGCCCGAGCTGTGCATGGTGGGTGAAGCCCCGCTTTCTTCTTCTTCTTGTCAGGTCTTTGCTTGTTTCAGACCACTGATCTCCCAAATCTTGTGCAAGTTGAGGGTGTAAGGACAAAATGCCAGGCCACCAAATATGGGGGCTTTCCATCCCCTTTGTTTCCCTTCACGGCCGAGAAGGATGAGCAGAATTACCCTATTTATCCTTTGGGACCTGCTGAACAGTCAGCTGTAGAGGGTTTCAGGTCAGAGCCATGCTATTCCCAGTTGATCTCAGACTTATACTGGCTCATCCTATCTCAAAACAGGCTTTTCTTCCTTCTCCATTTGCTTTTCCATTGCTGTTCAGATAAGGGTTAAGTGCTTCCCTGCCTACCAGGCTGTATTTGCCCTGCTGCTCATGCATTTTTACACATCCCACAATCCTTCCCTCTCTTTTGTTCCCAGGCTGGGATAGGAGAGGAAGTGAGAGTTGTGTCCTCCTTCCTGGTCCCCTGGCCTTGCTTCACACCTGGTTTCAGTGCAGTGTAACAAGTGGTCTTCACTCCCTTAAAATTGGTACGAGAGGTTAAAGACAGGCTCTGTGCTAAGAACAGCAGCAGCAGCAGCACAGGGCCACCTTTGTGTCCCATCTCTTTCCCTCCCTTCCCCGGTGACCCACATCTATATCCATTTGCCTCCATGTTCCCAGTCTTTTCCAATCTATCTTTCTGTCACAAATGCACTCTGCTATGATATAGCTGCTGTCTGGATAGCAGTGGTTTTTGTCTAAGCCTACAAAGCCAGCAAGCTCGAGTGAAAGGGTTGCTTTTCCATAATAACTTTTAGTGACTCTTGAGTTGTTCTGGCCCCTCAGCTTCCAGAGGGTCTTTTGTGGCAGAGGACGGAGGCTCCTGGGAAGCCTGTCCGTGCTCCGTCTCTCATGCTCCGGCTGTAGGAAGCGCCGTGCCTGGATGCAGCCCTGCCCCGGGGAGCAGCGCTGTGCGCTGTCAGGGGGCCCCACACCCTCCCCGCCAGCCGCCATTCCCAGGGGCCCGGCGCATAGAGATGAGCCAAAGGGCAAAGCTGCTTGGAAACCATCTTTCCTTGTTCTGCTGCCAACTGCTTGGGAAGGTGATTGACAGCCAAAGGGTGAAGGGCCAGGGTGTGTGCTAATTGTCTGAGGCCCTTGCTCAAACGTGGCTGGAGAAGGAGGGGGTCCCAACAGGCAAGGGAAGAATGGGAACCTTTGTGAGGCCCGACACAGTAAATGCTACTTTTGTGAAGATTTAGACTTGCTGAGGTCAGTTTTTAACAACTTGGGATGCTCCAGTCTTTTCCTCTTTCCTTTATCTCCAAAGGCTCCTCTTCCTTTTTTATTTCTGCTTCATCAACAAGCATTGTTTCAGTCAGGCTTGAATTCCCTTTCAGTGGCTTAGCTAAAGAAAAGACATCCCATCCTCCTAAACAAGACTCTTTTGGGGCCTGCTATTTTTTTTCTTTTCTGTCTCCTTGTCTCACACACTGTAAAGAATGCTTCAGTATTCTCAGAGGAATGGGAGCATTTGCATATTAATTTAATTGTGTGTGTTCATGCAAAACTACTCAACTCACAGCAAACTAGCCACAGTTATTAAAATTAATTTGCAAAGGAAGGGAGCTATTGTTTTTCAAGACAGGAGTTGTCAAAGCTTATGTTTTTCTGTGTGCTAAAAACACCTTCTTAGCTGCTTCCTGCCTTTATAGGCACTAGAGCACAGCTGGAGAAATACAAGAAGTTCTTTGGAGAAAGTGGTATGTAGAGGAAGTTACACGGAGGCAAGAGCTGAGAGAAAATCCCAGTGTTTTTCAGTTGATCCCAGAGCAGGATCTCCCCTCTATCAGACATCCCTGCTACTTGCTAAAAGGAGCAAAACAGCCCCTACTGCCTTTAACATCAGAGATCAAGCCAGCTCAACTCCAGCAGCATATTTCCCCATAAAACTGCTTGTAGTGCTCTTGGATATATTTCCATCTGCTTTGGGCATGCCTCTCAAAAGAAACCTGTGTAAAGCTTGGGGCTGGTGTGTTTGCAAGCCCAAGCATTGTCTGTGTGTGTATATATACAAGCAAGACAGGGGAACACATCATCCACAGAAGGAATTGCCAGGCTAGGGCTGGAAAGCCAGCTCGTGCAGCATTTTGTGATCTGCAGCAAGAAAATTTTGTCAAGCTGTCATGGTGCTTTTCATTGGAAATACACTGTTAGACAGGAGGCACCTTGCATTGTCTCTGTATGTACTGGATTATACACACTCCCTTTTGGTTTTGCTTTCCCTTTTTTATGCTTTTCAAGATGTAAAGTGTACGTATTTTTAAGATCTGTCATGATCAGCTAGAAGTCAATGTATGTTGTTATTCAATATGTGCAAGACTAAATCCTAAATGTTTACCCATGTTCATACTTGTTGGCACTTTTTAATTGCAAATAATATTGCAGACTTGGCTACCAGCACACAGATGAGCACACAAAGCAGCAGAAGTTTTTCTGGAAATTTTGACAGTTCCGTACGTAATCCATAGATGTGACATGACCCATGTCTGGTCTTAAAATGTATTATCAGAACTATCACTGGCACAATATCCAAAGTAATTTAGCTTCAGACAATGCACAGAAGCATAATACACAGGTGATTTTGCCACATTGCTTTTGAAACATTTGCTCCTGTGTCACTGATAATAAAACTGTCAGAACGACCTTGGGGAGGTAATAACTGCATTGATTTGGATGTAAAGCCTCCATAGTGTTTTTTCCCAGTGTGTGGTATTTGTTAAAGGAAAAAAAAAATACAAAAAACAAAGCTTGCTTCCACAATCTCCTTCAAAAGACATAGATGTAGTGTTTATAGAGATGTAGTATGTTTATTAACTGCACAGACCTGTAGAAACTCCCAGAGACTTTGAATTTCCTGGTCCTGGGAGAGAGGCACTCAAAAGCTGCACACACAGAAAATTCTAGTTTCTGTAGTAGTCAGCCTGACAAAAAGCAGGGTGCTGAGCCAGTTTTGATGGAAATTTGTTTACTAGGGTGAGTTAATGAAAACTGTCTTTTCAACCGATCACTTTGGTTTTAGCAAATATCCAGATCCTTTTTATTGTGTCTGTCTTCCTCTTGAGAGTTAATTTCAGCTGTAAGCTCTGGATGTTTAAAGATAAACATCCCTAAGTTGTTTGTTGCTGAATACTTTGGAAAATCTATTTACCAATTTATAAATATTAACATTGAGTTAAAAGGGGGATGCAGGACTGCTGGCTTTGACAGTCAGGGTGTGCATGGCTTGTCCCTAGTCTGGTATGTAACATGTCTCTGGCAGGCTGGAAAATCTGGTGGATAATCCCAAACAGTGCCCACACTTAAGGAAGTCATCTCAGCAGTTCTAAACTAGAAGTTTTGATTTCATGTACCATTCCATAGGGTGCAACAGTATAGTTTGTATTCTCTTCAGTAGCAGTTTTTTTGGTGGAGAATAAAGTTTTGACCACCTAGGGTGGAAGGACTTGGAGGTTTTAAGGGGAAAGGATGGGCAGTAGGAGTATCTGTGATCAGAAGCAATTCTGCTGTGGAACGAGAGCAGACTGAGAGCCCTTGCTGAGAGCAAGACTCAGCATGATGCTATTAGTTCTTATCACTTGATTATGAATTATAAGCATCATTCCAACAATTTAGTGTATAGATCAGGATTCTTTGGCTAGCAGGGAAAGCAAATTTTGAGCCACACTATTCATGCTTGTGGCTGCTTCATGTTTAGATGCTGCTGCACTACTTTGAAATTGCACATTCAAAGAATATTTTTTCAAAGTGGCAAGATTAAATTCTGCTTTCCCATTCCTGTTACTACAGACATTATTTGATGAGAATTTTTTTCAATGAAGTGTGTTCATGTCTAAAAGAAAAAAGGCATGTATATTTTTAATTGATTTGCAAAAGACAATGGCTTATATTAATTGCTTGGGGTATTTCAGCTGAAATTTAGCATGCAAAGGGGCACATGTTCCTGACTCTAGGAACATGTAGAAAATACTATTTCATATGTACTGACCATACAGGCTTTTTAAATTCTCACATAAAGTGATGCAAAATATAACTCTTTCTGGTTTCCAGCTTGCTGCATACTGCACTCAAGAGTCAGAGTTGGGTTAATTAATTTGAATTAACTACAGGGATCCTTTCCATCGATTTTAGTGGACTGTGGATCACGCTGGTACATAATACAAATTGCTACTTCTTAATTAACCCCTCTACTCTTATCTGATCTCTTCAAGTTACTCACCAGGTGTGAAGGAGAATAGGGACTGAAACCTTGGTCTTGTGTATCAGAGAATGTCATCTAGAGTAGGTTATCCAGCTGGTTCTTCTGCTGTCCTCCAGCCAAATTAGTGCCTGGGGTGGGTTTTTTAATGCTAGTGAAAGACAGCAAAAGAAATAGAAAAAAACTTTCTCTGTTGAAGGAGGTACCTGCCACTCTTCAGACAGACTCCTGATGAAGGAACTCGATTCAGAATTAGTTACCTTTGTCAGGGCAAGTCTGCTACCAGCTTCCGCCAAGTTTTCTTTTCTGCTAATTTTTAGCAACCTGTAATGTTTTAGGTTTGCCCAGTTAGAATATAGGGATCCAGAATAATGGTGAGCAGGGCTAAATGCTGTTCCAGGGAGTGCCTGATAGGATTTGAATGAGGAAAGGTGGTCATCTTCCACTGTGATACAAAGGATGCCTGATTCAGAGACAGAGAATCTCAGAAGTCTTTTGGAGGTGAAACTGAAGATGCAGAATACATTGGTCGTGCAGACTTGGTAAGCTCTGAGTATACATGGTCTGTCTTCACAAGGATACTTTTTGCTCTGATAAATTCTTTGTTCATTTTACCACACCAGAAATATATTGCATGCAAAAGGGCAATAAAATATGGCTATGACACAATATCCCAGCTGCTGCCAGTGCTATCCGTGCCAATGACGCTACAGACTGAAATGTCTGAAGTCCAGTGGTTTCTGGAACAAACTTTTTCTGGAATTGCTAAGAAATTTTGGATGCTGAGTGTGTCATTTTTATAGCTGTTCCCAGGTTAGATCCTCACAGGCATCTTACTTGGATGCATCTTGGGGAACTCTAAGACTCCAGGTTCCTGTGGAGTTTATTGTTTGTCCACCTGTCATTGTGGCAGCTGAGCTAAGATGGCACTCTTGCAATTCAATTATTTTGATCCTGAAGCACCTATCTACCAAATTCAATTTTGAAAGTGGTAGTTAGGCTCCTAAGCTGCATGGAAATGCTGAAAATGCTGCCATTGGTATGTCATGATGTCAGCACAGAACTGTAGGCGTATGTACTGCAGGCTACTCTCTTCCTTATGTCATGGGAGATTAAGCTAAACTCCCCAAGTTAATGCATAGTAGGCACAATAGCAAAGATGCTTGCTTGCAGGAAAAAAAAATCTTAAAAAGTAGATTTAGCCTGCTTTGCAATAAGGAAGCACAGTAAATTACTGTAGCCATTTACCTGTGTACTTTTGCATCCATTCTCTTAAAACAAATAATGCATTATTGATAATCCCACTTCGGAGAAAAAATTGATGTCATGCTCTTTTGTCAATTTTGTTTTTAATTAATGGTGGGTTTGAGAATGATGTTTTAGAAATTGCTGCATGGTTTCAAAGCCATGTTTTGTACATTGTTTCTCCATGATCCAAGAGTCACATAGTGAAAGGATCTGTAAGACAGAAGACTGGGTGATCACAGGAGCCTCGTCCAGCCATGAAATCATCTTTGTGGGGTTAAATTACGCATCTTCTTTCAGAGATAGCATTATGAAGTCACATCACCCCCCAAGTAAATTGCCATCCTGAGCAGCACAGCAGTGTAGCCCAGCACAGGAGCTGACCATTGGGTTATCAGGCTGGCAGAGACCACATTTGCTTCAGGTGCCAGTTTTGTGCACAGTGGTATCACTTATGTACCTCTTAGTTTCCTGCTGGGAATAAGAGAGTCAAAGGGTAAAATGATAATTGAAGGAGGAACAATGGCATTTCTAATGAGAATACAAATCCTGTTATGCTCTTACTGGGCTAACTGGGCTGGGTCACTGTTTCTCCAAATACACAGACTCCCAGGAACCGCCAGGTTGGATCAAACCCAAAGCCCAGCTGGTTTCCAGCAGTGGGTAGAATCAAAAATACCAGTGGAAGGGTTAAGACCAGTGCTGTAAACACATAACAATGATAATCACACATTCCCATGATCATCTGTAGTAAGTTGTCTGCTGACCTGTAATTGAACAATTTATGTCCCGGAGCACAACACTGGGTAATGGTTTCAAAGTCTTTTTTGAAGTTGATGGTAGATTTGGATAGTCTTGGTATGCAGAAAAATGAGGAAACACACGGAGAAGACTTAACATGATGCACATTCAATACAATTCCACTGCCCGGGCAGGTTGCTGTGCAAGAGTAGTGTGTCTGGAGTAAATAAAGTGGGAGGGCAAAGAGGGAGCACCAAGTGTTGTGTGTTCACAGGGACTGCTCCTAAAGAGCATAATTTCAGGTAGAAAATGCTCAGTATTGCTGCTTTGCTAGTGACAATGAATAGATACTGTTGGAAGAGGCTATATGGAAGATTTCCCATGTGTGTGCAGGGATATGGGCATGCCTTGCACTACAGATGTTGGATACTCTCTTATAGCTTAAGTGAACGTCTGCCTTAGATAGTGTTTATTCACAAGCTCTTTCATACCACAGTGAAAAGGAAATGGTTTAACTGCTCAAAATACTATGCTAGTGATTTGAAAGCCAAGTAAAAGCTGCTTGGTGAGCTGATTTTTTTTCTGCTTTGGAAAAGGGCTCATTTCTTGGAACAGCAGGGATTAAGTCAGTTCTTCAAGCTTTGATTCGATTATATCCACACACTAGAGGCACAAGGTGGGAAGGGTAGGAGACAGAAATAATTTTTTCTCTCCAAACAAAGCTGAATGCTAAAAAATATGTAGACCTGTTCGAAGGAAAATGTTCACCAAAGTTTGGAAGCATGTGTTTTGATTAAGAAAAAAATCAAATTCCTCTGTAAAAAGAGTTTATTACTCTAATGCCTTTCAGACAAGTATAACTTAGTGAATTTGCCTTGATGTGAAGCTGGGATAAGAAGTATTTACCTTAAGTGCCATAAACCTGCATGTGGAGAAGAGAGTCATGCAGTTGGAGATTTCCAGCACTTTTCTAATACAGTATTGGGAAGAACAACATAAGGAAATTCACAGCTCTGATAATTCCCCCATGCAGAAAATGCACACTTGACTCATACATCCTGTTTTACATTGTCTGAAAGAAAGCAACACTTTCATCTTAATAGTATTAAAAATGTGGGATCTCTTGAAATGGCAGAAGCACCTATAGATTGACCTAATACTGTTATTGTAACTGAAAAGACAAAATAATATTATATGTGGAAGTCTGCATTTTCATTAGGCCATAAAATATTAAAAAAATAAGATTATTAAAAACTTGAAGAAATGACAGCCAGAGAGAGAGAGGGAAAACTGTTCTGCATGATATTGAGTTCAGGACATACATTTTAGCAGTGTCATGCTACATGATTCAAGTGCTAAACTAGTAAATGTTAATATAATATTAGGAAATTATAATGATGAATATAGCTGGATACCATCTGGTATTAACTCAGTTCCCAGGGCATTTAAAATTCTGATTGGACAGCTCTTTGTAGGATTACTGGGTTGGAAAGCTGTAGTGAGGAATGTTGTAATTTGTCTGGTGCTAGGATTACTGAAAAGTCAGCCAGTGCTGACTTTTGATGGTGAATACCTTTTTTGTTTTTTAACCCCTCTGTTAAAGAAATAACATATTTTAGGGAAAGAGTGGGGTTCCTTTTTTTTTCAGAAATCCTGACGGGGAGAGTTGCTGTGGTTTTGGTTTTTGTTGATGGTTGGGTTTGGTTTTTTTTAGTTTTGGGGGCTGTGTGTGCCTTTTTTAATGATGGTGCTTTCTGGAAGCTGCAGCTCTGAAGTATCAGTCTCATTCTTTGTAATCTAAATTGGTCCCAAGAAGCCAGGCTGTGTTTACTGTGCTGCACCATCCTCAGACCTTGCATTGCAATGGGTTTTTCTCCCTCAGAGGCAGAGCACACCAGATCCATGGGGGAGAATCTGTATGTGAGAACATCAACTGCACCTCTCAAACTACTGTTTCTAACTAGACAATTTTCAGTTTTAGAGGCAATTTTTCTAAGAACAAATTTGCTTTGCATACCCCTAATAAACTTTTCTCAAAGATAAATAAAACACTATTTTATTCATAAATGATCCTTTATTTTAAAGAAACTGCTGGAAAACATTGGATGTCTTAGGCCAGTGACAGAAGAGATAAAAATCATAAGTAGTAGTTAGGCGAATATTTGTAGCCAAAACTTAAGTCAACTGAATTTTTTAGGTTGCTGAGAAGTAACAGACACAGAAAATACTGGGGTTGCAAGAAAAGTGTTAGGTTTGCTGTGCAGAAAGTCAACAGAAATAGCTCCAGTGCCTCAGTGCCCCAGTGCCCCATATACGTGGTGCCTTTTTGAAATAAAATAAGATTTTAAAGCACATCTGCTAGCGATGTAAAATTTGAGACAGTAGACGAGGTATCTGGTAGCTTGAGTGCAATTCTTCCTCCTTGAGCTTGTGTTAGAGATTTCCATCTGCAGATGTTGCAATTCTCTTTAAGAACTATTTATTGTGGTTACAAAACATATGTTTCTCTCCTAACCAATAACTTTCTGTGAGTGTTTTTTGGGGGGGAATTCTCTTTCTGCTTCATTGTTTATATTTGCCTTACTTTTACATGGTTTTTCATTTCCATGCTGTCTCTCTCAAACCATAATCTTTACAGCTTTCCTGCCTACTACTGCCACACACGAATTTACTGTGTTATATCAGTATTTTTTATTTACATATTACTGAGTGAATCAGCTGTGAAATAGAGATTTTGTCCATCCTCAAACCTTTGGGATTCTTTGAGAACTTGTGATTTCACTGTTAATGTCAGGGGGTTTGTACCTTGGTTTGTCAGAAATTGATGCTATGATGAGAACAGGGTGGCTATGATGCAGAACAGCTCTCTCTTCTGATAGTGTAAATGGCCACTGGAGTCCCAGCTGCCTTAATTAAGCAGATATGTGTGGTTCAGAGGGCTGGCAAGTGCTCCCACGATTCTCTTCTCAGCAGTTACCTTCAGGCAAAATGAAGGTGCATCTCAGCTTCACGTTGTTCTGATAAAACACTAACCTGAGGTTTTTAGAAGCCAGTAGGGGATTGGAGTGCCTTTTTTCTTAGGCATCTCTCTAAATGCATCAATGGGAGGAGGGCTTGAAATTTGGAAGGAGACACTGAAAAAAAATGGTGAATGTTTTTTTAATTAAGTCTTCACTCTTCGTTTATTGCTCCCTCTACACAGAGATTTTCTGCTCTTACCCTTAAAGAACCTTTCATTAGCTCTCTTTGTGTATGCTTTCCAAGAATACACAGCAGAGGAAGAGCAGCCAAGATGCGGGCATCACAGATGGGGCAAATATCAAGATATGTTCCGCTGGGAAAACATTTATTTGAGTAAAAGGCTCAGGTGATCAGACTGATTGACTTCCTCCAAGCCATTCCTTTAAGATCTCTCTGTTCTGTGCCTCTTGCAGGACACAGTCCAACCGTCCCACTGGTTTTCCCTTGCAATTTATTTCTTTCACCAGTCTGTGCTCGGTCCAGTGCAGACACTCCATTGTTTCCTGCCCACCCAGAGCCAGCCACCCTGGCTGCTTGTATGCTGTCTGAATGTGTTATGTGCCAGCAGGTCATAGTTCAGAATAACTCCTCACTGGGGTCCCTGCTGGGTCCTCACCACCACCATGATAATGAGAATGAGACAAGGTGCAGACAGGTTTTCCTGTACTGACTCCATCTGCAAGGCTCTGCCTGCTCTGTCTCCCAGGACAAAGGCACATTGGTCAACTTATCTGTGACAGACACTCAACAGAAAGGTTTTTTGGCAGTCTCTTTCACATGCTCTTGCCTGCTATGGCACACGTTCTCACTTTTTGTCCTAAGCATCCTTCTTCTGTGCTGTGTAGATTTAGAGACAAGGGGTTGCTCAGCTATTTGATAAATTTCAGCATTTCTTTTAAACCCATTTCACTTAATGCCTAGGGTTTTTTTCCCAAGACATTGGTTTTCAAGGGCATTTAGGCACTTGTCTGTATTGCTGGTGATTTTTCTATAACTTTTAGTGGAGCTAAAGTGACTGTGAACCGCTCTCTCTTCCTTCTGTCTCCACTGATCCCTTCTCAATCCTAATGCTTTTGCTTTCCTATGGAGAAGTGATAAATGGCCCAGAGTGGAGTTTGATGAGGTCAGATGTTACTGTCGGCTGTAAATCCTTCCTGCTTGTTGGTTCAGCAGCAGTCTCTGGCCTTGGACTTTTATGGGTCTCCCAGTGGAGGAGGGACAGGAGTGGTATCACTGTCAGCACACCAGAGTGATTTGCAGGAGGGTTTTATTGGAAAGCTTTATGCACCTGGAGAAACTCCCACAAGCCCCAGAAAAAGAAAGAAATCTAATCAGCAATTTGTTCCTATAGGCAGAGCTCTCCCGCTTACACAGCACAGGCCTGCCTGCTCCTCACGAGGCAAAAAGTCAAGCAGTGCCTCGGGATTAAATGATCTCTCACTACAGACAGCTGAGATACAGATATAGGTGTACAGAGATACTTTCTGGGATAACAATTGTAGCCATTTCTGAATCAGTAATGTGTTTACTTTGGTTGACATCCAACCACAAGCAAGGTGTGAATATGCTGGGGTTTTTTTTTTTTGGTACTAAATTTGATAGCCCAATATATGCTGCAAGCAGCAAAGTGTCTGGAGATTATTAGCTTGTAAATCTAGGCTAGCTGCTGGCTACCTAAAACTCTGGTCTCCCTGTGTTTATTCTGTTGGAAGTGGGGAAAGAAAAAGGCCTTGCACTGTGGGAATGGCAAAGGATGGCTACATGAACTCACTCCCAAGTTCTTCTGCCACTGCTGCATGTAACATAAGAGATAGGAAGAAATTAATGGACACTTTAAAATGTAGCTTTACCTGTGTCCTGAAAAGGTTCAGAGTCAGCCTGAAATTCTGCATGAATTAGAAGATGCAAGTGTGTATGGCAAGGGAAAATGCTTCCCTAAAGCCCAACAAAATTAGTGTTGCCATTAGCTTGGTGTAATCAGTGCCACTCATTCTCCCCAAATATTGCTATCATCAAATATGTCACAAACCTTTAAATGTAGTTAGACAACACTTGAACAGAAAATGAAGCATATCCATTAGTGGGTGGTGCAGAAATTTATTCTCTGCGCAAGTATTTGTTTATAATTAGGCAAAAGAGAAGAAAATACGCCTTTAATGATTTTTTTTAATGATAAAAATCAAAACATACCAGATAAAGAACACTTGCTCAGAAACAGCTTTATTCTGAAATTAGTCAATTAAAGAGACCAAATATACAGCACCACAAAGAGGAGCTGTTCAAAATGCAGCATTGCTCTCCATTCCTCATGCATTTTAGCTTTGATATTGGTAACACCTTTTGGGTGAGATTAAAATGCTTCTGACTGCTTTCTGTTTTGGTTGTTTGTTTTTTGGGGTGTTTTTTTGGTGATATCCTTAATATTCAAGGAGGAGAATCATTAGACGATTGACATAAAAATGATGTTTGTTTACTGGATTGTTGCAAGGTGTTGATGTTTTCTACCTTCTCTGTCTTGTCTTTTTAAACCTGCAGGATCATACAAAGGAACATGAATAGCAGAATTTGCCTCCAGAACTTTTCATTATTAATGATGCTCTGTGACTAAATTGGAAATCTGCTACTGTACCCCAAGGGGGTGATTAATTTAGCAGACTAGGAGTTTTGATTAAAAGGGAATGAAATGTCTGACACATAGTCTATTTATCAGTTATTATGATATTAAAACACTCTAATCATTGTGGTGCCTAAATTAAGGCTTCACAGCCTAAATGTCACTTCATAGTGTTCTTTTAGATCTGTGTGATATGAGTTTATTATCAGTGGGTGCATGAGAATATGAGTGTATGTAGTAGTCTTTGATAAGAACTAAGTAGTCTGGTAAGATCTCTGCTCTTTGCCCCTTACTCATTTAAAGAAGAGATGAGAGAAGATTTTATAGATGTGATTTGTACAAGCAATGCATGCAGGACAAGATGAAGTTATCCCTGATGTCCCTAAGGATTACAACACAAACTTTGTAAAACTGTACTAAGCCT
The DNA here is from genome assembly GCA_013398275.1 of Promerops cafer. Classification (NCBI taxonomy): domain Eukaryota; kingdom Metazoa; phylum Chordata; class Aves; order Passeriformes; family Nectariniidae; genus Promerops; species Promerops cafer. The sequence continues at coordinate 807,988 of VZSE01008494.1, forward strand.
AAAGGACACAGAAAAACCTCTAAGTAAGGATGTCTAAGGATTTAAGTCTAAACCAGTTCCTTCCAGAAACCACGTGTGCTCTGAGATACTGCATTCTCTGAGAGGTGAAATCCATGTCCTTAAATTAAAGGTCAGGGCAGCAATCGGCAGTGATCTATCAAGAATGGTAATCAACAGTTAGTGCAAAGTGTGTCATTGAAGTCATTTGCAGACAAGTAGGAGGTGGGAGCAGTAGATCCTGTGTTTCTATGTAGGTGCCCAAGAAGTAGCTTCAAGCCATGGTATTGACACACCAGCCCTGCAGGCCTCAGAGAGGGAGGAGGGAGAGCCAAGGAGCACAGTGTAAGGAAAGACAGTCAAGCACTGGTGGAGGAGTGGTGCTTTGTGCTCATGAAGGCTTGGAACCAAATCAGATCCCTAAACTAGCCATGTCAGCAACTCAGATATAAGTTTTAGGCCTCAATAGGAAACACACTACATTAGTACTAAATTATCCATTGATTTGAGAAAACAAACAAAAAAAACAAACCAGCCAAACAAAAAAAGCGCAAAGAAACTGAAATGGCTGAACGACAGGTAAAACATACTAAAAGCAAGAAGGCATTTTTCAAGTAGCTGGGGCTTGACAAAGGAGGAAAGTAGATAGGCTTAATAAACCAGGCATTTTATAGGGGAAAATGCAATAAGAAAGGCCAGAAGAGTTGAAGAAACTTACAGAAATCACAAAAAAATCCCTAAAGTCCTGCATCAAACATGTGAAGCAGGAAGCTTGCTGGAGTCTGTAGGCTCAGTAAACAATAAACATGCAGAAAGAGTGTTCAGAAAAATTAAAAGTTTTGTGACTTTGCTGTGGAGGAACGTGGAGGAGTTCCCACAGAAGAATTCCTCTCCTATCAGATGTCAGTGATGAAATAGTTCATGTGGTAACTATATCATCCCCTAGCTTGAGTTCTGGTACCAGATGGTAAGGACCAGTGTAACACAATTTTTTTAAACTGTTTCCTGAGGGAATCCCATAATAAATACACTGATAGAAGCTCAAATAATAACAGAATAATAACAGAATGAATGGGAGCATCAATAAATATAATAGTGGCAAAAAGCCAGAAAGGGTTTTGAGATGAAAAGTCATGATTTACTAATCAGTTGGGTAGCACTGGGGGAGTGAATGTGTGGGCAGGGCAGCACTCCTACCCCTTTCCTTGGGTTAGCCTGGGCACAGATCCAGGAGCTGGGCTTGCTTTGATCTCCAGACTGTCCTGTAGTGCATTGATGTATCTCCCAATCTGAAGACAGGCACAGAAGTGAGCACCATAATAAAAAAAAGACCCAGAACTGTAAATAATCATCATTTGGAGCTGCCTGGAGATTAGGATGTGTTTTTAAGAGGACTAGTATGTGAAATAGAAGTGGGGTAACTACAAGGAATAAAATCAGATGTTAAAAGACATATTATCAGAGAAAACAGGATTTTGCAAACAATGCTTTTAAAGACATGAGAGATCAAGGGGAACATGCCCTCTGAATTAGTGGCAGATATGGGAAAAGGAATTCTTATCAGTCTCTGCTTTTAGGATTCATTCTTCCCTTAGCTGAAAACCAAAGGACATCTGTGGGAGTAAGAGATCTTAAGCACAGGTTTTGTTTGTAAAGGAAACAAGCAGAAAACTGGCAGAAGATAAACACTTCCTTAAAAAAAGGAATGTAATCCAAACCCCAGAAAGCACCCAGCACAAATGGGAAGGGCAGCACTTGCCTCCCCTCCACTGGTGCAGGCTGTCTTGCTGTTCACTGCTGGAGCTGCTGCAGGTGAGGCTGTGTGAGAGGCAGCCTGGATGCTCTGCTCCCTCCCTCCCAGTCCCCCGGGCCTCGGCAGCTGTTTGCGGCTGCATGAGAATAACGAGGACATCGCTCTGGATGTGACACTGCTTCAGTTGAGTCTTTAGGAAAGCTCTCTACAGCTATTCTCCTGAGTCCTGCAATAATCTGCAGCCTGAGTAGACAGTGCTGGTGGGCTCAGCATTTTCATCTCTTTTATTTGCCTGTTGAGGGAAAATATTGCCACTACTTCTGTGGTTTAAAATGATGGAAAGCAGTAACACTTTGAAACAAGGGGCCAGCATTCCCTGTCAGGATAAAGGTGAGGAAAATTATGCAGAGAGCAAGTAGCTTTACATCACCTACTCTTACTTAGTTATACCAAACCCAAATTACTTCCCTGGACTGCAGAGGATTCCTGGTGGGAATATTGCCAGGTCAGCAGCCAGATCATTGGACAGTGACCCCTCTGCTGTCACACTCCTGTTGGGACAGTTTAAATACTCTGTGACTGCTGCTGTCATCCCTGCCCCTCTGCTGGGGTTTGTGTAGAGGGATTTTGTTGGTGGTGTCTCAGCTACTGGACTTGCAACCTTAATGGTAACTTAAACCACCAGGGATTGTGATGTTGAGTCTGACCACAGGAGACCAGGCCTTTTTCCCTGTGCAAAGCACGGAAATTCCTAAGCAAGAATCTTTGGTCTGTAGCCTCCTGGGAATCTGATCAGAGGTTTGGGATGGTCCTATTTGTTGATAAAATTAATGCAGTTTATCTTGTACAACGAGTTTCCATTCTTGTCAGTGGGATTTTGCAGAGAAACCTGAGGCAGTGTGTGAGTGAGGCAGAAAAGTGATCAACCTGATGGAAGCCTGGGGTTAGCCAGCACATGGAAATAGAAGGAGTTTCTACATTTCTGTGAGAACACTGAATTTTATGTGATCTTTTTCAATATCTTCAATTCATTGTTCTGAGTGTAGATTTAGTGACCTGGAGCTTTCCGAGGTGGAAATTGTTAGAGAGAAAAAGCCTATCCTTGAGTTAGTGATAGAAATATCGCTAGCCTTTTATCTGCTTTCCTGCTTTGATTTCTCTAGAGCTTACCTGAGCTGTCTGTCATCCAAAGAACATTTTTATACCTGTGCCAATAAGCAGTGGAGTGTTCATGAAGGGCACAGCACAGTGGCAGTCTGTGAGGGATGCAGTGAAAGGCTTTCATTTAACACCACCGTACATGGCAAACCCAATTTTCAGCTGTATGTATCAGCATGGCAAGTCTTCTTGTTTCCAGTCAGCATGCTACAGGGTAATTCAGAATACAGCTTATTGCAGGTTTTGGTTTCTCTTCCAAGATTCATTCCTTTTCATCCCTTTCTGTGCCAAGTATAATAAACAGAACAGGAGCTGAAGGCAGTTTGGCTGGGGAAACAACATTCAATAATTAAAAAAAGAAAAACCTAACAACAAAAACCAACCCTGCAGAAAACAAAACAGAACAAAAAGGCTGGTCAGTAAAAGAGGTAGAAAGACACCTTTGCTGACAGAGGAAGGAGGAAAGTAGAAAAAGGAAAATACACATCTGAGCTGTTCCTCCTGCCCTTCTCAACCAGCCTGAATGGAGACTGAATAACAAAGTACAGAGATCTCACCTTTTCCTATCCAGGCAGGCCATGCTTTTCCAGTGCTCCCTTATTACTGTCAACCCCTTGAAACCAGAATGGCTGAGAGCAGAGTGTCCCTGGATAGTCCTTCTCCCAAGGAGTGAGGACACTGGCTAGGTGGGAGATTAGAGTGCAAGGTGAATTCTCTGGTCTCGAGTGTCCTTATGAAAATGAATATTGGCATTTGGCCCTTAATACCTTAAGCAGCCTGGTGAGAACTCAGGAGAGCTGGAGCATGTTGGGGGGGAAATGGAAAAAAAGACCAAGACAATGAAAGAAAGGCACACTGGTTCTGCTTTCTTTGTGCCCTTAAATCTTTTGAGTACATAGAAATGCAGACATATGAGCTCTTAAAATGCTGCAGTTCTATCAGCTCCTTCCCTAGTGTTGAGTGTGAAGAATCTCATAACTGCCAGGCACTCCTTTTGACATGGGGAGGATCATCACTGGGATTGAATCCAAACGCTAACTATTACAGATGATCATTGCTGTAATAACAAATTATCCTGCATCTTCTTATAGTGATATTCTTGTCTGTGCTTTTCTGGGCATTATGAAACAAGAGAATTACATAGATAAATTGTGGAGCTGATGAACTTCAGCAATTCCTGTGTTTCTGTGTTATATCTGGACTACTGTGGTTTGGTACTACTCCCCAGAAAAGGTTGAATATTGTTTGGTGCCTGGCTAGGGACCTGGCTCTGCTTCCTAATACCTGTTGGTAGTTTCCTGTGGGAATCTGGACTGTGCAGTGGAATAACTCAGAGTGCTGAAGGCTCCTGCTAGGCCAGTCAGTTGTGATAATCTGCTGCCTGCGACCTCATTAAACCAGCCTGATTGGGGCTGCTAATCACATAAATAAAGAATTAAATCATAGCATTAACCTTCTACAGGGAAACCTGCCCTGGCAACACTGACAGAATTAGATCTATTAATTATTTAGAGGGTCATTTGATAGAAATGTATATAGATGGCAGATTATGAGCACTTGAAGCAATAAATTAACCATAAATTTTTGCTCTGATAAGAATCTTTTCATATTTTCCTATTAATGTCCCAAACTAAAAGCTACCTTGTGGGTTTTTTTTAGTAGGACTGTATAGGACCCATATCATTTATTGTATGTATATCAGCTAAAAATACGATGCCCCAGCATCAAGGATTTTTGTGCTCCTTTTGGCTCTTGAGGCTCCTTTTTATTAGAAATTCTTCCTGTGCAAACAGTTTCCATAGCTAAATTCAGGGCAAATTTCACACTTGCTATAATGCTTGGAGCTTCTTTGTTGGCCAGGGTGTTCAGAGGACCTGAACACATTTCCTGTCCACTCCTGAACTAAAAGTCAATGTTCAGGAAATCTGTCTTGCCAGTGCTGTTGACTACCAGGATGCTTTCTGCAGTGGTCCTCTACTGTTACCCATGGAGGTATTAAATTCCATTAAGTGTCTAGCAGATTTTCCCTTCTTTCTCTGAATTTCTTGGGAAAAAAATACTCCTGAATCAGATGGCATGATGAGTTTATTGTTTTACTGATTCTACTGGGCTTGCAGGAATGACAATGGTACTAGATAGGCTTGTTTACTGACCAGAATTTGAATGCATGTTTGCAGATAACACACAAAAGATTTGGGCATGTGGAGTGGAGGAGGGTGGGGAGACTGGAGGGAAATCTGTCATTATTTATGGAAATATCCAGTATTCATGGAGCCATCTGCTGCGAATGATTCAAGTCTGAGAAGTGTCATAAAATGAAATAGCATAATGTAGAAAGAAATAAAAAAACCCGACCTGGAAAAAACCTTAAAATTTGTATCACTCGGAAACCTGAACCATGGAATATATAACCTCAGACTCTCTCTTTCTAAATATGCTTTGTAAATTTTCCTGCCAGATTGAGAGATAAAGATAGATGATATTTCTCAGGTTCCTTTCCTCACCCTTCTTGGAACAATTAATTCCATTTGTTCATTTCCAGCCCTTTAATTATTGATCACATAGTTTCCTTTTTTCCTTTCTCACTGTTCTGGGCTACATGGCAAGGGATGAAGTTAAAAAAAAAAAAAAAGATGTTCAGGATACTGCCTTGAAGCATTAAGAAGATCTTTACCATAGCCACAGTTTTCTCTCTGATAGTGAAGCCCCACTTACATTGTCAGAATTTTATCGATACTAAGAAATTTTATTAAGGGCGGGACCTTTATAGCACTTCTCTGGAGAAAGTCTCAGGCAGAGGATGGTCTGCTTCCCTGTACTGTGCTCTCTCAGTTCAGATCATTAATTTATTGATTTGCTCATGATGTTCTGTAAAAAGTGAATTTAAACAAATACTGGAGAAACTGAGGCAAAAAAGAGGAAATTATTTGCACCACCACACAGAAGGCTTCTGAGAAAATCAGGAATAGACTGTATCTTTCTCAGTCATTTATCTTAGAGACTGGTCCAAGTCCTTGCCTTGGGAACAGTTGGGAAAACCTTTGAAACATTTTTTATCTTCCCTGCTTCCATGTATTTTGGTTACACTTACAGCAGGTAACCAGCAGATGCTGGTGTGGCTGGGTGTGATTGTCTTGCCATATCTCTTTCTGTCTCTACCACCTTATTCTCTGTCTACTCATGACCCCTTGCTGAAAAAAAGACATTGTTCTGATTTACCAGAACAATAGCATGTTAGAAATTTATATTCAGCTTTCTTTCCTCTCCTATAGTGTCAGAGTCCAGGACTATGAGTTTAAAATCTCTTTAGTATTGTATTGGCTTTTAAAAATATTTTCTTACCTTTAATTTACTCAGTTATTCATATTGGGTTGTCTTGACATCCTGTAATGTTCCTGTTTGCTGTGCAGGTCTGCCTTTCTTTTTCCACTATTCCAACTTCATGCCTTAAAAATTACATCTCCATCCCAGCAAGGCACATAAGGATGTGGTGAAGCATCACAGATTTTAACAGATGTGATTAAATACATTCTGAGTGCTTGCTCAATGCCCCTTTATTCCTATTTGTACAAACACCTTTCTTCATGAGGAAGCCAATAGAGCAGTAGTACAGATGCACATCCACTGCTTCCTTCTCAACTTAAGTATTCCTGTTCTCTCCGGATGGGAATTTTGTGATTTCCAAGGGCTAAGGCCCTATAAATGCAATACTAGATTATAATAATAAAAAAATTATGAAAAAGTACTTTAAGAGATTATGCAGTGTTTCCTTGTTCTTCAAGATGAGAACAGCTCTACCTTTTTCTTGTCTGTTTGTCTAGCCTTGAAAAATGAGCCAGAGTAGAAGCACAGTGATTATTTTTTGACGTTCAAAACATGTTTAATCTAAATCTCCCTCAGCCATGACTACATGATCTGCTCACTGTGCATAGAGAGAACAGACTCTGCTTTTCATTTCTGCCTTTTGCAGCCCTGCAAGTTGTTATTTGGTCAGCTCTACCATTTCTGCAGACCTTTTACTGTTCGTGAGGAGCTTGTGTAGCATTACAGCCCAACTGTAATGCTCTAAAAGGCAGGTTTCGCATCTCTGAAGAAAGATGCCTTAGCTCCTGGTTCAGAAGACAGCAGGTGTTGGGTTTTTTCCCCCAGTATCCCATCACTGCAGAAACTACTCCTTCCTTTTTTGTATATTTGCTCCTCTTCAGCTGTCTTTTTACCTATAGCAGAGAAAAAGTGAAACAAGTGCAACTGGCTATGAATTGCAATGCTGTGGGATAGTCACTGTAAGTTTTTTGATAGGTCATTTGTTCCTTTCTTTAATTATACAGGGCTTGTTCCAGCCACGCTCATGCTGAGTAGCACCTCATTCATTCAGCAGCCCCTCAGTAATCAATATGTCTGCAGGGGAAGAAATACTGTGTAGCAGCTAAGGGAACTATTGCTTCCCATCGCAGGCCACTCTTTTCTCTCAGCTCTATCAAAAGTTCTGTTTAGGCCAGTAATGAAAAAGTGATTGCACGATGACATCTGTGAAGTACACAATCATACTGTCTGCAGTGCACTGGAGAACGGTCCTTTGTTTGCTTTCACACCAAACCCATTGCAAAAAGCAGTATTTGCAGCTAATCACCACAGTGATTTCAATTTGCATTTAGCCATTGTGCTAACAGAGGCAGCTGGAAAGAGGAAAAAAAAATCAGCACAAATAAACACAGCCATAAGCACTGTCAGTTTTTAGCACCAGAAACTGCTGGAAGTAATGCTGATGCCTCCAGCCCAAGAAATCTTTTTAATGTGAAATGATATATATGAGGCCAAAAGAGGAACACATTTTGTCTTGTTTGCTTAGACTCCAGAATATATCTCTGAGTCTCTGGATGTAATGATTGCTTAGGCAAGTCAAACACTGTATATCACCTGCTGAGCATCTGATTCATGGACTGGGTGGATTGAAGCCAATTTAACCAGCTGGAATCTGTAATATTGACTTCAATGGTGTGATACTGATCTATATCACACAGAGGATTTGGCCCAGAGACAAAGGGAGGTAGTGCTTCCTTTGGGTGACATTTTTCTGCAAGCCAAGGCAGAGAGCATCTGGTTTGCACAACCTGGTTGTCCTAGAAGTGGCGTGTATTGCTCATGGAGTCTCACAGAGTTTTATCATTCTGTGGATCTTTCTTAGACAGGAGATGGCACAGGGGACAACAGACAATTTCTTCTGGTTTTGTCCTTCTAATTCACAGCTGGTGCCATCTTACAGCAATTCTGGGACTAATTCTTTGATTGTACTGACTCCCTTTGTGCAGATTTCTTCAGGCATGTTTGCTGCTGCATAGCACTATTTTTGGGGAAGGGAGGAGGCTTTAACCTGGCTCTAGATTTCCCTTTTTCCCTTTCACATTGCTGAGGAGACAGCCTGAGCGTAAGACCTCACATACTGTGCAGAGAAGCCCAGCAGAACCAAGTACATCATGTAGGCATAAACAGCAGCAGAGGACAGGCAAGGCAAGACCTTGCTCTGTAAGTGCTGTGACAGCCCTCGTGCTCAGTCTGTGGGCATGAGAGTTATGATACTACAGTGCTGTTGCTCATCTTTATTTTCTAGCTAAGTGACTTTGTTTCACTAAATCTCTCCAGCTTTCCATATCTCCATAACCAAGAAACCAGAGGGACAAAAGGCTAAGTAGAATTTATTATTGCTTTTTATTATTATCATATATTTTGTCTTCTTTTTAAGATTCATGAACCTCTATTCAATTAATTCATCAGAAGCCTGAAAAAGCTAATTGTGCGTTCATATATTTCCATAGGCACGGGCTCGTTTCTGTGCCAGATGTCAATAATACCTGATCCGTGCAAATGGAGCTGGGTTTGTGGCAGCCTGCTGCCCAATCTAATTAATGTTGTGACTCCAGTTTTCCTAAGTAGGAATGGAGTTTAGGTTTTGCATAATTGTAAGGCCAGGAGTGGGCATGGTGAGAGACAGGGATCTCAACTCTGTGTCTTGGGGGCTGAAATCCGAAATGCCAGTATTCCATTCCCAAGGCCCCCCATATATAGGAAGGCAATGCAAGGGGCTGTTTTTTTGCACAAAGAGGGCTCAGAAAAATCTGCAGTGCACTGCCCACCCCTAGCAACTCTGTGAAGAGGCAGAAGGGGCTTAGTAACTTAACTGGGGATCACACTGTGTCCCTCGCTGGTTTTCTTTGACAATCCTAACGCTGTTGTTGCCCCTGGGTCAGACAGTGCCAGACTGGCCACTGCACAATTTCACGTGCTGGGCTTCCCAGGGCAGCAACAGGACTTCAGTGGCTTGTGGAAGTGATGTTTGTGGGTAAATCCATAGGGCCAGGACCATGTGCATTGTTGCCTCATTGCCTTCTCCAGGCAGGAAGAGTCTCTTTTCTTTGGGGAAGATGCTTTTCTCAAGCCTGGATGAAATTTTATATTTTCCAAAGCAGCCAAGCACGGCTTGCTTTTATTTTTGTTGTTCCTAGCATTATTAGCACACAGCTTGCTTTCAGAGATAACGATGTGGAAAAACAATAGCATCTTGCCAAACTCCTTCAGTGTACCATTTGCAGGTTGTGCTATTTTATCAGTGTCTTGGTATGTACATTGCAATGGTGTGAAAACTCTGTTTCATGAGCTACAAAGGGAATGAAAATATTGAAATAAGTCCCTCCCTTACCTGCCAAACAGACCTACCTTCTTCTGGTACTTTTCCTTTTCTATCATTGTGCTGTATTGTAGGGATCTTGTTTAGCATAAAAAAAACTACTGCTGCACTCTATTATCAAAGACATATTTGTTAAAACATGCATATAAAAGGATTTGTAATTGAAGAACAGCTTTGATATAGTTAATAGGATGTAAAACTGCCATCCCTTTTTAATAGGAGATGCTTTATGTGCATTAGAAGTAATATAATAATGCTCTTCACTGAGCTCTACCCATTAGCAGGCTGTTTTTTCCCTTTCTTTTAGTTAATCTTAAAACTTTAATGTAATCTAAACACATTGACATCTTTTTTTCCCTCCCCTCTCTGTACTTGGAAGTGCTTTGAACTGAACTTTGTTTCAAGTAAGGGCTAGCGACAAACATGGCATCAATATACAGGGCCCTGGTGCTGCCTGACAGATGGTCCATAAACCAGCACATCTCCTTGCCTTAGGAATGTTAACAGTAATGGGAGCGTGGCTGCATGTGCGAGTGAGCACGCCTGAGAGTAACCCAGTGAAGAATGAACAGCTATAATGGCATTCTTTTCTGTATTCCCATGTCTCAAATGTAATCAAATACCAGAGCACCAGAAATAGAAAATGACTATCAAAACAAAAATAGTAATAGCTTTAATAGCTGTTTCTGTGTTTCAGTCTTGGAGTGGTTTACAAGGAAGCATTATTAAATTCAGGGAATAAGGATGTAAGCTGGTAAAAAGTAAGTATGCTAAATCTGACTGGTGTTTTGGGGTACTTGTGGTTTGGTGTCTCATCTTAAACAGAGCTGTTCTCTAGTCCTTTCAGAACTCAGGATCAGGGAATAGTTTTCAAGAGGGCTAATCTAAATTATTTATTCTGGAAAATCACAGATGTGTTGCTGAACCTTAATAGAGGAAACCAGGAAAGAGGCCATTTCTCCTGATTTCTGGTCTAGTGCTTCACCAGCAGTCAGCAGTATGTATTAATCCTGCTGGTTGTAAGAATATTCACAGAATGCCTGAGATACTGCTGCTTCATGAACAAACTGAGACCATCAAAAGGACATTATCTCTCTCTTTTGTCCGAGGCATTACTGTATTGACCAAGTTCAAACTGACTGTGCAACTGCACTTCCTGCTTTTCCTAAGAATATATTTTGGTTCCTTTATTCATGCGTCCTTTCAACACAAAGATGATGTGCTAGTGATTGTGCTAGCATGAGCTGGACAGTTGTGAGCCATGAATGTAGTCCTTTGCAGAATAAATTTGTATGGTTTTGTGGCAAGAGCTGAGCACTGGCCTGGACCACAGGTGAGGTGACATGTTTGAAGACGTATTTTAGTGACTGTAGGGATGCTGCTGTCAGCCAGGTCTGTTTGTAGAAGGGTGTTGCAAACCTGTGTCTCTTTGTTTCCTGATGAACTTTTGGAAGAATGACTGTTCCTCTAGGCTGACAGAGTAAGTGGGATGGCAGAAGTGGCCTGTCATCTCTCAAGTGACTCAGTCTAAGCATTCTTTCTAAGAATGGCCAGATTCCCTGCTTGGGACTGTAGTTGCCACGTGCTGCAGCTTCTGCTGCCTCTATTGCTTTTCTTCAGCAGTGTTTCTAACCTGGATCTTCTGGCCTGCGCTGGCATCCACAACTAGCCAGATCAGCAAGTGGATGTATCCATTAAAACAATACAGGTATCTGAAAGACCTGTTAAGCCGTGTATGTAAATATTTGAATGTCAGAATATATTCTACTAGTGTAATTCATGAATGACAGACAGAAGACTCCATTTCATATAGAGAAAATGACATTCTTTTCATAAAGAGAGGCAGTGCAAGTCATTCAATTTGCATTTGGATATTGCTATTGTTCGGTAAGTGTCGTGGGTTTGGGTGCATTCTGCAAGAATCACAGAAAGAAGTATAAATGTTTTCTGAAACTTGTTCTCTTTTGCAGATGGAAATCCAGCTCCCATCTCTGCCAAGATATGAATTCTAAAAAAACAGGTGTATTCATTAAGTGTCTGGCTTATGAAAAAACAGCCTTTTTTTCCAATGAAGCTGGTCTGCAATTTGGGCTGGTGTAAGGTAGGTTTAAATAAGAACTAAATAAAAAAAAGTCAAGGCAGAACTCAGCACACTACTTCAGTGAGTATAGTTGAAATACCAAGTCAATTAACTGTCATAAATTCCTCAGGTTAAGCTGAGTTAACTGTGGTGAAGTGCTGACCAGCTACATCAACCAAATGGGTGAAACATTTGGGGAAAAAAGCCCCCAAAACAAATCCAAAAATCAGAATGGGATTTAGAACAAGTTGATGGAAGAAAAGTACTACAGTTAATGTATCACAAAAATTCTAGTCTGGGTTGTTGGTTGTTTTTCTAATTTAAAAAAAAAAAAAAAAAGCAAGCCATAATGGCAGAAGTGGTCCAGTGAAGTCTTGGACAAAATCCTGCCGTGCAAGCTCCATGTGAGGCATGAGTTCATCCCAGACCTAGCCAGACTCTTCTGTAGAAAATTAAAAGTTATTTACCCATTTCAGTCAGCTTCTGGATTATGCCTTTTCTGATCAAATTAGCTCTTACCTTTTTCTTGCAGGACAAAGGCCTGGAGCACATCACTAAACAGAAAATTAACTACAGTTGTCTGCTGGGTGTAGAAGGCTTGTCACTGGGACTAAGTCCAGTAGTCCCCATAGATCTCCAGGCCATTAGACACAGGTAAATGATGCAGTTCTGCTTTTTGTTCATATTTGGTTCTGTATTCTAGTAGCTAAGTTTTCAAAGCAGCCATCCTCATGAGGGTAAACCTGTTTTCAAGGATATCAACAGTAAGTCACTACAGGTGACCTCAGCATTTGTATGTTTAAATGTCAGTATATTTGAAGCAGTTCAGTCCTTTTTAAGAGTTAGGATAAATACTCCACAGTATTTTAATTCTAGCTCAAATGTTTAGCTTTTCTGTCCTCTTCTAATTACACAGTAAGTATAAGGAAACTATTGGGCCAGAATTAAGTATAAATACACATTCTAATAATCATATGCCTTCTCTATGTGTAGAGGTCATGAACGACTGAAAACAATACTGCATTATTTTAAATATGCTTTAGCAGTTTATTTCAGGAAAAAAAGAACAAGCAGGATTTACTTAAGACAGAGAACTCAGAAAAAAAATAGTTGAAACAAAGCATCCACGAAAGAGTGTATGAACTACAATGGATCAACAGCAGACTACCTTGATTTAAAAAAAGGAACAAATCCTCTATTTTAAGCAACTGCATATGGCCTAGTCCACTACATGACATGCAAAGAGAATACAACAGAGCAAGTAATGTTTTAAGTGTTCTTCAAATAACAACTAAATGCTACCTGTTGGACAAATAAATAAGTGTGGATTCCTTAAGAGATCTTTCAGTTTGGAGAAAAAAAAAAGGTGGCAATTTAGCTTTAAAAGGCATGCATAGAAGCAGAAAAGGTACGTGTAGCCTTGTCTGACATACATTCATTCCAGCTATTCTAAATATTCCCAAAACACAATAGGAAACGTGCAGTATAATACTGATAATTTTTGTTCATAGGAACAATGAAAGCTGCATTTGAAGCTACTAAATTTTCAAGTGGGAAGGGGAAGATATGGGTTCAATGTCAGTTCTCTGCTGAAGCACAGTATGTAGCTCTGTGAAGAACCCACAAGTATTAGCTACACCCACAGAGCAGAGGTATGGCATTTCCAAAATTAGCGCTCCCCTTCACGCGGAATTAGTCTTCTGGGAATTAATTTCTTCCCTCACTCCCTGAAATGTGCAACAAATATATTAACCTTGAAACACCTTTCTGTCTCTCCTAGCTTCACTGAAAGTAAATCTAGGAGTCCTAGTCCTCATATGTGAGGCTGAGAAGGTAGTGTTAATGTAGCCTGCTTCCACAGAGAAATTCCACTGAGCCTCACTGCTGCACAGCCCTGGACACACAGAAACAGTGGTCAGTCTCCTCTGAGAAATAATACCAGGTTAGCACTGTCCCTCTTGTGTAAGGTATTAATCACATTTTCTTTTATCTTAATAGGGAAAGTTTATTACTTATTTTCTGTCTTCACAAAGCTGTGCCAGTGGAACAGGCACTTCTTCGTGGAGTGTCAGCCATGTGAAGATTTCTCATGATGCCTCAGTTCTGGTCTGTGGAAAAAAAAAAAAAAAAAAAAAAAAAAAAAAAAAAAATCAAAGCAAAAGGATGCAAGAGACTATGAATATAGATATGAGATTAATTGCATGGGGGCAAAAAAATCCACAGGGCTTTTTCATCCCCACAGATGTCACAGCCTAACAGTGCTCTGACAGTCTGGGTCTGCCCAGTGCCTCCTCCTGCTGCTCTTAATGGCAATATCTCAGAGACTGGGGGGCTCACTTTGGCTGTAGAGCTTGCTGGTTGGTACAAGTACACGGGTGCTGGAACTAACTCCTTGAGCAGTTAGTTGCTGGTCCCTGAAAGTTACTCTTTTAGCTTTTTTCAGGGTGATGCTGGCAAGGTGACAGAAATTCAGCTTCTCACTCAGGCAGGGAAGAAAAGGTGGTTCTCCTTCGATGCAGCATGTCCTACAAATAAAATAAACCACATGTTCATTTTGTAAATCTGTCCATTGGTGCAGAAATCTGCCCCCTCTGTGAGCCAGTAAAGAGCCAAGACAGCGGGCTGGGTTGGATTTTGGGAAAAAGTCAGTTGCTGTTCATGTGCACAATGGAAAAGGAGGTCTCTTGGAAACCAGGACATTTATCTGGGTCATTAAACAGAAGCTGTGGGTCACTTACAGGAAATGGGGTGCTGTGGGTAGTGCCTGGAGAGTAATAATGAGAGCTGGGTAATGGCAAACAGTCAATTACAGTCTTACATTGGCATTGTCTAAAATGGAAAACCCAACAGTCTAAGAGGCCATAACACTGATTCTGTAGAACATTAAACTATTACTTTATGCTGATGATATCCTACTGTTAATTAAGGACTCGCATGCTTCCCCTCCTGCTTATAATGAATATTGCTCTCTGAGTACAAAGTTATCATTGCACAAAATTAATGACTCTGAGACTGCAGTGATGCAGCTTTCTAGAGTTTGCCCTTCAGCCCTGCTCACCTCATGGAATCTTAAGTGGGCACCCAAAAATATAGTACAAATACTTAGGGGCTGATATTACCAAAGCCTCAGACAATGTAATTAAAAACCATTTAAATCCAATTATCAAGCAGGCAGGAGAAGATTTGGAGGGATAGCCAGAGCTAAATAAAAGCAAACCTTATTCAGTTATTCAGTTTGCCATCCCATCAGGTTGTTAAAGTAGAGATGAGAACATCATGTAAGGCAGCACCCTCAGAGTTACTGTCATAAATGAGCTCACAGCAGTATTTCCCACTGGCACCAACAGTTACATGTGTTGAGTTTACTTTGAGAATAAATGTATATAAATGCCTATAAAAAAATTCTAACAATGACTAATAATTATATTTCTGACCCACATCTAAAAAAAAAAGGCATACAGCTAGGAGTACTTCACCTACTACTGAAACTCAGCTGTTTCTTTAAAGGGTACAGAGGTGGATCACACAAGTACCACATTCAGCACACAGAACGTGACAAAGCCTGAGCTGTACTGCCAAGTTCACGTTTACCTGCAGCCCCAGCTTCTGATGCAATAAACCAGCAAAGTTTCCTTAAATGTCACTGTGGAACTTACTGAATACCTACAACAGCTACAGTATATTTCAGATGACACAAATTTCAGGATGTGAGGATAAATTAAAGATGCCGCACAAAACATTCAAAAAGTATTTATAGCTCTTGGGATGAGAAATGTTACTATTCCCCTTAAAAGTCGTGTAATTGGCCCAATTTTATGCACCAAAATCATGCAGATTTTTATGGTTTTTTTATTCCTAAAAGGCATAATTATGAATGAAAATTGCTGTATTTTAGGTAAGATTGTCTTTTCTCTCTTCCTCATACTGTAAACTAATATTGATGTTAAGCAGAGGCTGCATTTCCGTGGTGGCTAGAATAGATATATCTTTCTGGAAAGCACATGAAATCCTTAGTGATGAAAAGAATTATATAAATATTAATCAATTATTTTTGGACTGGCTTGAAAATTTAAATCATGACAGACAAACTTATTTGAACACTATCCTGTGATATTTTGGCCATTCAACATATTCTGTGGAATTAATTTTACCTCTGAAAAAGGGCAGTCAAGGTCCATTCCAATAAGCGTGCTCAGATTTTTCCAGTCTTTTGTGGGATTAGCCAGGTGGGGCCAGATAGCAGAAAGATCTTGCTGGGGAAATGGTCGAAGCTGTTGTGCATGACAGCTGCCTACCAAAACAGAAAGCACACGTGCTAGAGAAGGTGGTGATACATATTTGTGATAAGATGGGGACTGTAAATAAAAGGTGTCAGTGAAAGAACAGTCTGGACAGCAACAAATACATGGAGAAGCTGCTGCTGCTATGAGAACATGAGCTATGACGATTCATGGCTATGAAAAGTGCATTATCCTAACAGCTCTACAGCAAACACATGCAAGGTAGTGCTATAAGTACTTAAAGTTGGCAAAAAATGTTCAGCAGGTGGGAGTTCCTCTTCAAAACTGCAGCCTGAGAGGTGTGCGTTTCTGCTTCCCAAATACCCACATCCTATGAATTATATTCTTAGCAAATTTCTGCATGAGAAATTGTCAGCTTTCTGCACAGGCATTTGAGCTTCACTGAGTGAGTGCCCAGAGTTCAAGTCACAAGAATATCTAAATTGACAGACACACAATAATCAAAGATCTCTAACATGTTAACATTGTTTAAAGACTATGGTACAACTTAAACAGCCTCAAGGACATTCATAGTTTCTCTTTCTGATCCATGTTTGGTTATAGTAAACAAAAGGTCATGTCATAGATCACTGATTAAAGTAGTGGACAAAAGAAGTGGGAATGAATAGAGACAGCTTAGTGCTAGATTTTCTTCAGAGTTATTTGGGGTGAACTGGTTCAGCTTATTGTTAAGAGGTTGTGCACAACAAGTCTGCTTGTGTTCCTAAATTATTCAAAGTTTTTAAACAAAAAAATAACTCCAAGTACTTGCAGAAAAATTTATCAGAAACTGGCAGATAAAACTCATAGATGAGGGTTAGGTTCAATAAATGCAAACTAAAGCATGAAGAAAGAAAAGTAGTAGCCATGCAAGCTCAGTGGTATGCTCTAAATCACTTAAGAGACATCAGTGTTGGTCTAAGAAGTCAATAAATTAAAAAAGAAAGGAACAGGTGACAACATTGTTGCATAACAATGCTGTTGCATAACTCTAATATGTGCCTGCCCTCTAAATACCAGCAACAGTTCTAGTCCTGGTCTCAGCAAGGATCAAAGAATAACTGCAAAGAGTCTGGAGATGGATTATAAGACTAATCAAAGGAATTGGGCAGCTTCCTGTCCAGGAGTGTTGACAGACTAGGCTTTGGTACTATAGTAAAGAGATGACTGAGGGGTTTATGAGGAAAAAGATCTCAGCTGGCAGAGTAGGGGAATAAAATGGTTACTCTTTTGGTGTTTCTCAGAATACAAAACCCAGAGGCTACTACATTTCATGTTCAGCATTCAGATTAGAAATAAACATCCGATATTTTTACATATACTGCATATTTGAACCCAAGAACTACTTGCCACACACTGTTGAAAAAAATCAGCATGTTCCCCAGTACACCATCAATTCACATGGGTGCAAAGTGTAATTTTACAAACTCCATACAGGACAACAGCTCAAGCCTATGAAAGGAAGATGTCACAATTAACTCAGGAGACCTCCAAGGTGTGAATCACTAGAGGCTGCAAGGATATTGCTGTACATTTTCTCTCTTTGCCTTGGTGTTGCCTACTTGTGTGAAAGGGAACTCCGGTTTGACCCAAAAAAGCTGTTGCCTTGGCAGATGAGGCATTTGGGTGTGTTTACTCAAGCTGAGCCCAAGTCCTTCTGCAGCACATATTTCACACTAGAGCTCTTGGAGCATTGCTCTGCATTCATGAGCATAGCATGACCAGCTAAAAACGATGGCAGAAAATTGCCTAGAGTGGTTCCATACAACATGGAGGTTGAAAAAATGAAAAGCCAGAAGATAGTGAGAGTAGAAGATCGTACATTTAAGGGGACAGGAACAGATGGACACTTATTGCTGACACACAAGACTAAGGTTAAAACCAAACCGTAATATAGCAGCGACAGAGTGTTAATCTGGCCTGAAAGCAACCAGCCTACATAAGTTCTGCTGGACACTGACTGAAGACACAGCCAGGAGAGAGCTCTTTGGAAGAGATGAAAATCAGGAATACACAGTCTGCATTTCTGCTCTGCTACGGAAATGATGCTGTGAAACATCAGCTAAACTGCTAGAACTGAGCTTAAATCAGGGACTAGTTTCTCATCTCAAATAAATCAGGGTGGCAGTAGCAAAGAGAGAGAATCAACTATCTGATAGCTCTTCACCAAAGTCAATACAATTTAACACAGACATACCTGAATTGCCTAGTGTTACAAAAATCAGTGTAGGTGTATTAAATTTTATCTATCCCAGTCAGCCAGCCTATGTTCTTTTTTTTCCCCACCAAAAAACCCCCTGAATCACCATACTGCCAACTGTCTCTGAATAGCCTCATCAGACATTGGAGTTTTCTTTGTGGCACTGGTTGTTTATGACACTGACAAGAACTAAAGTTACTAGAGATTGGGCTATAGTGTTTTATTTTAGAGTACAGAGCATGGTTTAGGATATTTTGGAGTCTTTCCATCACCAGATTTCTGTGCTGGAGCACTCTGTTAGATACAACAGCATGAAGCTGTGGCCTTTCAGAGACACAAAGGCCAATGGGCCTCAGCCCGATTTCCTGAGCTACCTCCAACTTTTCTCAGAGGTTTTGGAAGCTAAACTCTTGATCTCTGTTTTTTTACCTCACCCTCTGTCTTGTTGACTTTAATTGCAAATTCTCTGGGGCCTAAGGCTGGGTATCTAGGTACTATCATACTATAAATGATATATAATAATAATTTCATATTTGATCAGTTGCCTTGTAATGGCTTTTTTCTTCTGGGCTTTAAACTTTTTTATTTGATTGCATCCTTGCCCTAATTTCAAAGAAGGAAAATAATAGATTTTCTAGAGAACAATCCCAGAAGTCCTATCTACAGCTGATCTGCAATTCAATATAATGGTTCTTTCCTTTTTCATGATTTTTTTCTCCTTTCAGATTTGAATAATATCATTTGTGTGATGTTACTCAATTTCTCTGTTTTAATTTGAAATCCTATTTTTAATCAATTAGGAAAAAATGACCTAATTAAGGAGTAATTTAGGCCAGCAACTTAAACATTGTTTTATAAAGTAGCTGCATTTAATTGGAAATGTGCTCAACTACTGCATTGCATTAGCAAGTAATTTGGAAGAAACAGTCAACGGGATCCCCTGACTGCTATTTCAGAAATGATAGTGACAAAGCTGAAGACCAGAGCAGTCTGATGAACTTGGCTTTTACTAATAGCTTTGCTATGAGCCTAAAGGTCCAAGCAACTGCAGCCTCCCATTATACAAAACATAAACATACCGTGACTTCTGGCTCCTGGCAGTCAGCACTGAAGAGTTCTGAAATGACTTGATGGATATAAAGCTCAAGAACCAAGAACACAGAGAGGGAACCCAACTTGCTCATCCCCCATCACTAGTCAGTGGCAAAGGTAGTAATAGCCCTTGGCTGCCAGAGTGCCCCCAACCAGAGAACTAGGCTGTCACTAGCTAATGCACATGGCTAATAACATTTCTTAAAAACTCCACAACACCTTTTTCTTTCTGTATTTCCCCTTAGCTGGTAGGGATCCTAGCATCACGGTTGTCAGAACTTTACCTAAAAATGCCCACATGCCACAAAGGGAAGAAGGTTGTTTAAAAGCTCACTAGCACACTTTAGGAAAGAAATTCAACTTTGACACCCAGGGGATGTGTTACAGGTCACAGCTCTGCACTGGCTGCCACTAGTCAGGACAACCTACTCTCTTCTATCTGGATTCATCTCTCCACTGGTGCTTTTAATTGGAGAAGCACTACAATACAGATGGTTTTAGCATCAGAAAGAGAACTTGTCTGATATTTTCATGCTGTCTATGCCATGTTTCATTCTCATTTACTATTGGTGGTTTTAGCATTGCATACTTACAGTAGTGCAGTGGAAAGAACAATTATGACTCTGCTCTGGGCATCAACACATTCTTGAAAGGCCACTGGTTTCCAGCTGATCACCTAAGGTTTCTTCACTGTAGAGTGAGTACTGCTGGACAAACTTATCAGCACATTATTTATTCATGCTGGCTCAGAATTTTTCCTCAGATAACAGCTCTCAGGGAAACACTTACAAAGGCCTTCCACACTGACAGAGCCCTTACCACATGTTACTGCTTCATGACAGGGAACAACAGCATTGTATTCCATTAAAAAAAATACCCAGAGGGTACTTGCAGGCTCAGATCACTTCAGTTTTACACTAATACTTTTTGTCATTAAGTTCCATGTCAGGCCATTATTGTTTGAATCTTTCGGTTGAAATCCGAGCTACAGAGGCAAGAGAGGTTGTCACTTGGTACCTAAGTGGCTGTAACACCAAGGAAGCTACAGGAAGCCACAGAGCTGCTGGCCCAAAGCCCCAACAGGAACACGTGCCATTTTGTAGTGCTGCAAAGGGGACACTTGGTGGACAGGAGAAAAATTTGGCATTTGGGCAATTTAGTCCTCAACTACTGACACCTTACTTCAGGCAGGGAACAGTCTCATTTGGCCAAGCAAAGCATGGAACAGCAGACTTGTAAAACTCACTGAGGGCAAGATGTACAGCAAGGCTGGTGCTCTGCATATCACCTCTAAAATCAAGTGTGCCTGGATAAAAGAACTCACAGCTTTTGTAGTCAAATATTGAGTTCCCCAGGAGATCTCTGAGAGGAGAGCACGCCTCCTGCACCTTCCTTTAAGTCAATAGTAGCAACACATTATCAGATTGCCTGTTTTCCCAGATACATTAAATCTAGTGTGACAAAGGTGAAAATGTTAGCTGTTTGCTGTCTGACACAGAGTTGGCAAAATCCTGGGCCCTTCAAAAGTATCAGCTTTGATTTTAAATCATGTCAGACTTCAGGAGAGAGGATATGCAGTCACCTTACCTGGTGGGCTCCTTCAGTGACAGCTTCATTTCAGCCTTCAGGCAGCATGAGCTTGGGAAAAATCAGCGCAGAATCCCAATCTTGCTGAGCTGTATTCACATGAAACCACCACATCAACAGGATCTCTAGACTTTCAAAGAAGTTTAGTGCAAGACACATCTTGCCCTAATCTATGCTTTTACATGAGTGGGATAAATTTTCCCACCTTCTGGTGATGTCAACTTCCCCCAGCTTAGTTATGGAGGGAGAAATTTCAATTCCAGTGTGCATTCATATATTAAATAACTTTGACTTGACGATCCAAATTCCACCAAAAGAGCTTGTAGGAAAGACAGGGCCTGTTTGAAGTGTAAATTACAAGTATTCAAAGAAAAATATAATCAATATTTGTTTGCCTTCAACCCAAACATAAACACACTGAACCAGCCTTACCTACAAGGTGTGCCAGTGTGTCCTGCCACAGTAACACCACCAGTAACAACCATCATCATGGTGACACTTTGTAATACAGCTGAGCAGAAGTGTCTAAATTGCATGGAACTGCAATGGGAAAAGAGGGAGACTTGGATCCTAAAAATAGGCTAAATAATGCTGGGAGGTGAGTTTCCCATCCCTTCACTTTCTGGGGAGAGCTGAGAAGCATAAAAAAATGAAGGAGTAATAAGGCAAGAACATCATGAACTTCTCTTCCAACTTCCCTTCTGGAAGAGCTCTTGAATCTGATTTTAAGGACTTCAGCCATGGAAAGCACCAAGAGCTGAATCAGTGTTAGCTACACAGCATCAGCCTCATTAATACTCTTGGCTAATTTAGAATAAGACTGTTAAAGACTAATTGTTTGAATAAGTAGTGTTAACAACTGATAGTGATTAAGCACTAACCATTGGCAGTGTATATTTGCTAATGAGTGTCAATCTAGAGAAGTGTTGTTTTGAAGTTGGAAACCCACTTGATTTATCAGATGTTTAAAGACTCCAACCACAGCATTTGCTAATTCCCTTACTGAAATACTTATATGATGTGTGGATATTCATTTGTAATAAGTTGCTACATTCCAAATGACCATCAGAAAATTCAGTGTACAAACACATTGAAATTTAGGAAGACTTTCAAGCCCAAAGCTCTCTGCATCCCATTCAAACACATCAAAACTGAGCATTACTGCTGCATCAGCAAGCCTGGCAACCTTCAAACTCTGTGATAGTTTGGTGCATGGATTAAAAGTTCAGTTGGACTGCCTCTGCCTAGAGACACAGCCTTGGGACCAGGATTTCTTCCATCAGCTTTAGAAGCCAAGGTTTTTGATGAAGAGCATAGAGGGAGACTGCAGCAAGTGTGACTCTAGTGCTGGATAATCCACTGTGGAGACACATAATTCTGTTTTGCAGCACAGAGAACCTATATCTGACCATCCTGTGCTAAAACAAAGATTTTCTAACAAAGGACAAATGCAATCAAAATGACATTATCCCAGTGGTATAATGACTGTCATGGTACAATGGCTGCTGTACATTCTCCTGACACAGAAATGGAAATGGGCTCATATGAATCTTCACCAGGAGGATTAGATACCAGTAAAAAAAAGGTGTAATAGGAAAAAGCATCTTGATGCCAAAGCCAGATAATATCTATTATGTAATAATATAATACTTATTATATAAATATCTATTTATGGGTTTTTTTTGTTTGTAATTTCAGGTTTGTTTGTTTTTTTGCTTTTGTTTGTTTTTTTTTTTTTTTTAACTAAGGGAAATTAACTACTCAACAAAACCACGAGAATAGGAAATTAGAAGAATACAATGGTCCTTGATTAATGGAATAGGATAAGCAAGTCAGTTGTCCATTGTGCCCTTGAAATCAATGAGTTACCACAACTCTCAGCAGATGAGACAGGTTGTTGGGGTTCTTTTCCTTAAAAGTAAGAGCAATCAGTGCTGATTAATCAGCACCAGACTAGACATTTAAGAGGATCCACAACTGCAACTATAAGCACTTATAAATTCCTGTCTTGACTGAACACAATGATGTTTTACAGAATAAGAACTACTTACTTAGTACACGAAGTCTGATATTCTGGCTTAGTTCTGTTTGCTTTATATCTGGACAGAAAGGCTGATTTTTACATGCCAGCTCTGACTTTTAAAGTTTATTTGAAACTGCTTGTTTCTAAGTGGCATCATCTAAGTTGGCATCCTAGCTGAATTTTCCCTTGTTCACCTGAAAAAAGTTAACACTGTATCATTTTATTCCTACTTGTAACACAAGAGCTGCTTATAAACAGCACTTAATATGAACATTTAGCAATTAAAAATCCCTTGTACAAGCCTAAACTAAAGAGAAGTACAGGAAGAAATGGGAAGAAAGGCTGCATTTGTGTTGGAAGTAACAACCCAGCTTGGCAGATGAGCAGCTTTCCCTCCCTAACAGTGAGGTGCTGCTTCTAGCTGCCTGCACAAGGACCAGCAGCAGTGATGGGTACTGATTAGAAAGTCTGAACTGTGCCAGGGGGTGGCATTACAGGTGTCAGCCTGAGTCAGAGAAATGTGCTCTGAATGGCTGGTGCCAGAATGCAATTGTTTAAGAGGTAAAAAAACCCAACAGGAAATAAACCCAAATGAAAGAGGATTAGATGGCGGACAAGATTATCCTATAAACAGGCCCTCACTTTTGCTTCCTTTTAATACAGCTGGGGGCCAAGGAAACCCATGTTTCCAGTGCTAATGGGCCTTGTTGAAGGCATTAAGACATTTTATAAAGAATGAGAGGCTGAGGGATTAGGAGTGACGGGAATTCACTGAGCATTCATGAATTAGCATCAAAGGATGTCTGCCTCCATGGAAAGTTAAAAGCAGAGCTAAATGGAGATACCATTATAGGAGGAAAATGGCACGAACATTTTTTTAGTTGAAAACAATATTGTTATTACATAAGTATAGCTCATTATACATGTATGTTAATTTCTGTCCTGAACTTCAAGATATAAAGCAGACTGAGAATTTCTATTCACTCTTGCTTATCATGGAAGCACAGGGGATATTAACTTTGGTAAGAGGATTAGTGGATGCTCAGGGTCTGGGTCTAGAGTGTGACTTCATGGCATGATTGCAGCCTACATAGCCCATACAAACACTAAATGCTGCAGCTGTGTGTGCTAAAGAAAGGCACAAAAATCCCAAACCACCTTTATTTCAGGAAAATGGCTAAGAAAAGCAGGCCTGTTAGAAAACAGCTCTTTACTAAGGACAAACAGCTACATAGGAGTAGGCTTGTGGGGCTGAAAAGCCCCATGTCCACCAGGTCCAAGTGGCACAGCAGCCTGCTTGATGAGCAGATCGTGAAAGCAATTTCTGAACCTGTGTGTCCGTATGTGTTCATTGCAAAAAATGGCTCGTGCTCCTTCCTGCACAAATGCTCCCTGACTGTGAATACCAGAAGTCAAACTGGTCCTTATTGCCACAGCCCAGAAAGAGCAGCAGAATGAGAGAAGAGCTGGAAATAATGAAAAATGTTTCTCTATCTGAAACTCACTGTTTTTCTAGCTATTGAGCTTACTCCTGGTTCTTTAGCTTCTGCTCACTGTGGCGATGTAATACCAGCAGGAAATTAAACTCCAAATAAGCCACTTCTCTTAACTCTACCCCCTTAGGTAAGGGAGGGAGAAAAGCAAAGCCTATGGGTTGAGATAAAAATTTACTGAAAGCACAAAGCAACAGGATAAGAAATGCTCAATAACAACCACAATATTAATAACAATAGTATGCAAAAACAGAGGGTGTTTTACTTACAAAAAAGGTGTTCACTACCATGATCAAGAACAAGATGGTGGACTCTTGTCACAGGTTGTGTCCATGTGGCTTCTCCAGAGAAGGATCAGATGGTGACCGTTCCTGCATACCACGTCCCATGGCCATCAGGAACAAAGGCAAGTTGGCAGGGGAGGCTCCCGTGGCTAATGCTTCCTGCCTCCTGCCCAAAACAACAAAAAACAATGACAAACAAACCCTCTGGAAGCTGCATCATCCAAGCTGGATCACACTGCCTCCTCACTGGGCTCAGCTCCACTTCCTTCCACTAGATCAGATTGCTCAGAGCCCCTTTAAGCCTGGCCTTTTCACACTGTGTTCACGGGCCCAACTCCTTATTCAAGGTGTGCACGACAGCTGCAACAGTCAGTAACTCATTAGTCCATATTTTGACAATGTACAACTGTGAGAGTTCATATTCTTAGAACAGTGATTGACTTACGATCTTGTCAAAGCCTCCACTGCTCTACTGAGCAGAAATTGTAATGTAGCTTAAGGATGGGCAGGGCTGTCCCCAGCCAGGAGCAGAGTAGGCAGCAGCTTCATCCTCAGCACAGGCATCCTGGCTTCTTCCTCATGGATTAAGTGAACCCTGGGCAGGTCTCTTCCCATCTCCTTTCAAGGGCAGGAGTGATGTGTCCCAGCACATGCGTGGCTCCTGCTTAGCAATTTGTGGGGCAGCACCACTGGCCTAGTTGCCCTGACTCTCTGCAGATGAACCTAGGACTGAACTGGTTCTTCCCTCCCTGGGAATGAAGGCACTTTTCAGTGAGAAAACCATCACAAAGCATCTTCAGTTTCACATTTTACACTTGAATAATACTTTCTATGTTTATTAACTAATAATTGTGTTTAATAATCAGCCAATATTTGTAAACTAGTAATTCATTATTATTTGTATACTTGTAAGTTGATTATTCAACAAATATTCAATATTAAACTATGATACTTATAATCAAGTGACCACAACAATTTATTTACAACAATCTCAAGAGTCCCCCTGGTGCTGCAGAGAGCCGGAACTGAACTCCCCACGAACATGGCAGGAGCTGGGCAGTGTCAGGCAGCATCCTGGCAGTCACCCTGTGCAGGCCTGTCCCCTTGGCCTCAGGGAGTGGCACAGAGTGCAAGAATTAGCAATGCCCAGGTATAAGAAATCAAGAAAGGATGGCAAGAGACCCGAATGGGTTAGTTGAGACCTGCTAGTCGAACTGAAGGACAAGAGGAAATGCACAGGCAGTGGAAGCAAAGACAGGTATCCTGGGAAGTATACAGGGACACTGCCTGATTGTTTAGGGATTTGGTTCAGGAAGAGCAAGGCATGGCTGGAGCTGAACTTAGCAAGGGATACGTCAGTGGTGCCTGAGAGGCTGGACTTGAGGCAACAATGCATGCTTGCAGCTCAAAAAGCCAAATGTGCCAAAAAGCCACATGTGCCCTGGGTTGCCTCAAAAGAAGCGTGGCCATCAGGTCAAAGGAGGTGATTCTGCCCCTCTACTGTGCTCTGGTGACGTGCAAGTCTAGAGGAGGCCACAGAAATGATCAAATGGCTAGAGCAACTCTCTCATGAAGAACAGCTGAGAGAGTTGGGTTTGCTCAGCCTGGAGAGAAAAAGGCTCCAAGAAGACCTTATTGTGGCCTTTCAATACTTTAGAAAGATACAGACTAGACATTTTTTACAATAAGGGTAGTGGAATACCAGCACAGGTTGCCTAGAGAGGTGGTAGGTGTCCCATTCTGGAAACATTCAAGGTGAGGTTGGACAGGGCTCTGAGCAACCTGATCTATTTGAAGATGTCCTTAATGATTGCAGGGAGGGTGGACTAGATGATCTTTAAAAGTCTTGTAGAGCACAAAATAGTCTATGATCCTATTATTGTTAAAAATCTGATACTGTGCACTAGGAACAAGAAAAATGACAGGAGATGAGGGGATTTGAAGGCTACAAAGCTGCCTGAAATAAAGTATTAACCGTGGTTTTGATTAGCAAAATCCATGTCACAGAATAAGAGTGAATAATATGACTGACAAACAGATAAGACTTTGAAACACTCTCTGTAAGGCTGTTCCATGACTGCTGTGTGAAGCAAACTGTTCCAGGGACTCTTTGATGGCAGTAGTCTGTACTGTGGGGAAAAGAATCCACTGTAAATAACAATGCTCAATAACCAACTTATACCTCAATCAGTAACTATATGCTTTGTATTACATATATGTATGTTATCCACTCAGTACCAAGTTTGGAAAAAGAAGAAGCCCCCAGGCCAAGCACATATTACAAATACAGAAGAAATACAGAAGAAATACCGGATTATTGATGACTTTTTATATTTTTCTTCTCACCCCTAAGGTAAATATGTAAAAGCAAAAGAACCTCCCAGACTACTAGAAAAGAAAGCTGAATAGGATGCATCCATCATGTGCCACATCAGAAGCTAGACAGGGATGCACAGGTAAAAGGACATTACCATAACACACTACATAACAATTGTAGTCTGGGATGTGAGGTGAGGTAAGGTGTTCCAACTCACCTTTAGGCAGGCTGCAGACAGAGGGTAGAAATGTCTTCCCTGTTCTGTAGGGGACAGCCAAGCATTGGGCTGCCTCTACAGAACAATGTCTCCTGCAAGCTGCACTCCTGTCTGCCAGCCCTGAGACAGCAGAGATCCAGGTCTAGGCAAAATGAACACCTAAACTATTTCTAGATGCAGGCTTAGTGCAGGGCATGCTCACAGTTACGACTTGACACATTTGCAGTTTCCTGACTGCAACTGACCCTTCACCTGCAGAAACCAACCAACCAACCAACCACACCCTCCTGTTGAAGAATCCAAGTCAGGATCTGTATTTAACTCCTCTCCCCTGTGTATGTACAAAGACATTACCTGTTTACTGTGTAATTAGGCAGGTCATCTAATTTTGCTACACCAATTATTTTTGCTTGTTTCTGAGTACCACTTAAAAACTCTTCCTTGATTTTGTTGCATGAGATGTGACACAGAAGAAATTTGTCACACTTCACTCTTTCTGGAGGGGTGCCTGAGCAGCTTCTGGTTTGTGTAGGCAAATGTTCTACCAGTGTGGGACCTGAATAAGATGTTGAGCTTTGATGACAGGCTGCTGCAAAGAGCACATGACTTGTAGGGTGTCACGGCAGTTTAATTCTCAAAGTTGAGGGGATTTTCTTGTTAGCAAAAGCTGCTTTGTTGTCTGACATGTGGGTTCTATGGACTTGCTGCCAAAGACATGGAGTCATACTCTCAAAAGGGCTTATACATTACCAGTGCGAATTTTTTCTCCTAATGATTTATGATTGAAGTGCCTAAATTTCATTTTTGGGACTGAGTCAGGGAAGTATTTTGGAACCTGAAGTTATAAAGTAGCTCAGCAGAAGGATTATCGAAACAACTCCTAAATGCTTCCAAATTTGCACCATTGGGACTGTTTTGAAGACATGCACTTGTCAACACCCTTGAGTTCTTTTTAGTTTTCAAAAATTCAAGAATTCCTGAGTGAGGAAGGGGTTATTTGAATATAAAGTTAATTTCAAAGTAAATAATTTATAAAAAGGCAAACTTCCTCTAAAGCAGTAGAATCTGGTGGTGATTTGAAAAGGAGAGGGGGAATGAGGTTTGGTTTTTTTCAAAAACATGAAAATTTTTATGCAAAATAGAAACTAATCTCCTTGAAACAAACCAGTCTCTATTCCTTACTTTTCTTCCCATGGGTTCTTCATAGGAAAAAACACTGCAGCTAGGCAGGGAGCAATTGCCTCCAAGGGCTGGTACTCAAGGAGGCAGATGGCCCCTGAAACCAGGCAGCGTGTGACCACGGCAGGTTACTGCCCAGACCAGATCCACAGCAAACAACATCCCTGCAGCTTCCAGACATGTGATACACCCTGATTCCTCATGGGACTGAAACAGCCTGGCTGGGAACTGTCTGGCTGTCTTAGCCAGGGTTCCTGTGGCAGCATGATCCTCCTGCACCATTTAATGTTCCCTGCACTGAGTGCTTCACCAGCACCACCACACACAAGCATTTGGGCATGACCTCTGTTCTCTTACTCTGGCCTCAATTTCTCATTACAGAAAGCCATGTCAGTAGCAATGCTTCCTCCCTAACCTTTGCATTTTAAGCCTTCGAGTAGTGAGTACTCAACTTTCATTTTCTCCTGCTCCATCTCTATAGGCAGATAGGGTGACAGAAAGAAAGGCGTCACTACGCACAACAACAGAAGGAGATAAAACCAGAAAGAATATGCAGCAACTTTCATTCTCCCCATTTACAAATAATTTTGCTTCTCATCAGTCCTTGGTAGCACGGCTGCTCCCCAGTTGGTATTTCTAACTAACAACTGCAGCAGTGCCTGCTCAAGCCTAGAATTGCCCAAAAGGGATCTCCTATCTCTCAAAACCAGGTGAAAGCTGTGTGCCTCCCTACTGAACTGAACACGGGAGGGAAGTAGCAGAGGTGTGTCTCTGGGCTGCCTCTGTTTCTAACAATCTGCTTTTAGCCACTGTCAAATGCAGAAGGCTGCTTGTTTACTGCATTTCCAAACCATGAACAGACCCTGTCTCCTTAGGAGACAACTCCTTTGTCATGGCATTGCTTTGCTAATGTGCCCTCCACTCTGTTTGTACCAGCTACCTGTTACTGCAGAGATGTTTAAGTACTTGCAGAGCCCATCAGTAGGGTGCTCCTACTCACCTTACTTTTTCCTTTAGAATTTACTACTCCTGCTGCAGACTACAAAAAAGGAAACCTTTCGTGCCCAAAGGCATGGCTGCTTTTTTCAGAATACTGGCTGGCTTGGCTTACAGAAGATGAGGGTTAAACCTGCATGTCCAGCATGGAATACTTAGGCTCTCTACTTGCTCCATACACATTTTATGTACAGGGCACTCTGTACTGGGAGATGCCTCAGCAATCTGACATGGATGCACTTGAACAATGACAGAGCTGACCTATATAAAATAAATGCATGTTAGTGTAATGCACGTACAAAGCCAATTTGCACAATAGCAATTTTAAATTATCACAGCTTTATAGCATTTACTTGTTCAATGCTTTTTAAAACATAGTGATGCAATCAGTAGACTTCAGCTTTTGTTTGTTAATATACAAAGGAGAACATCACAGATGCTAACAGGAATGTAACAGTTATGTGAATGATAAAAGGGTACTGACAGTAAAAGCCATACACTGAAGTATGTGAAAATTTAAATATCATTTTTTATGGTCTTTCTATGAGTCATATGGATAGCAAAATAGGAAAAAGCCCCCAACGCATGTTTTATCACACTGCAGGCATTATCAGTCCTCCCTGAGGCCACCTCTGTCACGTATGTTATTTTACAAGGATCAAAACATTATTACAGCTACACAGTACTGAAACCATTGCATAGTTTCTTAACAGCCACCCCGCTCCTACCCTTCACATGCTGTAAACATGCGATGTTGCCAGCACACACCAAGCTCACCGGCACGAGCTATGTTGGGAATAAAGAGCTTCCCTCAGTGGGGCAACCAACACAGAGACTTCTTCCTGGCTGAAACAAACTGCTGGGAAAGGCAGATGTCTGCACCAGAGTGAGCGACTCACAGAAAGAGCCTTTGATATCCGGCAGCATTGGGCATGCTCTGCTATCTGGCATCACCACTGTTGCTGGGAATGTTGCTTCAGCATTTCTCCTGTCTAGACACACCATTATTTTGCCTGTGCCAAGCTGCCTGAGCCATCTCCTGCCCATCAATCCCCCAAGAGGCCTCTACCAGACATGCTGGGAAGCTGCCATACACACACTGACAGCACCTATTGGAGGAGGGAGTTTTAGCATAACAGGAGAAAAAAAAATAATATCAGGAAGCTTAAATAACTTACGCAGGGTCCCAGAGGAGTGTGGGGTAAAAGCCAGCTGATTTCCCAGGCAGAAATAAAGGCTGAGGGTAACACAGCAGCCAGGATAAAAGCACAGAGGTGCCAACAAGGTGACAATGCGTTTGCAGTGCTACTGTGCACAAGAGCTTCTTATGCTGCCCCCTCTTCTGCAGGGGAAGGCCAATTTAGTTTCAAACAGCAAATCTAGATTCAAATACAGCTCTGTTCCTTCCCCCGCTGCCTTTGGCATGACAAAGGGGAAAGCTGTTGAGCATGAAGCAGAGCTTCCCATGTTTTGATCCAACTCTACATCCATATATTTGATGCTGTTTCTTCTGATTCTTTCTGCCTACCAGGTTTTGTCCTTCAGGAACCGAGGCCGACAAACCTATTTAATCTTTCATATTGGCACAGTGATAACTTCTTTTTAAATATTTCATATTGTTGTACTGATAAAGAACATAAGACAAAACTTGGCATGAACACAGTCCAGAGGAGAATCTGCTTAAAAATAAAACACTTGGGAGAACGGAAGGAAACAAGTAGCCATGTGGCTGGAAACAAAATTAATTTAAGGTAAGCAGGTCAAGCCTATAATGAAGCGCTTGTAAACAAAGAAAATCCAAACATTTCTACTAATCATCAGCTCCAATTATTGCACTAACACCCCCTCATTAGATGTACTTAGTGGCTCGCAGCTATTCTATTTTCTAAACCCATGTGCTGTCATCCTTTCTGAGATGGCTCCAGAGGGCTGAAATGTAGACAAATGCAAGCATTAATCCAGCAGCCTGGCCAGCCAAGGCACAGATGTGTTAGGTGTGGCTGTGGTCCTTTGCAGCGTATGTGCCACGGCGGCAGAGTGGAAGTTGGGAGCAATGTGCTGCTGGTAACCTAGGGCTTGCCCTTGGTCAACATTCCACAATTATCTGGGGTGGTGAAGACACTAGAAATGGCCCCTGTGGGTTAATGGGAAGCCAACATGAAAACGGCTTCCCCACAGCAGGGGGGACAGACCTTAGCTAGGTTAAAGCAAAACTTTGAACATACAAACCTATTGCTGCAGCTTGTTGCTGCCACCCTGTTCCACAGGGGGATTGCCTATAAGCAAAACACAGGGACTTGCATTCAGCAACTCTATTCTCAGCTACTTCATGGAAATGTCCAAGGCTGCAGCCATTCCTTGAACTTTTATGATTTATCCCAGCCCCAGGTCTGAGTGTGCCACTTCCAGACACAGACTTGGTGCTGTCAACTTGCTGGACTGCCCTTTGCGGGCCCCAGCTCCCATAAGGGGTAGATCTGGGAGTGTAACGCAGAGCACTGCTGGCCCACAGCCCTGCCTGTCTGCCTTCCTCAATGCTTCCCCCACAGCCCACTCTGCCTGCCTGCCCTCCTGTGTCATTTCCACACACCACAGGATTCAGATACCTCAGCATAAAAAAAGCTTGCAAGAAGCTGCAAAGTTTAAAAAAAGAAAAAGTCTGATAGAAAGCTTAAAGGCAAAAACCAAAAGGGAAGAAAAAGAAACCACTAAGCAATTAATTGAAAAATTATTGGCAGGCCAGGCCAGAGTGTTACTGCTGCCTTTAATGATAAATGATAATAGGACCAGTCAACACTATACAGCAGGATAATACAAACACACCCTCTACAGTGAAAGCACAAAATGAGACATACTATTATCATAAATAGATTAATTAACTAGAAAGAGAACATTAAAGAACAAGGGGTTATTAGCGTGCAGCCAATAGCCTATTCCAAGCATGAATTTGATGAATACAGGTAGCCAGAAATGTGGCTCACAAACATGGAAGCAGATAACAGAAAAATGTTTTGGAAACTGCTCAGCAATTATCCCCTCCTGTGGCTCCTCGCTCCAGCTGCGAAGGAGCTGATGACTCTGGAGGCCACAGGGCTCCAGCCTTGAGCTGGGAGCTTTCTGTTTGCATGCAGCTGAAGGTCATGAAGTTCAAAGGCAGAACCTGGCCAAAATATGATGAGATTTTCAATCTGCCTGCAAAACACAAGCTGCCTAGTAGGAAGGATCACAGTAGGTGCTGAGCAATGACTTAGGATATGTAGCAGGAGGTTATTAAAGTTTCAGTGAGAAACACTTTGAAAAATGACTAAATGTCATAGTTTATTCTTATTAAGAGTTTTCCTGGTGAAAATAATGCTGCTTTTCCCAACAGCAGTTTGTCAATTGTACATTTCGCAACAAGAAAAATGTTTGCCATTTAGAAATATCGAACAAAACCCCATGTTAGATACAGGAAACAAATAATGGACCTAAATATGGAATTTACTCAAGGAAATCTCAGTCATGTTGTGCCACAGCTGACATGACAGACATACTCATAAAAAACAAGTTTTGGGGGGGTTACCCATCCTTTTCCCCCAGTCCCCTACAAACTCATATGGTGCTGTAAAGCAGGGAAAGATAAATGTATTTTCTCATGCAGAAAAAAATAGAAAAAACATGCATTTCATTCCTAGATGAAAAAAGATTTTTTAGTTCACACCTGACTTCATTTGGAGAATCTCTCCAGATGCAGTGGTTGTACCTGTAATAACTAATCCTTTTTGCATTAGCACTAAAGTGAACTTAAAATGGGGTTCTGTACCTCCAGAAATGTTCACATGTGAGACAGAGGAGAATTTAACCCCAAATTTTTAATCTCCAGCACATCTGGAAGGAAGGGGAGTGAGCGGTCTAAATGCCTGGCCCTGGCAAGGTCTGTCCAAGGTCTCCTGACTTAGAAGGAGTCAGGCCAATGCAGGGTACTCCTGAGGCTCCTGCACAGTCCTGCCAAAACCAGGGACTTGATTTTATTAATAAATTCAGTCTAGCAGGTGTGATCTATGTTAACACCTAATGATGTAGTTATAATGTGGGGATTAATATTAATATTTGTCCTGGAGTACAGCAGCATTTCTGACAGGCTTTTGGAGATTCCAGTTCTATTAGTGGAGATAAGGTGGTTTCTTTCCATCATCTTTTCTCACCCTGCGCTTCTCGCTAACTGTGGGTAAAGGCTCAGCATCCTTTCTTACCAGAACTCTGCAATGCAGAGCCAGAGAGGAAAAAAATGCTTTACATTTCCCCCAAATATCAGGAAGACAAGATCCTCATACAGCTGACTTATTTGCTAGAAACAGATTCAGACCAAAATTAAGTGAAAACATATGAACCACTGATGCTTTAAAAACAGTATGCTGCCATAGGCTATCATTATTATCATAACAGTTCTAGCAGAAATCGGGACCCTCTTTGATGACAAACAGCCTGCATGGCCTTTATGGGGAGAGAGAGAGAGAGAGGGAGAGAGAGAGAGAGAGCACCCTGTGCTTTTTAATACAGATGTAACTTGTAACATCAACAGCACAGCATAAATACCTAGAGACTTTACCACATCCCAGAGAAATACATCACCTAGGCTGTTTTAATCTCATCTTTAATTCTCTTTCTGCCTTCCACAGAATTTAGGAAAAGATTGCAGAGATCCACAGTATTTCATCAGATATTTATTTATTCATTTAAAATATTAATATGGGAGAATCCCATTACAATATTGCCGAGCAGGAAACACCAGACAGAAGCAGAAAGGTTCTGCAAACTGGTAGATGCAGATGCACATAACACCTCCCTAAATTCTTTGTGTTTTATTTCACCACTTCTTTGAAGCCAGCTGTGGGGAAACCTTCAAGTACTTTCTGCTCTTGCAAGGCAAAAATTCATTTGTACTTATATTTGGAAGGGTTTTTTTGCAAAAGTTTCTGTCTGGCAGGGATTCATACAGGGACTGAGACCTCTGGTTTCATCCTGTTCAGGTTTTGAGAGCTCACCTGGAAAGGTCTCCAAGGAAGAAAGCTTTGCTGAGCATACTGAATAATTTTCCTCTAACCATCTGACCCCTTCTATGTCTCTTACTTCAAGAAGGATATGGACCTTTTTAAAGAGACAAGGAAAAGTGAGATGTTTCGCCAAGGAGTTGATCCCTAATTGCAAAGTCCTCAAGAGGATGCTACTCACTAGTTTATATTCTTTGAGCTCTTAAGGCATTTAAATTTTATTTCCCCCAAATGAAAACACACTGATTCAGTAGGCTTGCTAAAAACGTTACTTGCAAACTTTAGGAAAAGGGTGATGCTGCCTTGCAGCTCACCCTGGAAAGCCCTTTCCTCCCAGGCCAGTTGTGGCATCCATAACCCTTATTTGTACAAATTCATCCATAGGAACCCGCTGGTTTTGACTCAAGCCCCTTTCCCAGTGGCATGTCTGGCACCGCTTTGCCAACACTCAACACAGACCTGCAAACTGGTATCTGCACCTTGCAAATGTTAATTCCCCTGCAGCAGCCAGGCTGGGGATCACTTGTCGGGCTTGTCCCTGTTGTGCCAGCAAAGCCGAGACACAACTGTGATGACAGCTCTCAGAAATGTGTCTGGAAAATTCAGGCTCATTTCAGGATCCAACAGAGCACGCCTCTCTCCACCTTGGCAGTGAAGAAGGCTGCTTTATTTTCATAGTTAGCAGGTTTTTTATCCCCATAAGGATTTGGTGGGATCCTGGTGTCAGCCAGGGACCCCTCAGACACCTTTGCCTCTGCCTCCCAGCAAAGGCAGAGGTGAGGCTGGTGCTAATGGCAGCAGAGCCCCTCCAAAAAGATGATCCTTGCAGCAGAGCAAAAGCCAGCAGGAGGGGGAGAAATCTGTGCTTACTCCATTTAAGCAAGAAACTCTTCACCTAATTCAGCAAGAATGAGAGCAAATGTCTCACTCAGAAAGAGGATAGAAAATGTAGCTCTAAGCAATTAACACAATAGCAAATGTCCCTAGCATTGCCCCATATGGTGTGTAATTTAAATCCTCTATCTTGTTCTCTATAAATGCTGCTGAAATTGATACATGACAATTTTAGAGCCAACTGAAGTTTAATTAACATAAATCGTTTCAACATCTGAGATTTAAGATATGTAAAAAAAAAATAATTAGGATCAAGTCAAACATGTTCCATTCATGCTGAGCCATGCAAGGTAAAACTGCAGAAAAAAAAAACCAGATAAATTATGACATATGCTGGAAGGTAAGCTTTTCCCTGTATTAAAGCAACAATGTCCAGGAGATGGTTCTCCTTTCTCTGTGGAGGACATGAGAAGTGTCCCTGAAAAGTGTATCCTTCTTGTGCAAACATGGCTTGCACGGGGAAACCAATATTAGCCAGGGAAAATGGAGCTATGAGGGTATCTACATGTGCAACTCAAACACTGGAAAGCCTCTCACATTCTGCTGTCCCTACTGTGAGAATATTGCATATAAATGAACAAACAAAAGAGTTTAGCCAGGGAGATTTACACCCCTGAAATCCACAGCCTATAAGGAAAGGCAGGAATGGCCCAGGATGCCTCATTTTACTCCCTTAGACAGCAGCAGATTATTTGCCTGCAGCATAGCATCTCCAGGCTCTCTGTTCCCCCTTTTCCTTAAATATTTGTTCAATTCCCCCCTGTTGTGAAAGGACACCCCCTTCAAGCTGCAGTCAGCTGCAGGGCTCTTCTGACGGTAAGAATATTAGTGACCTGAGGTATTTCTGACTCCAAACACCAGACCAAAGAGAAAATAAGCAAGACTAAGATAGCAGATCTGCTATCACAAGAACGCATCTGCAATTACCAGAGCACGCTGGAAACTGCATCTGCCTGTCTGGTTATGACATTTCAATTTCAGCCTTTCCTCTGTTTCAGAATGCACATTTGCCACCTATTTTCTAAAACTATACATATTTATTTCTTAGGCTTTTGAGCATGGATGCAGTTCCCTGAAATAAAGATTGCTGTGAATGATTGAGATGTCCCTTAATTACTGTACTGGTCCTCCCACATGTGCTCTAAACTCTGAGCTGATTAGATTTCCAAGGTACAACAATATGGCCTGTAACTCTTGTTTCCAGTAACAATAAATATTGTCATAATCAGTTTTCTTTAAGAGTTTGAATTTATGGGAGGAAAAAAATAACAGCAGAGCCAGGGTAACCTACGAACAAAACAGTGACTTTGTAATCCCTGTTCTGTTTTCATTCTTCCATAGAACACATTTCTGCATCTCTTATTAAAGAAGATTTTGCTGCTGAAATGTGCTCTATGTGGGGCAGAATATATTTAATTCAATATGTAATTATTATTATTAACGCAACTAAGCTCAGTGCAACCACTTCCCTTATCTCCAACGTAAAATACAGTTCTCAGGTGAACTTAAATCTGTCTTGCATTAGGATTGCTATTGATTTGAAGAGAGTTTCGTTTGAGTGCATTGTGTTATTCCCAATGGTTAATCAGTGTGTGCTGCAACATTCTCCCTTACCTCTCCAAAGGGGTGCAAGTTCTTAAAATTGAAATAAAATGGAAAATAGTTGCCAGGATTAGGGTGTTTTTTTTTGTTTTGGGTTGGTTTGTTTTAACTAAAACACAGCTAAAAGCTGCAGAGAAGCACCTCCTTTAACAACTAAAATGTTTACATGTCTATGAGCAAAAAAGGCAGTGCTTCAATTTTTGCCAGTATTGACTGAGTTTTTCAAGTCAGCTGCTGCAGTCCTAGAAGATTCAGCTCAAATGCATCTGCTGTATAGAGAGCTATTTAATACCTCAGAATGATTTCAAGACAGACTGTGGGTTTACTGCAAGTGTGAGCATTATGAATGTACACACATAAAAGTACAAATGCCTGGATGCCCTTCCCTTTCATTAACGACTGGGTTGGTCCTTGCAAATGTAGGTCATTTTGTTCCTTCTTGCTTCCCTCACTATCAAGTTCACACGCAGCCGTTTTCTCAAGCCTCTTCCATGGCCATTTGCATTTTGCTCCAGTTCCCAGATTTTGCAAGAGTATTAACCCTGTCTATCAGCTGCGGGGGAGAATGGTAGATTCCCCACTTTAGAATTAATTTTAAAGCATGCATTTTTGACAAGGTAAATAGTCCTGCTTAATACTGGCTAGCAAATACTGACAGTTACTTACAAAGCAGAGAAAAAAAAAGTGGAGCAACTGTATGTGCAGACAGGGCTGGCACTTACACACAAATTCATCATAAATATCGACACTGGCACTCCTGACAGCCATTGGAAACACAGTCTGGCGAAAAAAAACTTCAGGGTGCTAGTCTTCACTCCAAGAATTTCTTTTTCACAAAAGCATATGTACATACATTAGAGGCATCTAAATCCTGAAAAATACCTATCACACCTTCTATTTCTCTTCAAACGAACACATCACCCACAACTATGTATAGCTACTTTTTATTCCACCTGGCACAAGAGAATAAGGCTCAGTTGCATGTGGTAAAGACAGATTTTTTTCCTCTTCCTCCCCCTAACCAAAACAAATTCCCAAAGACAAAAGAAAAGCTTCTAGTGCTTGGTATTCTTCCTTCACAACCCATGTATCACACATAATTAGCAAGTTAAACCTACAAATTAGATGTCATAATTTTGTAATTATGCCACAATCTGGTATTTTTTAACCTGTTTTTGTCCGAATGAGAAGATTCCACATTATCTTTTGCTATTGCAAAACACAGTCTGGTTTTCTGCCCTTACTGCTGATTTTTCATTCTCAAGTGAGAATCTGGAGGGAAGGTGAAAGTACACAAATTTGAAGTTTTTGCTGTTATTGTTCTGCTTCACTTAACACCTACAGCCGAGACTCTCATCAAAAGCTGTATTTATCATGCCCACAAAATACAGCCAACCTACATTCTACCTCAGACTGCATACGATGAAATCTGTAAACACTTTCTGTAAACTCTTTTTAAAATACAAAATGCAAAGAGGCTTAGGCTTATAAATGCCTAGACAAAAACTACTTCTTTTATTCTAAAGGTGAAATGTCCAGATTCTTTCTGTGCAGTGAAACCAGAGTTATATTTACTTAAAACTGTCAAAGTGGAGTTCTAAAATATTTGCTCATGTTAAACACGTAGGAAATGACTCTTAAAAAATACCTCCAGCATCTCAAAGGAGCTTTCCAGAATAAGCATCCTGTTCAGTGAGTTCTTCAGAAAAAAAAAAAAAAGAAAAAAGGTGCAAATCTATTACAGGCATGGTCCAGAGTTGCAGGAAAAGCACGGCAGCACAAACAGCAGCAAATAAAATGCCCTTTTGGAGAATGTCTCATTTTCTTTGACTTTGTAATCAGTCCTTTGTGAGCAGCTCTTGAGCCTCTCCAGTTCCTAATCAATGAGGAATGGATGGAGCATTGGAGAAGTGGGTGCTAGATGTATTTACAGGGTTTTTTTTTTTTCTACTTAAAAAATTCACCACATATGCTGGAACAATTATTTAGAGGAAAGGAAAGTAGGATTCTGCCCAAAGCTTTTGTGTGGAAGAAGAATGAGGGGAGCAGGAGAAAGTCTTAAAAATTATGTGCAAATGCCTGGTAACACGGGTAGCCACAGGGTGCCGAACACTCCTGATCTTCAGCTTATTTCCTGCTGCATTTGCTATCAACATCATTGTTATTCCTTGGCCGTGGCTCTGACTGGGGAAGGTACTCAAGCAGGCACCTCATTTTAAGCACATGAGAATTCCCAAAGGGATTAACGAGGCAAAGAAATATCTGGTGGCAGTGCTTGCCCTCCCAGACCCCAAAAGGTGACTCGCACTGCGTCCTGCAGAGCTGCGCATTTATTTAAAGAATGGTTTAAAAACGAAATAATTGCCTTTTCATTTCAATCCCCAACTGTACCTCTTCCCACAGCACCAGGCTCTGAGCACCTGTCCATTCCCGTTCCTGGTTATGCAGTTTGGACTATATAGGAAAGAATTTTAAATACTGGTCTTAGTGAGGAAATATTCACTAACCAGGTCAAGGCATTTAAAGTCGCTTTGGATCTATCAATATAATCAACAAGCCAATTAATATTTTTGCCTACTTTTTCAAGTACACAACCTGGAAAAAGTGACTGACAGACTTTGCTGGGTTTACTTAGCGATGCTATTGAAAAATGCTCATTTATTCCTTTCACGCAGTCTCTAATGGCACAAGTAAATCAAGGTCGGTTTTCCCAAATCATGACATAAAACCTGATAAATAAGTAACAGCACTTTCTTTGCAACATTTTAAATAAGC
This sequence comes from Promerops cafer, assembly GCA_013398275.1. NCBI lineage: Eukaryota > Metazoa > Chordata > Aves > Passeriformes > Nectariniidae > Promerops > Promerops cafer. Next base: position 847,627 of record VZSE01008494.1, read on the forward strand.
AATTTCCCAAAAGGTCAGGAACCACTGTAGGAATAAAAAAAAAAAAAAGAGTCAAATGATAAAGTAAGCTTTTGCCTGATTAAACTGCTTGAGAAACTACGTATGGAAAGGTGAAAAAAAGGCTTCAAGGAAACATTCCACTATTTCTTAGTGGACTTTTTTAGTTCCAGGATAATGAAAATGTGCTGCTGGAAGTTATTGTTTTTTTCCTTACACACTTCAGCCTGATATCTTAAGATAGATTTTAATGCCAAGTCTTGACTTTATGGAGAAGATTTTGGGAAACAGAAAGCAAACACAGTCATAAATAATACTACTGCATTTAGCATGGATCTGGCTTTCCTTTTAGAGCACTACCTTTTTAATCTCCAGAATTACCCAAAGCTGCAGCAATTGGCATTAGCTTGCACGCCTGAATACAAAAACAGATAATATTTGTTGCTTCTTTTAAAATGGTTAACATCAGTCCACTGGCAATAAGGAATAAGAGAAATATCCATCCTGAAGCTGGTGTGAAAATGAAAAGCAATACAGAGAGAAGCTGTCATATTTGATTTAAGGATTATAGAAGCCTGAGCTACCTGCTGGGGAACCTGCAATTAAAGAGAGGGGAGCGGCTTCCAGTAATTTTTCAAAAGCTCCTCAGTAACTGAATAAACTTCACTGAAACTCAGTGGGTCCTGGGACCACAAGAAGCCACCTTCTTGTGAAAAGTTTCCCCTTATCAATCCCATTTTCAGCAGCAGCATTTTCTCACATGCTTTGCTGCAGTGCTGACAGCTGTAGAAGGATAAGCTGCTAAAGAAATATTAAATATTTGGTCAAAAAGTCAGTCCTCCTACAAATATATTGCAAAGCTAATCATCTCCCCTTTAGCTAAGTAGCTTCAGCATCTTTCCTGCAAGTATGCCTCCCCCCTCCAGTGGCTCCCCTGCCCTGCAGCCTCCTAAAACACCCCAGGTCTCATCTCCTGAAAACTTCCAGCATTTCTCCTTTGGTAACCTGGTTCAGCATTATCTTCAAATATGCCTACCCCAGGACTTGGATGCATGTGGCTGCATGGCACAGGGAAACAAGCAGGACAGCCCATGGAAATTATTATCCAGCCAAGTTCTCTCCACCTGGGATGTAGGACAGTCTCAGCCTGCTTTTGAAATTCCCATAAAGCAGTTGTAGAAACTCTTAAGAACTAGTAAGTGGCACACAGATGTAATTACATTTTGGGTACAACAGTAGTGAAATAGCTCAGAGCATAGTTCCACCAACTTCACAGAACTTTGCCAGGACAATGGTTTTTCTCTTCTCCATGCCCTCTTCAAACATGCTTCTGCCCCAAGCCTCCTGTGGAGCTTCCTCACCTCTGTACACACTTCCCATTAAACATGCAGCCTGGGTGAGACCGAAAGTTCTGGGTTTTATGCCGTGCAGGATCCACATCTTTTCACCTATATTTTACAGACTCTAGGCAAAAAGCCATATGCTGGTGGGAACTGCTACACCCCGGGGACATTTCCAGCACTTAATCTGTGCCACAGCACGGGGTGGCCGTGAAGCAACAAGGAGCTTCCCAACCTGTAATTAAGGGCAGCAAGACAGAAGCATTAGCCTCACAAAGAAAAGAAACCCAGGAGGTTTCAGCAGGTGCAAAATCTAACTTGATTTATTGTGTGTGTGTTGCCCTCCATTTTGGAATTTCCCATGGATTTTCAGTCATTTTGGCTTCAGTAGAAGAGGAAGTTGAATGACCCACAGACCTTCTGCACCTCCCAGGCTGCAGAATAAAACTGGTGGGTTTATTTGCTGAGGGAACTGAAGGTGGGAGCTCAGGAGTTAAAGGAGGGGGATGGGGCTTCCATGGTGTTTCTTCAGAGCACAAGGTTTGCGTGTATCAAACTTTCAACAAACACTCCCACAGCTGAGTCAAACTTCCTTGCGGTGATGTGCCCCTCCTCAGAAATCACAGGCAATCTGCTCTCAAGTGCCTTTGAGCAAACCTGCCACCCTCCCTGGTCGGGGGAAGGTGGGAGGGAAGGGCTCCCCATCCCTCATGACTAAAACATGCCCCACTGCCAAACCACTGGCAGAATTACCCACTGCAGACCCTGGGTAACACTGCATTGGGAAGTGCTTTTGCCTGAGGTGGCTTTTGTGGAGGCCATGTTTGCGTGCAAACCTCCACTTACAGCAACACGGGGCAGCCGAGCCGATGTTCATACAAGTGTAAACTTACAGCAAAAGGCAGGAACCGCTGGAGACGCCACAGAGCTCCAGCCAGTCAGCGTGGCAAGCGGCTCATCTTTTATTGAAGGCCTCTCCTCAGAGGAGAGCTAAAAATTCACTCGATGCCATCGGGAAAGTGTCTGTTTTGGCTGCAGAGAATGGTTCCCGATCACGGAAAGATAAAAACATCAAAATAAGCTAATAGGGATATGCCTTGAAATTCAGTCCCAGTGGACGTAGGGCCAGGTTTCCTGGGGACACGTTAAGCACGGCTCAAGGCACTGCAGCACGCAGGCGCACTGCTGCCAAGCAGGGCTGAGGCAGGCAGAGAGGAGATGCTCCAGAAAGCATGTCCAGCAAGGGAGGGAAAAAATTAAAGAAAAAAAAATTAAAAGGAAAAAATTGGAAAAAAAGATCCCCTCTTCTCTAATACCCTGGCCAAGCATGGCAGAGTGCAATTGTCAAGCAGGATTAAAGGCTGGACAGGGATGATGCAAAGAGACTGGATTCCTGCAATCTCCCCAAAAATCTCCCTTCGCACTTCTGCTCTCACACAGTTACTCTGTTTGCCCTTATGAACTCGGTAATGTACATCTTAACATTGGGTTTTATCCTTCACTATCTTCTCCTCTGCCTCCTTTCAGACAGCTCAGCTGAGAGGTTGACACCTAAAGAATCTGAGTTTCTGGGGAAACAAAGCTTCCTATGTGTGCAGTGATCATGTATTGAGTCCACTGCCCAGTTTTAGTTTACCTTTTCTGTTTTGTGCTTCCTACAAGTTTCCTGCAAGCTGGCATTGACAGGAAAGATTTCATCAGTGTCTGTACCAAGGGCAAGTTCATTATACATGACAAAACCCACATGAGAGTGAGCTGGACTTGGCTAGGTTCCACTAGCTCTGGGCTGATGCAACTTGTTTTTCCAAACCTGCTAGCATGGGGTAAGACTTAGGCATACACTATGCAGAGGACCTTCCATCTCACACAATCCTAGGCAACAGATTTATCTTCTTTTTCATCTCTAACTCTGCTGGCCACTAATGGTTTGAACAGTGCAGTGCTTTTTTTAATAAGCCACCCTAACTCATGGGCAAACATCTTGATTATATTTACACAACTGACCTATTTTAAAAGATCATTTCATAAAATATCCTGCCAGAACCAAGTACAAGAGGTTAAGCAAACATACGTCACAGCAGTGTGGCTTCCTTAGCTCAGTACTTGCTGTGATCAGCCCAAGCTCCCCCCAGCATTTATTGAGCATCCCAGCACTTAATTATTGCAATGTGAAAAATCATGCGTCAGTATGATGATACTTTAAGATGATATCTATGATCACATAGAAACAGTCCCAAAGCAGATCTTAGTGAGTGAACCTCGCCTCTATCTACCCAATGGTACTCATTTTCAAAAGTAAATTGACTGTAACTCTTTGTGCCTGTCAATCTGCCTGATTTTATTGGACTCTGCTGGATTTTGAAATAGAAAAGCCCTATCTCCTTACAATGCCTGTGCTTTTTTTAAAGGCCTTCTCACAGCAAGCCCTGAAATGAAACGTTGTCAAGTTTTTATTCCATTGATTACCCTTTCTCTTTACTAATTAGCCATGTAAAAACAGATTAAAAACACCAAGACTGGCAAAATCACCTATGTCTCTCACTAACATTGCTGCGTCGACCAACACCAGGATTTAAAGCACAGAATTTTCTGTTCCCAGTTGCACCAGATTATGGCTGTGCATCCTCCCTCCATTTCTTTTATTATCACAAAAAGATGCATGATGTTGAACTGAGTGCCACTTTCAGTAATGCTCTCCCTTGTGGGTTCCATGGGCTTTCCTGTCTCCTTTCTGATCCTCAGGTGGAAGGTGTTCTCTCTGTCATTATGATTATTTTCCTGGCTTCTAAAGCAGTATAATGTGGCTCAGCTTCTATAAAGCCTGCTGAGCTCTGCCAGCTTACACCAGCCGAGAACCTGGACCAGATTATCCTAATGGCTCCTATGAAAGCCAGCTATGCACAATGAAAGAAGTATAAATAGAGCTGTTTCTCCACTCATCCAAAAAGCAGTACTTCCAATCCCAAAAACAGGGTTGGTTGTTTCTTTTTTAAAGAAAAAAAGTATTTAAAATTATTTTAATTATCTTTTGATGTATGCACAAAGGGTTATATTTTTCAAGATTTTTCTCACAGGACCTGGGTAAAAATTTGCTTTATGGTCATGAAAGCTCAGGTTTTGCAGGACTTGGAAGTTGCCAAGTCCCATGACTTAACAAGAAGATCTGCAGAGCCAGCTGCAGGGCTGATGCTTACCAAAAACACAGGAAGGGAAACAATGCCAACACAGCCCACTAGCCAAGAGTCTGGTGGTAAGAAGCCCTGCCAACACATGCAGTGCCCAAAAGCTTGCAAACCTAGCCTGAACCAGCAGCAAGGACCCACCTCTTCAGGGGTGGGACTGGGTGACAATATTTACTATTTCCTTAGCATAAGATTCTTTCCTTTATTTAATTTAGAAAAAGAACTTTGTCAGAGCTCTCCATAACAGAAAAGGAAAGGTTCAAAGTACTGCTGACACCTTCTGGAAAACTTTGAAAAACCTCCTAGGTCACTTGAAAATAAAGCAATGCCTCTGTCTACACTTTTGCCTGCTCTTTTAATCCTTGCTACAGGACTTTTGTGTAGGTCCATCAGCCAAGGTAAAAAAAAAAACAACAAACTTATAACCAAGACAAAAATGGTTATTACTAGAGTTAGCAATTTGTTTCAGATCTTGTTCTTCCATGCTACGTTCTCTGTGTCTTCTTTAAACAAGAAGAATATTAATTAAAAATGAATTCTTCCATGCTTGTCAAGATCTCCTCTGCCAAGGCATCATTTCTCAGATTTTCCCCCAAATGCTGGGGCAGGCGGCTGCTGAGTGCAGGGTATAAGGGAAGAGAAGGAACATCAGGAAGCTGCCTTGCCCCATGGAGCTATGGCTACAATAAGTACGACCTAAGGCCCCCTTTATATCTTTTTTTTTTAAGCTTATACATACATACGGATAAATACACACATACACACACTCATTTTGGTGTCATCTTTCTCTTACCCTGTCTCTAGAAATAATTACTGCTTGGTCCTTAGCAAAGCACCAACTCAGGCATACCTGGGAATAAGTCCTTTTGAAACAGGCAAAGGTGCTCAGTGAAGAAATCAAAATCACCCAAGTTGCCGATGCATCCAAGCTGCCATTTTCTGTCAGTCCCCTCATTTTTTTTAACACAATATTGATAGCATCCCATATTGAAATCATTACGAGGTGAGGCCTCAAATCCACTCCCCAAATCCAAGAGTAAAACTTAAATAATTATGTTGAAAGCATAACATGCTGATTTTTTCACTCATTTTTTCATTTCAGATAATTTCTTTCCTATTTTTAAGCTTATGTCCATAGCTGCAAGTACAAGAAACATCAGGTTATATGTGAAAGTTGAGACCTTATCTTGAATAAACGTGTGTTTCAGAGAGGAACTTTGTCAGAAGCACCAAGTGTTTAAGGGACATTTCTTGAAATTAGGAAAATAAAAAAGCAGCTGTAGCACTGATACATTGATCCTCCTATGTGAACTGCCCAGCCTTTTTCGAAAGGGTTGATCTAAAAGCTAACCCATATTAAAGAGTCTCCTGCTGAATAGTTGTGTGCTGGCTTGTATCCCCGGCTCAACCAACCAGGGAGAATACTGTTCCACTTTCCTTTCTCTCTCCATCACCATCAAATCAACTCCTCCAGTTTCCCTCTTGTCCTTTTAGCTCTCGGCTGCTGCTAAGCCTCCCAAGGCTCAATTCACCCCCTGAGGAGAAAAAATGCTAGCTGGAAATCTCAGAGCAGAGATCAGAGAATGAGATATGTGACCCCAGACCATTTCTTAGCCTTTAGCCAAGATGTGAGTGACTCCTTGAGAAACAGAAGGATAGAGCCTACCAACTGATACATTCATCAAATAACCAGAAACTCTGCTAAATAGATCCATTTTCAATTTCTGTTTTGCTGATTTTATTTCTTTCACTTGAGAAAAATGTTCTTGTCCTTCTGTGTGAGTGCATACATATTATTTATTTATCACCCTATGAATATCAATTTGATTCTTGTCCATAATTAAACTCTGCTGCTCTATATCAAATATACCCTGTGTCCCATCACTTCAAATATCTGTCACTGCCCTGCCAAGGCTGTGTTAGCAGCAGTCCTGAAAAAAGGATGTCTCTTTTTGTTTCACTGCTTGGGCCCAGGACTGCCACTTCATCTCCTGCTACAGCTGGATTTTCCCTCCCAGGCTCCTAACATGCCTTCCTCTCTTGATTTTCTTATAACTACAGAGAAAGGTATTTCAAGAAAGATTTGCACTTGAAAGTTTGCGAATTCTGTCTTCTTTCTAGAAATCTCGAAGGGGAGGAGCCCACAGTCCTGGTCTGAAGTGGCAGGGGATAATATTTGTATCACCCAGAAAACAACAGCATCGGGCAACTGATTAAACACTGATATGGGAGGCCTGACAGCAAAATTGGGAGCCTTGCCTGAATAAATATTTTATCAGAGGGATTAGTTGGTTTCATTAATGTTATAAACTACTACAGGGGAGAAGTTGGAGGGGGAGCTCATTAGTGCAACACAACTGTGTTAGAGAAAGGAAACCAAGAAAAAAGAGAAGGGAAGAACTTTCTTTGTCCCGGCGCATTTGCAGCAGCAGCAGGAATCTGAGCGGAAATGTGGTTTTGGTTTTTTTGCATGTTCTGTGGGGCTGTGAGCTGATCCTCTTCTATTAATATGGCCAGCCAAAGGAAAGGGCTATAGCAGCTCTTTGCACAGGTCCTCACCACATCAGATGGGAACCTGCTCATTCCCTCCTCATCAGTGTTGGTTTACAAGCTCTTGCCCGTATGTTATCCCTCAAAAGGAAAAGCACAGAATAGAATGGTTTTGGCAGAGTTTGTGCCCAATGTTTTGTGCCTTGTGCTATGGCACACGATTAGAGTGGGTAAGCAGAAAAGCAAAGCAACAGCACCTGTTTATTGTGAGTGAGCTGTCCTCTCCAACTTTTCTATTTATGTCCCAGCATACAATGTGGCAGCCCACATGGATTAGAAATTAAACTGTAAATGAGCCTTTTCCATTTCCTGCCTAAGGAAGGATTAGCATATTTTAAAACGTGCTCAGGGGTTTTGCACTTTCTGTAATGAAACCTGTTCAAACAGATAATTGATATGCAGCCACTAAATAAACACTAAATAAACATCTGACTGAAGGAACAATGTTCTCTCTCTCTCTTTTTTTAATTTTTTTTGGTAATAAATTATTCTGCTCCTTCTCATAAACATTCCCTACCAGTGACAATTTCCATTTCAGTGGGCAGGCACCACAACAAAGCTGAAGCAGGTAAAAAAGCAGAATAAGCATCTGAGCCTGAGTAAGAAATATTGAAATCCCCCAAGAGCATGGCAGAGAGGGGAAAGATGGTCCAAGCAGTACCTCCTACCCTTTTATACCACTAAAAAAAAAAAAACCCAGCCTTTGTCCTTCATGCCACAGCATGGAGGAAAAGTGTTTCTGGCTCTTTGTCAAAGAAAGCTCCAGACCAAATGCCATACCAACACATTCCCACTCAGGTTCCTTCTTCTGCTCCAAATGTGCTGGGACAAGGAAAGTTCTTCCTTTCTCTTTTTTCTTTGTTTTCTTTCTCTAAAAGACCCTAAATAAGTTGCCCCTCCAACTTTTCCCGTGTTTGTAACAGTAAAGGAACCAAATGGTTGTTTAAAGATACGCACGCCAAGGACATCTCTTCAAGCGTGTTTTGTATCTCTTATGCTTCAGTTGGATTAACCCCCTTCAACTGAACAACTTTTGCAGCCCCACAGCCTGCCAGACCCCAATACCCTTCCTGCAAATGTCTTGTGAACACATGCTCACCCCAACAACGCTGCAGCAATTACCTAAATAACAGTTTCTACCACATAACTCAGGTTGAACTTAATGAGTTTCTGAGTGCTTGAACAAACATGATCTATCACATGGGGAATGGGGCGCCTGCTACAGTACCATGTCCTCTGCTTGGCCCAACTCCAACAGTAATTAATCCGTCATCTTTCGTTACATTGCTACCAGGCATATAAATATATTCTGAGTCCCACATCTGCGAGAGCAGTGTCACTGCACTGACAGAAGACTTGGCCTGATGGTCTCCAAATATCTGTTTTGATTCAAGGTGCTTCAGCCACCAATCAAAATGGGATGTCCAGACAAGATTAGTTTGAATACAGCAATGAAGCATCTGTTCTTCAGGGGTTTTTTTAGATGACAATGTAAAGAAACATATTACATTCTGACTGTAGTTTAGACTAGAAATAGAAACATTACCACTCAGTTCAAATATAAGTAGCTATAATAGCCTCTTTAATAAAAATGAAAAAACTCTAAAATTAAAACCTGGCATCTCTGAAGTCCCTAAAAGCAGATGAAAAGCATGAGCCTTCCTGGAGAACTCCAAATTTTCCCCTCAGACTGAACCTGCATGCAGCACAATCAGCAAACAAGGCAAGAGCTTTTCAGAGCAGGGAAAATCTTGGCTGTATGAGGAAGCACCAGCCCAGTTCATGAATTTGCAGAAGTCAGCTTTGTTAGAGTCAGCACATGTCAGCTGACAGTTATGGCAGGTGTAAAAGCACATATTGCCTTTCAAAATGCAATGAACGGCTTAATGTAATTTGTAGGGGAGATTTTTTTTGTTTTCAATCAGAAAGCATCTGCCATTCTGTCCCCAGCACTAATAGCTCTAACTGCCACAGTCACATCATTTAAATGTGTGGCTGTGCTACCTTCATCCCCAGCCTAATGGCATGGGAACCAAAAAAAAGGAGTCTTTCTCTCTGTAGTCCCTGTGCAGAATAAACGGTGCGTACCCTGCATCCAGCACGGCACACGTGGGAGCGAAGCAATTACCATTGGCGGTGGTGAAGCAGCTTCAGGACCGTACTTTCACACACCACTGGCCAAGCAGACAGCTGCAAACTCACTGGGTCAAAGAGAAGCTGAGCTACAAGAAACCCAACTGCAGTGCTTTAGGGATTTGTTCCGCACAAGCTGTAACCATGGTGGTCCGTAAGGAGCCACCACGCTCTCCTGCTGCACGTTGCAGACTCACCCCTGCACCAAGTATTCACTTACCAATGCTTGGACTCTTTCTCCCCTATTCAAAAAGCCAAACAATTTTCAAAGTAAATTGGAGTTACATCTTGAAACTCATGGCAGCTACCCCTGCTAGGACTGGCAACAAAATCCTCTTCCTTAAGAATATAAGAAAATATATAAAAATATAAGAATATTTTGTGGCTTAGTATAAGCCCACGCAGCTGTTCTTACTGGGCTTATAACACTCAGGGCAAAATAAGTACTGGCCACCAGTGCACAGCAACAATGCTTTGTCCCTTACTTCCTGCTCCAGTCAGAGTCCTAAAAAATAAATTCTTTATTTTTAACCCAAGGTCAAGTGAGTGTTTAAACAAGGAGATAATTTTTTGTTTCATACTTCTAATCAATTTTCAATTTTCCTCTTTGGCGAGTATGAAGTAGGCACCTGTAGGATTTAGTTAAAAGCAGCAGCTGTGCAGAAGGGGTTAATCCAAGACACAGAGGTTAAAGCCCTGGCTTGCTGACAGATCACACAGAGGCCATTTGGTATGCCATGCTTTCAATGGTTACTTAAAGGAAATTACATATAATTAATTTGCAATAGCTACCTTGCCTTATTCTAATTAAATGTCTGAACACTTATTTTAAGATAAGCTTTTCTAGAAATTAACACAAGTTCAGGGCAATTTTTTTTAGAAGGCAGCAATACCATGTTTATTACTTACGTAAATTTCCTTAATTATACCCTAACTAGGTTATCTTCTTTATTGCATTTCAATCCTTTTAAGAGTCAGTAGCTCTTTAATTAAGTTGAAAGAGTAAGAGGTGTCTTGTTAATTGTAAATTAAATAGATTTGAATAGGCAATAGTTTGCAAATGGGAGATGCACTTTTAAGTGCTATGGAGCAGTCACTGGAAGGCTTCAGTGTAGCTTTTGCTTTGCTTAGTCGGCAAAAAGGGAAACATCCAAACCCTCCTAACTTTTGCTCCAGAGAGCTTCCAGCTCACTAGTGGCCTGCCAGCCTTCAAACAACTTCTCAATGAAAATTTTAAGAAAGAATAAAAAGAAAAAAATCCCCCTGTCAATTCAGAACTATGATGATGCTGTGAGCAGTGCAAGCTCAATTTTGAAATTAAGTCACTAATTTTATTTCTGCAGGAGATTTGCAGGTACCCATCACACAGACTGCCATGGGTTACCTGGCACCGGTAGAACAAACCATGGGCAAAAGTTCATCTATTTGTTCACAACTTCTTGAGCCTTATAAAGATGTCAGGGATGCTCTGAATTATAGATGTATTCAAAGATGCACATTCTCACATGCTTGTATGATATTGTTGGCATTAGTTCCAAGACCAATGAATCAAATACATTTCCATACCTAGAAATAAATTATTGTTAAAAGCTATTACTGCTAATCATTACTGCTAATGTCCCAATATTGCCAGAAAGACAAGCAGAACTGTTATTCTGCACTAGGGCAGAGTGTGTACTGTGTATGGGGTTTTTTTCCCAAATTGGAAGTCAAATTGATCATCTCTGCCATTAAGAGTTATGGCTCATGGAATTTTATCACTCCTATAATGTGCTGTGAAAATGCAATAAGGGAATAAAACAGAACAGCAACTTACAGTAATTTGTTATGAAACACACCAATATTGAATGTGTCTAGAGTCTATTGATAAACAGATTTATTGTAACAACCAGTGGATATTATGATCACCCTAGTGTTAATCTTTGTACGACCAATTTTCCTCATGGTATATCGGGGAGCCAGATGCCCATTAATGTAAATGGGAAGTGAAGGCAGACCTGTGATGGGTGTAAATCAGACACCACCTCAAATTACCAGACCTACAGCAACTTATCCACATTCATACACATCCCTTGGAATCTCTTCCGCCACTTCATATCTCAGTGTAATGCAGCAAGAGGGGAGCACCAGCATGAATTGGAAACATCTCAGACTTAGACTGAACGGCATTAAAATTAATGAACACATACGTTAAAATCTCACAGTTTAAGATATTCCTAAATGCGCTCACTTGATTTAAAGAAACACTATGCTTGAGGAGGATAAATCAGCTTAAGAGAAGTAATCCTATTTTTGCATGTCCAGATAAAAATGAACCCATAGCTCAGGAAGCCCAGAGAGCATACAGTCATGCCTGTGAAGGGCTCATATACCCCCCATCAAGGGAGACATAGCCAAGCAGAAGTAGTCAAGAGAAGACAAACACTGTGCAGAAATCCATTCCTCAGCACTTAACAGCATAAGGGATGTTTTCCCCTTGGACACCCATGGAGATGGGGGTGGGAAGAAGCAAAAGTCAGTGTTTTACAAATTATTTTCCAAATAATTGCATTTTTCCCTAGCTCACCATCAGTTCCTAGTGAACAATTAGCTTGCATCCTCTTGGGCTACTCTTTGTAGAGATTTTTTTTTTAGTTCATTCATAAGCCTTTATAAATTGTGAACTCAAGTTTCCTCCATACTATTGCAAGGAGAAGCAACTCAAGGATGACTTTTTAACATTTTTAGTGACACAAATAAATGGGCTACTTGTGGTAGCAGACCAGCAAGAGTCCAACAACTTAGATGCCACATCTTAATACAGCAGGGAATGTAGCATTGGTCCTGTGGAGGAAGGGAGCTATTAATAGTTCAGACATTTGTGTAGCATCTAACAATAAAATTTTCAGGCTGGGAAGCAGCAGTACCTGGGACCATTGAGAACAAAAGATCCACACGAAATGACACTGGGCCATCAACACTAATGAAAATTGAGACACTTTTCTGGGACTTCTGGAGGGATAATGCTCACAGCTCTGTGCACACTTGTGTCTCTTGTCCCAAGCCTCCCCAAAACCCAAAGGCACTCCCATGACTGGTATAGGACCACTGGATCAGGGCTCGGTCAGTGCTCATAGATCTGTTCCACCACAATCCAATCTGGACAATATTTTCCACATCTCCATAAAAGGCAAGTTTGCATTTTCTAGACTATTTTTTTTTTCCCCAGCTACAGTGTTTGAACTCGTATTCAAGAAGTATTGTGAAAAAGAAAAGATGACAGCTCTGTTAGACATGTGATTTTCAGGCTGACAGTTTCCCTTTCATTTTAAGGAGCTGAAAAACATTTCAGTGTCAGACAGATTGAGTTTTAACAACATGATAAACAGGCCCATTTGTTGATCTCAGGTCCTTGCTATCCATCTTCAATTAACATGGTAAAAAGGTGGCTCGCATCCAGTGTCAGACATTTGTATAAGCAGCACATGCCCTTGCAGTTGGAATCAATGTTTGCCATTGATATATCAGGCAGGATAATTTATGGTATGACACTTGTTTCACATAATCAGAAGAAGTCAGGTACCTTTTGAAAATATCTCTCTCTTTCAAAATCCAGAAGTCTCTCTAAGATTTATAGTGAGGAAAGTAATCATGATATTATAAGAGCACAAGAAAAAATGTGTAATGTTTCACCATGAAAAAATACAGCTGATTTTAGAGCCAGCATAGAGCACCACAGTGATTCTACTAATGCAGACGTGCCAAGGCAATTTCTGTCCATGGCCTCTTTGTGACAGGCAGTCTGATTTAATTTCTTTCCTCTTTCCTAATAAAATTAGGATTGGCTAGTCCTGATTTAAAACCTCCTCACAACATGTCAGTTTTTACATAACAAGAAAAGGCAGACTGAAAAACGAAGTCCATTTCAGAAGGAAAGAAGATAGCTCCAATTGGGAAGATTTCAGATTTAGCACAGAGGGAGCCTGTGCAGAAGTTACTTGGGTAGCTGCGTGCAAACGAGACATGCAATGTACAAATATCAAAAGAATGCAATACCATAGAGACCGATACGGCAGATAATTTCTTTTAATTTCAGATATTTAAACAGCTTTCTTATCAAATGGGACAGTGTTTCTTACCACATCGAGGTGTTTAATGGGATGAAGGGTGGCTAGTGGGAGCTGAGCTCCCATAACAGTCCAGCCCTTTAGCTCTAGTGCACATTGAACACATTGCTCAACAGAGGACATTTTCTCAGCCTTGTGTGACTCCCATATAGACCAAAACAGCAAAGAGAAAAATTAAGCTATTTTCTCATTGGAAAGATGAGAAAATTTTAATGGTACTATTGACTCCAAGATAATAACGACAACTTACATGATATTTAAGATTAAGGTGCATATTTTATAGTTAAAACTAAAAATGGACAGACTTTCCTGATGGAGTCAGCAAACCCTGACATCTTATTTATTTTAAAAGACCTGAGGGCTGCTCAGATAATTGGAAAGAATGCAATAAGCTACTAAGATCTAGTAGCACAGAAGTGACAAATGCATAGTCTAAATTCAGATTTTTTTGAAAAATAGTTGCAGCTTCTCCCTCTCTGGGTACAGACAATATAGGAAGGGTTTATAGTCAGTAAAATCTGTCCTGTGTTTCGTATAATAGTAGTGACTTAACAGACATTTTAAAATAAAAATCAAATCCAAATGGCGTTTGGCAAGTTCACTTGCCAACTGTCTAATACAGTAAATCGAGTCATCTGAATGTTCAATACCCCTGTTTTTCAATGTATGCAGAAAATAAAACATCAGACCAAAATGTTTTGAGCAGAAACCAAGAGATGCTCATTAAACCAGTGCTCCCAGTCAGCAGTGTCTAAGCTGATGTCTACTCTCTTGGATCCCATTTAATTCCAACGCACCAAACTGAGCCATCCCAGGATCCCCAAGGGTAACATCCCCCATGGTCAGGGGTCACCCCATGTCCTTCCCATGTATTACCTGCACTGCACAAGCCCCTCTTGGAGCTGGTGTGTGTGCCAGGGCTGAGCTGAGCCATGCTCGGGTAAGCAGACAGGTCATGTCATGGTGGCACCACTGGCAGCAGCCAGCAGCCTCCTCGGGTCCAGTTTACTCGGCTCAGCGTTACCGCTCTGGAGCAGATGGCCATGACCTGTGGAGCCCAGACAAATTGCACAGCCCTACGTAGACCTGAACCCTCCTATGCTCAAATGAAGGGATTACTGTAGGAACAGGAAATAGTCCAAGGCTCCATCTAACCCTGCAACCTGTCTCCAACAGGGACCCTGAGCAAATACCCAGAAAACACCAAGAACAGGATAAATATCAGAATGGGAACATATCAGAATCTTGTGAAAATTCCTCTGTTCCTCACCAAAGCGATCTCCTGAACCAGTTCATGTTTCTGGCTATGCAGTAGCCCCCAAGAGTTCTCTTACCTAAACACTTAGTCTCTTCTGTATGATGTTCTATACAGAATTCAAGAAAGCCAATACTGAGCAAACAGGCTGAAGCAAAGCTTGGCTTCAGCAGAGCTGAGCACAGACTCATACTCGCTGAGACCCACATGTGTACATAGCAAAAACACAAAGCACAAAAATGGCACAAATTATAAGTCTGCAGTCTGGTTCCCTTGCATCATTACAAGCTACCTCATCTTCAGAATGTAGGGTAATTTAGATGACAATAAAACATAAATAGAAGTATTAACCCTATTTAAAGCAGCACACTGTCAATAGCATAAAAAACAATACCAAAACAACTAGTTCAAGCTATAAGAAAATTATAAAATTTAATTTCTTTTCATATTTAAATAGTAAAGACTTGCAACCTACATAGAAGCAAAACCAAAGGAATATAAGGTCAGCACAAAGAAGGAAAGGTCCTTCCAGTCTACCACTGAACCTCTCTCCAACCAGTTCCTCACTATTCTGGCTTTCCACTGCAATAGCTCGTGCAAATAATACTGTATTGCTTTTCCTTCCTCCTTTTAGTCTTTGCCTGAACTTATCCTTCCATCAGAAGCTATTAATAAAAACGTACTAGGGAAAATCTTGTTTCTACCATATCTTCCATATTTAACATAACTCAGCTGAACACTTAATCTGAACTGTGCTATCAAGTCATACTGCACCACCATGTAACAAATTCTTACAAATTTCTTGATTAAAACAAACAACAAACTGTATATCATGCAGACAGGACAAACTCTTCAAAGTCACGCTGCCTGATAGCATGCATCTAATTCCTAATTTCTCTTGTCCCAGTGGTTTGATTTAACATTCAAAAGTGCAGATTATCATCTTACTCTCACTGAGTTTAGCAGCAGCCCTTAGAGTGTTAAAGTTAGTTTTGGATAACTCTGTTTTTAAATTAGAAACTAAACAATATCTGGTATTTCCTCTGTGCGAAAGGAGATCATAGCATGGGTGGCTTTAATTATCTTGAGATAATTAGTCAAAACTCCTTTTTCCAGAGATTCTACCTTTCAGGAAACTCAGAATTTTAGCTTTATGAAAAGATGCCATGCAGAAATTATTTCATAGTCATCACCAATCCTCCTATTTTAGATAGATAAATTCCTTTCTTCTTACTGCTCCAATTCTCTGTCCACCACTACTGAAACTGGACCCTGTAGCTGTGGTTGAGAAAGGTCTCCAAAGCATAAGGGAGCAGCAAGCTGCTCTTCCCACATGTCCTCTCACACAGTACACCTACTACTAAGTCCAGGCTTGTGCTGAGCCTGCTGCCGTCTTCCATTTCTTATGTGGCTGCTAGGTAGAAAACAGCCTGGCTATGATGCAGTGACGTGTCTGAAACTTCCCAGCAAAGCTGGTTCCCTGCAAGTCCCTCCCGTTGGAGAAGTCATGGGGGCTGACACTCATAAGGCAGCTTGAAGAGCAGTTGGGGATGTCTGGATTCAGGTGAAGGCGAGACGAAGTGGGAGACAGAAAGGGAGGCTGAACTGGTGCCACAAAGCAAGAGTGCTTATTATCTTATGTAAGGGGGGTATTCACAGCCAGCCTTTGTAACAGCACTGAGGTTCACTCAAACTGTCTCTCCTTCTGAAATTTACTACCCACAAACCAGGAATAGGCCAAGAACCTCACTGTCCTGGGTGACTGTGCTGCCTCAGGTGAGGAGGAGGCATATCACAAATGAATGAGGCACAAAGCTCAAAGTCAGGGAGAAAGCCAGGGCTCACATATGCCACTTGCTACAATTACATAGGTTATGGGTGAACCTATTCTATCTGTATGCCTCAGATAGAAATAAAAGTATTTTTCAAACCCTGGAGGTGGAGGGGGGGACTTTCCAAGTCCTCTACAAAGTTTATTGCGCCACTGTGCTAACTTCATACGTAATACAAATTTGCTTTCTCTGAGCTTTCCCAGTGCACAGATGCAATATTAGTTCAATCTTTTAAGGTTGGGATTTTTTCCCTCCTAAATTGTGGTAGAGATGGCTCCATGCTAAATATAAAGAGGACCCAAACAAAACAGATCTGTAGGTTCTTTCCTTTGACGCTAACACAAAACTGCCATGTAAGGAAAAGCAGTGCAACACCTCCCTTTGCAAACCACGATCCCCTCTATGCAGAGATCTTCAGTATTGACAGTTTATTACTGCTTAGCTCCATCTTTCAAGCCCACCAGCCATCTGGTTGCAGGGGCTGCATTGGTGGCATCACAGCGCCAAGTTACAGCTTTGTGACCACCAGGGGAAGCGCACTCGTGCACCTCCTGGCTCCTGTCCTGCCTGCTCACAGCCAGCTCTGCATTTTCTGTCTGGGCACAGGTGCTACGGTGGAAGTCAATGTTTCCCAAGGACAGGGACACCTGTTCCCCCTGACCTGGAGAGGAGTCCCTCCTATGCTCCATTGCCATAGTGACAGCCAGAGTGTGTTCTGTGTTACATGACACGACACAAGAAAGCAGCATCTATGTGAGTAAGGAGATACAGGGAGCAGCAGAGACTGTGTTAAAACATACAACTGTCTCAGTTTGAGAACAAAATAATTCAATTATATGTCTAGCATTGGGCATTTAAATCAGATTCAAGCAAAACAAAAGCAAAGAAAAAGAAATCAAACAAATTAAGGCAAACTGACCATGCAAAGCACATTTACTCTCAGGCCTGCATTTTGCAATTTTTGGAGAGCTTAGACTCTTCAGCGCAGCACACAGAATAAATATGCACTTGATAAAATCTAAAAGGCATCAATAAAACTTCATTACCAGTACTTAAACACTAACAGGAGATTGGGTAACTGAAAGTTTAGGGATAAAGTGGCACTCAGGAATGAACTCTTAATTTTATCTTTATCATGGGCAGATGTCATACAGCAGTTCTCCCATCTTCCTCTAAAACTTGTACAAGCCTAGACCAATTATTTTCAAAGTAACAAGTTATCTCGAATTTGAAGTCCATAAAGATCCACTACATCTTCTGGGACAGATAATAATCTGTCATGATGATTAATGTCTAGGTTTATTTCTGGGGGCGGGGAGGGGNAAGAGAGGTATCTCTTGTTTTGAGGAGGGATTTTTCCAGTTTCAGCTTCCAGCTCCTGGCTCTTGTTATCCTAGCTATCAAGAACTTCTCATACAGGGTAGCTTTCCCTCTAGTGAAGAGTATATAAGTAGATACAGCACAGTATCATGCTGCCTTTTACTTTTCTCTTACTGGTTTAAATTCCCATCCCTCCCAGAGCCCCTCACTCAGAGGATTCATGAAGAGCCCTACTGACTTTTGCAAAGAATCAGACTTTTCAGTAAAAATGACTGGATACCAGCTCCCTCTTTGTCCACCAGGAAAGATAGCCTGTTTCAGAGCCTTGTTTCCATTCAATAGATAACATATAATTTGGAGAAGATTCTGGGCCAATGTCCTAGGCCACCATGAGCTATAGGAGACATGGTCTGGGGAAGGGATAAAACAGAGAGAAACAAAACATGGCAGTGTAATGAGGAGGAGAGGCAGATCAAATCTAGGACAGCCTGGGTTTTAGCACAAGCAGACATGCAGTCTGAATGCTGTGTGCCTCAAACACGGGGCTGGTGACTGCTCTGGGATGTAATAAGGGTCACACAATTTCATCTCCCCTGATGTCTAGGCAGTATCCTTGCACAGAACATTGTATCAGACCAATACATTACAGTAAAAATGTTGTTTTGACAAATCATTATTTTGCAGAGGAAAAATACAACCATTCTGAAAAGTTTCCCAAACAGCTCTTATCTAAGCATGGATAGCAAAAGCTGGCAGATAAAAAAAAGTTTTGTTTTGTTTTTTTGTTGTTATTGTTCACCCAAGCCTGGCAACAAAATGCCTTTATGGATATTAGCACAAAATCCACACTTGCCAAAGCAAAAACCTTCTACTATTTTTGAGGGCAGAAAATAAAAAAAAAAATAAATCCTAAAATTATTTACTGCCAAAATAATGCTGATTCTAGGGCTGTCTCAGTCATGGTTGATCAGCTGATGGAGGAGATGCAATGTAGTTTTCCAATTATAACTCTTTTCACTATATCTCAAATTCACCTTCTAATGCTTTCTTCTTTTTCATGCCCATTGTGGAATAGGCAGGCCATTAACCAAGACACACTGGAATTTTGCTGCTTCCCAGCTAGTAATTTTCTGTGGGATGGATTTTCAAAACCTTTTCCACATTAGAAGCCTATTATCATTTTTGGACGTGACTTAGCACCACTGGACTTTGGTTCCTCACAGAAGAAGTCAGAAAGGCAGTGATCATTTAAAGATGGTCACAGAGGCCAAACTCAATTTGCAAAAGCAGGGAAGATAATTAAGTCACATTAATTTTTACTGACGTATGTTAATTTATGGAGATTTTAAATCATCAATCTGAAAAAGAAAAGGGATAAAGGGATACAAAATTAAAGTACAAGCTCCACTACAGATAAATCAAGGGACAGAACTGGAAGTCATGGTTCCTGAGCTACATTTTCACTTCTGCCCCGTGCAGGGTCACTATTGCAAAATACTTTCTACACTCCATTTCTGAGCACTATCCATAAATCCTTTCTCCCAGTACCTCTCCTTAGACTAGAAATCTCTCAGAGCAGGAATCACTTTGATGTGTTTATACAGCACTGAATACAACAGTGCCCTGCCCTTTCAAGACAACAGCGGAACAAATAGCGGTAAAAAACCCAAGAAGGTGCCCAGCAGCTCCTCCCCAGAGCATCAACAAACACAAAGGAAAAGATCCCTGGACTCTTCACGAAAGCATAATTTCCAGCACAAAGTACTCCTTAAGGGTAGGAAATATCTGGGGGTAGCAGCCTGTGTCCCTCTGAACCTTGCCAAGCTGGCTGCAAGGGGTTCACACTTGCCCAGTGTGAAACATGACACTTGGCCAGCTGCAATGCAGGGCTGGCCTGGGGACAGCCTGGCTGTCACTCCTGAGGGTGGTCTTGCCCAGATGTGGAACAGGGCCCACCACATTTCAAAGACACTTTGGTTTTTGTCAGGGCAGGTACTGTTTTTTCTCCCCCAGAAATGGACACACTTCATACCTATTCCTGGCGAATCCATGTCCTTTCAGACCCAAAAATGAGGATGTTCTGAATCAACTGGTCCTCACCTGAGGACTTCAAAAGAGCAAGGAAGATATCCTCAAGCGGTAGTAGATACAGAGGGGAGGGATTTTTTTCTGAGCTCAGGGAGTGTAAATCCACTTCCTTGACCTCTTTTGGCTCTATCTCCTGTGCCACTATGAGCTTGCCCTCTACCTTCACTGCCTTTTTATTTTTTTTAACAAATCTCATGAGAGCACTAAGCTGATAGAAAGGATTTTTATTAAATCTGGCAAGTCACAGTAGTGTCACAGAGTGAAAAATACCAATCTACTGAGCATGAAAGTGAGGAAAAGTGTGAGTTGGAGGCAATTACAAAATATTAATTTGACAGCAAAGGCACAGCTTTTGAAGGAAAGAACAATATAAGGCAGGCAAACAGAAAGAGGGGGGAAAGTGTAGCATGAGCTTATCAAAGAGAGATCATACGAGACTTAGCTGGTACCTTCCCCTAAAAAGATAATTCATTTTCTAGATAAAGGGCACACAAGAATGGAGACTATTCAAACTTCAAATAAAGCATTGGTTATAATATCACAGGGGAAATACTCAAAATTGAGAAAATGGGGATTATCAGAGGGACTAAAAGGAGTTATGAAACCAACTAAGAGGTAACAGATTGCACTGGGGAAGGGTGAACCAGTCTGGAGGTAAAAATTGGCCAGGGGAATAATTTTCTTTATTATTTAAATTAATAGCCTCTGCATGACTTCTGGAGTATACCAATGTGACTTGCTGATGACATGATGTTGGAATGAATTGCCATCCTATGGCTAAGCTGGCACATTTTGCAGCCAAAATTATCTGGGAAAAGGCCTGGGGGACGGAGCTGAGCAGGTTTCTGGGCAGTAATTTGGGATCACTGGTGATAACACCTTCAATGATTTCACTGTGTGAAATAATGGCAGAAAAAGCCTTGGGAGGACAGGCAGTTCATAAAATGATTTTGAATCAGCTGTCTGAAGGTGCTGTTAGAAAGTCAGACCTGCAGAGGTGACAGTGAATGATGGACAGGAAACCCATGGGATGGGCACAGTCTAAGAAGCGGGAGGGAGTTCAAGTGTCACTGCAATCTCTTGCGGCCAAGATGGAAAAACATATGGACTAGGGCTACTTAAATAAGGCTAGTGCCCACCCCAATTTAGGACAAAAAACTAAAATAACTTGCCATGTTTTACATTGCAAAACAAAAGCTGAGAGGGCACCCAGCTTTTCCTCCTTTCTCAGAAATATCCAGAGAGGGCAACTTAAACCAGTGTTAACATAAGCATGGCCAGGTCTGTCTCCACTGTAAGTAAATTTAGTCTGAAAGCATGATAGTTATGAACAGGAGAGGTAGCAGAACACTGCAATAGGAGTAAGTGGCGAGCAAATATATGCAGCTTGGGAAAGCAAGAAATAGATATTCTTTTCCTTATTGTAGCACCTCATTTTCTTTAAAATATTGGAACCATCAGCACTGCTTCAGATTACAGTGAAATTGTGACCTGATTTTCTCCAAACTTTTTTAAAAACAGTAAAGATTGCCAGTTTAAAACTGATGCTCTTCAAGACAGATAAATATTTTCTCCTGTATTTAAACTTGGATATTTAAACCAAGAAACAGAAAGTATCAGTAAGAAGACACTCCCTCATGCTACTATAACTATCTTGATACAATTATGGCTGAGGCAACCTGCACTAGAAGTGAATGACACAACCATTCAGAGATAAGGAACACACTGCCAATGGGGGAACACACACAAAAACATCACTCCATTGCTGCTCGGTCAGTTCTGAGCCACTTGGGACCCATGCAAAATGCCATCCAAGAGTAAACATGAGAACAAGACAAGACAGCTGTACCAAGAACTGGAAAACTCCATACAGTATTAGTTTTATGAAACAGTATAATCTCTGCCCTTTCTAACCTTGTTTTGTTTCACAAGCTGTAAAGGACCACCCATTTTTCTCCAGGAGATAAAGACACCTGTCTATCGCTTTGCTGATGGCTCCTGCGTTGCTGTAGACACCAGCCTATAGTGTAATATTTTCTTTCCAATGTACTTTAACTGGTACACATCTAAGTGGACTTTCAGTAAATCCTTTCAGCTTTCAGAAATCCTTTCCTTTAACTGTGCAAAGAGGTGTTACCCAAAACATACTATTATTTTTCAGCTATATTAGCTGGTGTAACAAAAGATGATGCTCTTTCTGCGAGCACCCTCGGACCATCAGACAGGGTGGCCAACAGGACTTTCAGGCTGAAAAAGGTGATCTCTTGGGATAAGCAAATTGAAAAACTCAGAAGGACATCCTGCTAAAGATGGAGAATATGATTGGAGTTTCCTCATTTCTCAGTAAAATGCACAACTACTCGATGGAGAAGTTTTGAAGTTCTAATCACCATTTTTGTGGTAGTTTGGGTAGGCTTTCACAGCAAAAATTGCTTCTTTCCATTGCAGAGCACAGCAACTCCTCTAGCACTGTCTGCCTAAACAGAATTTAAAATAAACCAATAACAAGATAGACAGCTAACAACAAAACTTAAATGTAGTATTTTGAACTTGATCTCTTGGGAGAGGTTTGTTTTGCTTTCCAACTTAGAGGGATAAAACAGTAATAATCCTCCTAGGATATCTAGCACAGCAGAAACTTTGGATGCCAGCATTCATTTCCTGCTTCATTGCAGAAGAGTTGCTTCATTTCTTGTTATTTATGAAATTTCCTCCAGATATTTTGTGACTTTCCTCATGACCAAGTCTTCAGAGGAGCTGTAAAAATGTTCCAACTCAACAAACCTTCTTCATGAAAAATGGACTTTCAAAATAAGTAAATAAATAAATCCATTGCTATCCAAGAAAATGTCACCTCTGACAGGGTGGTCAGATTTTCTGTTTGTTAATGAAAAAAAACTTCTAAATAAATTCTGGGGATTTTATGTCTGAAAACATACCACCAACAACAGAAATTCAGGGTTGTTTCCTTTTTATGTACTTGAGTCTGGATAGAATCAAGAAATGCCAAGAGAAGAAAGGGCAGCAAAGGCTTTCACTCTCTCACCTTTGTGTTTTCAAGCTTAGAAGAGGAAAATTAATTATCAGTAACTTCCAATGTTCCAAAATTTCCACCATTAAAAACTACGAAGGCACAGAATTAAATAATCCCACTTATTACACTGGCTATTTCCCAAGTATTCAAAAGGCATGTTAAAAGGTAAGCAGCAAAACAAAAAATACCTAGGAGTGCCTATTCATTTCAATAATAGCACAAAGAAAAGAGGAGAGGGAGACCAACTCCAAAAATGCAAGGACACAGAAGATAGTACAGGATGTCTGGAGAGAGGGAAGACTCCAGTCTTCCCATTTCTCCTTCAATTTCTGCATACACAATCATATGCATTTAAATGAGATTCATCTAAGAATACAGCAGTAGATGTAGATGTTAAGCTACAACACAGTCCCCATTTCCTGGCTTAGTTTGAAATACTGTGACCCAGCATGAAGGTTCATACATGTACTACATTGCTGTATAGAGGGCAGAGCTACCTAGGAGTGCTAAGTCCCGGGTACGGCAGGAGAAATCTGCTTTTCTCCATGGCACAGGTTAGGATTTTGTGACACATCATTTCCATGTATGGCATTTCTCAAGGTCAAAACTGCTCAGTCACTCACCGGTTAAACCCGGGATCAATACTAAGAGGGATTTACTGCCTGCCTCAGTGCATACATCTGCAGCAGTCAAAGAATGTATTGGAAAATCTGCCTCTCTGAGCAGAGTTTTTCTTCTTTCCATTAAAGAAAGGAAATGCATTTCTTTCAAGGATGCAGTCTAGATATGAACATATGTGAACAACAGCTATTAATATCTACAACTTCATGTAAACATAAACAGCAATGAATACAACCAGTAGTACTTTCAGGATCAGTAGAATTAGCAAACTAGAGAATAAACCCCTATTTTTGTTGTCCCCCAATATATCAAGCATCAGTTCAAGTAAATATTTTCCCAGAAAATATATTTTATAAAAAAGTTAGCCTACTCTACTCAGGTTGAATGTGCAGGTATATATATAGATTTAAATTTCGAAAGGCTTTATTGGTTCAGTTTGGGTGCACAGATTGTTTGCAAGCAGCTGGAGATATTGGATAGCAAAAATAATCAAAGCAAGGCAGATCAGTCAGTGCTCATCACACATG
Organism: Promerops cafer; assembly: GCA_013398275.1. Classification (NCBI taxonomy): domain Eukaryota; kingdom Metazoa; phylum Chordata; class Aves; order Passeriformes; family Nectariniidae; genus Promerops; species Promerops cafer. The sequence goes on from VZSE01008494.1 coordinate 871,612, forward strand.
GATTGCCACCTTATAAATTCACTTATTTGACAGCTGGCACGGACTCTTGTCCCCTGCAGGGCTGGACCAAGTGGCAAAGTCCGCTCAGAAAGCCCAGCCTGCTGCCAATGGAATCCTTCAAGCAACCAGGCTGCAAATCACAGAACTGACCTGTGCTCCTCAAAAATAATGGGGAAAAAAACTAGAGAGGGCTTAGTAAGCAAGCAGCCAGAATATTGTGTACCTGACTCCTGGGCTCTGTGTGCAGTGGTGGGATTTAGAAGTGAACGGTTTGCTTTTGGCAAATGTGGTGTTACATTTGCTTACTTCCCACTCTTTGAGAGAGAATTCCTGATACTCCAAGTGTTTGCTACAGTATGGAAGGCAAACACAAAAAGAGGCAGAAGGAAGGGAGTACATCAGACACAGATATTGTATGAAATTCATACTTTTAAAAGAGCTTCACTGCTCTTCTCAGGAGGAATTGCAGGAAGCTGAGTCCTTTTGGAAATTTGCCTCCTAAAACTACAGTAATACAAAAAAAGAGAACAAAATAAAAGCAGCATATTTTCTTCTGTGCTTTAGCTTTATTACCAACTTCACGGGAACGCATTTTGGCCACATTGAACTGTTTTTCCTGTCCTCTCCTCCAGTTCCTACGCTTTCTTCTTGACATCTAAAGATCAGTGCTATGAGCAGAAATTTTTCCACTGACAGCAACTTGGGTCTGGATTGGGCTTTCAGTTTTCATCTCTCTCTATTTTCTTCCCAAGGAAATACATAGCCTAAAATATTTGGTTAAGTCAGTCATATGAGTTGTAAACAAGGGAATGAAGAGACTCCCCCCTACTTTTCTGCAAAAAGATTACTTGGATCTCCATCCCCTTGCCTGGAAAAGGTGGTTCACTACCTATAAAGGGTCTCAGCAGATTGATGAGAGAAAGTCAGGCAAAGTGGCTGATCAAACCTCTCTATGGTTTAGTTTAACCGGTATAGTCCTCTGCAGGTGGAGAAGGTCTTCACTGAGACTTTAACCTCTTTCCTGTTCCAAATCACTCTTAAGAGTTAAATTTCTCTGCCCAAAGTACAAATTAACACGCTGAAAAGACTGACTGATGGAACGGAAATGCCAGGTTTACCTACAGAGCCCCAAAGACTCTTCCCCAATATGTATTTGCAAACTGGCAGCTGCATAAGAGCAGAAGAAGCCCTGAGAAGTGTGTGTGTGATAATCACAGCATAATCACTGCTGATGAAACTTGATGTTCTTCCATAATCACTGCAATTTTAAGTGGATTGAGTGCCATTTAAGTGACAGGAGTGCTATGATGGATGAAATATATGCTCCCAAAGTTACATCAGCTTCTTTGACATTCAAGGCATGGAATGCTTAGTGGCATTTAATGTTTGTAAATCTTTAGAAATAAGTTAAATATGTTAATTACCACTGGAAAAATCTCTCAAGCTGAAGTACTCAATGACTACATTGCAGTTGTCCTTAGTGCTATATTCTCCTCTTCTTATCCACTAAGTAAACATGACATATCAGGTCAGTGACTACACTCAGGATTTGCATTTATTTTCATCTGTTAGTCCTTCTAGGTAAGTCAGTAGGCTGGTACCCAGCTTGCACTGGCTGCCTTCCCCTCACCCGTATTTCGGGTGCCCCAAACTCCTGGCACTGGTGCTGCACTGCATCTGTGCAAGCTTCCATGTGCTCTCACATGTGGGCTGAGCACAGCAGGCCCACAGAAAAGCTCACCAACCAAGGCACGGGGCCAGCCCAGCTCTTCCATTTCCTCTCCCAGGATCACCTCTGGCTGTCACATGGGACAAGGGTCAGGCACCAAGTCCAGCAAAATTACTAAACTGCTTTAAAAAAAAAATCCAGTCTTAAAAAATTGGGATCAAGAATGGGGGATGCACTGAGCATTATCTGACATAAGGCTGCAACCAACTCTCGTAGTAAAAATAGGTGACAGAACAAGGCTGGTTTACTGATGGCATCTTATTCCAGCATATGGGCCACAAAGAGGCCTGCTGGAGAGGAACCATCTGCCAACCATCCCTCACGGGAAGTGCTCCCTGTTTCTGCGCCCGTCCCTCAAAAGATTGTATAACCCAAAGCATCTTCCATCCTAGAAATAAAAATCAAATTTCTTCACGTGTAACATAAGATAGTTGCTCTGAACCAGGAACAGAAGTTATCAGAACAGGGCAAGTGATCAGGGTATGAAATAACTCAGCAAGATATTCAATTCTTGGCATCTTGGCAACAATTTAAAAATAATCCAGGTGAGGTTCCTCTAAGAATTGTTGGCAATGAACAAGAGAAACAGTAGGTCAAGGCAATTGACTTTTTACAACTTAAAAAATCCTGTCTGAAAATTACTTGGGATATTATTTAAGCATTTTAAAAACAGGTATGATATCAAAATGAAGCAGGACATTTTTTAGATTAAGCCTTCGCAGTCCCTCAGTGATTACTTTCCCTCCCCTCATTATTGGCTTCTTTAGAAGGCAAAATTACTTCATTTTACAAGACTGACAACCCCAGCTCCTTATTTTCAAGTAAAGCAAGAGAGTTAAGGGTGCATATGCATGACTAGTCTGCAAAAAGTGTGGGGTATCTGACTGGCAGGTCAGGCTGCTAATTCAACTCTTCCATTCCTTGAATTTTCAAGAAATTATCTTTAATAATAAGGCCCCAAATAGCCCCCATCCACTAACAGGGTGAGGAAAATCAGGATGGAAAACCAAAATCCATTTGAAGCAGCACACTGGGCACTGACTAGAAACACAGCTTGTCAAAGTCAGCCCTCAGCACTGTCACACAAAGTGACCTGAAACTGGTGAAATAAGCTAATAGTAAGTTAATGCACTGACTATTTACTCCATTCTCATAACTGTCATCAGTTGTTATTTGCAAATTCCAAGCTGTGATTCACATTTATACAGCCTGAGCTTAAAGTCCCACTTGCCCGGAGCCCTATTACATTTAGGCAGGCTCCAGCAGGCAGAAAAGCCCAGCTACCTGGCCTTAATTGGAAAAGAGGCCTCTGAAACAGGAAAGAGACTAGAAAGCATCCTGGTTTGGCAACAAGAAGTACATGCTTCACCTTGAACACAAACCTATTCCTAATTTTAAGCACATGCTCAAGTGCTATGCCAAATAAAAGGCTAAAATCCCATTCTGCAAACTCTTAGGCATATTACATTACAGCAGCTTCATTGACATTGAAAAGAATTTGGTAAATTCAGTGTAAACTATTCATGAGGATGTTTTCACCTTTGGGTCCTACATAATTCCAGACCAATGAGAGATTTGTAATGCTGATATTGCTTCAGAATATTTCCCTTGTAGGCTGAGCCTACTTCCATCACATACAGACCACATTTTATGAGGAAAATACTGGCAACTTTGATATGAAGAAAAATCCTCTGGGCTATATCATTCCCTGTAATAAAATAAACTCAGATAGAAGCAAAATGGAAACCTGGAACGAGTAATGTAACTGAGCTGCATCACAGAAGCTATTTACAGGCTTGAAATAATCAGATCAATGTGCAAGTCAAAAAAATTTGCAGTTAAAGGGACAGATTTCTAAACCTGGTCAAAACAGGCATCAGAGAAGGGTTCCTAAATGAGCTCAGTCCCCATTTTGAAGCTTGTGTATCCTAATACTGGGTCCTTACAGTTCCTGGTGCTCATCATGGTGACTGATTGATGCTGAGCTCCTCTGAAGACCCAAAGAGGTCTGAAATGGCAGTCTACTAGTATTTTCCCCTCTGTCCTTTGGGTACAGTATCATGTTGCACAGAAGGCAGAGAGGCAGTCATAATTTGCTTGTGTTGGAGCTAATAGGAAAGAGTGAAGTTCCTCTTGAAGGCTGTCACCACTAATGTTACCCTGTCTCATTTGTGCCTCTAACCCAAATCTATGGACTATTCCATCTGACCTTTCTAAGCCTGAAGCAGCAACTTCATTTGCTCCATCCAGCAAGAAATAAACCACCAGCTCAGAAATGGACTTAATAACATCATCAGGAATACCAGCTGAATAACTAGCCCTTTGATTATTATTATTTGAACAAACATTCCTGATGCCAACATATTTCTGAGATGGAAGGGAGGAAGTTGTTCCCACACCTTGTACTGTGTAGTAGTTACGCTAAAAATTATAGAAGTACTTTCAAGTGCAAGACATAAAAGATCACCATATCTGGTTTTCTCATGGAAAGCTGTATTTTTTGAGAAGAGAGAAAGCATCAGGTATATGGCTCACAAGATATATTACTTAGGGGGGAAAAAAAGAAGTTGAGAATACTGTAATGCGATGTGTCATTTTCCACAAGGATTTATCATAACTCTACTGAAATCAGTGGGGACTTTGACACTGACTTTAAGAGGGATAATAAATATTTCACCCTGAGTTTTCAGACACTGATCTGATCAGGTTAAAGTTACAACATATCATTTTCCTATTTGTAAGGAGAGGAAAAAAAAAGAAAAAATCCAAGCTATTCCATTCTCACAGACCTAACTCACCAGGACAATTTTCCGACTTCAAAGATTTTTCATTTTAATCCTTTTCAGAAACTAATGGCTTCATTTGATGATATCCAAAAACTTATAAAAGAAGTCTCGGTGGTAGATTCTTAAATGTATGTACTTAAAAGTTGCATCACAATTTCTTCTCCCTCCCTGTATTTGCTCCAGAGATAGGGTCAAGCATCCAAAAGCAGAAAAAGAGATTATGTAAAATATTTTTCCCCAAGACAATCTGCAGAAAATGAAAGCTTAAAGAAAATAAGCACCTGCAGAAAATTAAAATGTCAGTGGTTTTCACTGAAAATTTAAAGTTTAAAGCTATTCACTCAGTGAGTTTTTTAGCAGTAGCTCTTCCTGTCTCAGCAATGCAGTGGTAACAGTCTGCAACAAGGGAGCAGGAGTCATGGATACCGCTAGTTGGGCTCTCTGTTCTGCTCCAAAGAATATCTCCCATGGAATTTTCCTAGAAAAAAAATCACCAAAATTACAGCACCAGAGAATATTCTGAGTTGGAAGGGACTCACAGTGATCATCGAGTCAAAGTCTTGAGTGAATAACCCATATGGGGATCAAACCCATGACTTTCACATTACAAACACCATTCTCCAAACAACTGAGATATCACTAATTTATAAATAAAAGGAAGTCTGAAAGGTTGGGTCAGAAACTGATGAAGATCTCAGGAGAAAAGCTGACCGGAGATATATAATGGTTTACATATGCCCGGTTGAGGAGATCTGCTATTACCTTCACTTGCTTGTGGTACGGCCAAATTTCAGAACTGTTACTGCAGCCACAGAGAACATGAAGGGGTGTTCAGTAGCCAGATGTCATAGCCACCTGGCTCATAAGTTCCTTGGAAAATCCCACCTGACACTACAGCAGTTATAAGCGCAGGCGCACAGCCAGCAAACCTCTAGTGCCCAGACTGCTTTGCCTATTTTGCTTTCCTGATCCAGTCACGCTGTGGATTTGATATCCTTACTGCAGGCAGGCCTTTCCTTTCCAGAGCAGAACCTGCTATAATTAATTTCTCAGAGATGTTCGGATACTGTTTCCTTGGAAATAGTAGAATTTTTTATAAAAGTCAAGGGGATATGAATCTGAAATCTGTAATGAGAAAATACACAGTAATGCCCATGCCTATACTTTTTTTGGTCTTATAGTCACATGGAGCATATTCATACTGTACCATTTTAGGTAAGGTATCATCTTTGTCGAGCACAAAAATGGCTTTGGGCAAAAGTCACCTTTTCCCACTTTGGTCCCATTCACAACTGTCAAAGATCACCATTAGGATAATAAAGTGGAGAAGCCCATAGAAAACCTGTAAATACCCCTAAAAAAATCCCAGGTGAAAAGGTACACTGAAGTCGGGACAGGAGTCTGTGCCATGTTGTTGTTTTATTTTTCACCAGAGTAGAAGGAAGAATCTCACTGGAGTAACAGGAGCAGAAATTATCCTTTTCAGAGATGACCAAACTAGCTGACTATGGGGAAGGCTGTATGTTACATATGAAACACAGAACCATGTGCCTGCATCCACAGGAAAACTCCTTTTAGGACTAGAAAGCTCAGGCCTTACCATCCAAGCCACACCATGAACACCTCCCAAACTACTAGATGCATACTCCCTCAACCTGGGCATGCTAAAGCAGCCTCTCTTCCTGCAGTCACAGACCTGCCCCATACACGTTACCACTGCTTGAAGTTTGAGCTTTTTCCAGTTTATCTTGCAAGGGAGCCTGGCTTGCACCCTGCACCAGCTGAAGATAAACTTGCACATTTCATTTAGTGAAAAAGCACCATGGCTGTAAATTTGCTTTTGTCGCAGTCAAAAATAGAGGGCACTTTTGAAAGGTTTCATTACAAGATGTCAGGTAGAGTGCCCTGAGCAGGCACTGGTCTTCTAATTAATCAGGGCAAGGATTGTTGAAATCCTGGCAGAAGTCCTCCCTCTGCATGACTTAGTCTTGGAGGTTTTGACCTGGAAATGGAAAAAATCTGAATTCTGTGGGTTCCCCCACAAGTCAGGTGAACATGGAATAATAGAGCCTGTTTTAAAATATATTTTAAAAACATTGCATAGCAAACCATGCACACAGACAGAAAATGCAGTTTCTACCTCAAAATCACACAGACTAGTTTTCAGGGTAGTGCTTTGGGGCTGAATCCTGTCAAATCAAGAAAGGAAAGAGAGGAGGAAAGCAGAGGAGATGGCTTGTAAAGAAAGCATTTTCTGAGCAGGAAGTCAAGACTCCAGTATGGGTGTCCTATCTATTGGTCTCCTGTGTCTGGACAACTGAAGAAGAGCTCTCTCAAAGCAGCAAAGCCTTGAAACATCACATGTACGTGATACTTTAACTTTGCTTTTGCTACTTTAATAAAAGCTTTCTTGAAATTGGGCACTGTTTATATCAAAGTATTTTCTTTCGAACAGGAGGTTTTTTCCTGTTATTTAAAAAAAAAAAAAAAATTATTTTTCAAACCTGGCCCAATGTTTTCCTTTTCAGGATAAAGCCATGCTAAGGCAAAATTTTCTATATATCTGTCCATATAACTGCTCTCTGGAATTCAATTTAATTTCTGTTCTCACTTTTAATTAACTCTTTAAATAACATAAAAGTTTCTTATTTCAACTCTGCCTCACTTTAGAGTCGCATTATTTCCTCCTGGCCGTGAGACTGGTTTGTGTTTAATATACTGCTACTTATCAGTTGCCGTTCTGGGCCTCAGGCTTTGGCAAAAATTCAGCTGTGATTAACAACATGCTCTTCACTTGCCCTTGCTGTTCATGCCTGGATGTGTCAAACTCAGATTTTTTGTTTCCACTTTTCACTGTGTTGTTGGGGTTTTTTTCATTTATATTGCATCATCTAACTCTGCTCTGAATGCTACAATACTTAACAAACCTCAAAAGCATTTGGTTTCTTTTTCTCCATGAGGTATGCTTCACCCTTTGAGATTGTGAAGCATGGTGACTGTCATGTGTTTAGCTAGTGTTTTGATGTGGCAGTATTCAAAGTCAGAAGATTTTTCCAAGATGAGCCAACATCATATTGGCCGGCTCTCACAAGACTCCAGCACTTCTTGTGCAAATCAGCAGTGGCAATCTTTATCATCTCCAACAAAACATATTTTTACTGGCCTTTCCAAAGGCAGATCCAAATAATGGCCCCATTATTTCAGGGAGAAAAAAATTCATTGCAGGGAAGGGAATTCATGCAAACCAGGACATGGACACAGCCTGGGAAAATCTAGAATGCCAAAACCAATGTGGGGGCTTTCCTTAAAGTTTTTGGGAGAGGAGCAGCTCCCTTTGGACCTTCCTACCAGTATGGTATGTGCCAGTAGGGAACTGCTCCTGCTGCTGCTCATTTTGCTTCTTGGCCAAGCAGAGCTCAGTTTTCAATAAACCCATCTGACTTCAAGGGACATCAAGAACAAACCTCTTTTTCCTCCTCTTTTTTCTCTCCCCTTTCTCCTTTGCCCATAAATCAAAGAAGAAAGGATCAAATGTACAAAACAACAAAGTGGTAAAACACTCACTTCAGGGTTGCAGCCAATCTAATTAATTTTTCATTTAGGTCTGATGTATTAGAGGCCAATCAATCAAGGATTATGTTTACAGAGTTGTAGAAAGAGAGGAGACCGATCCTCATTTGTTGTCTAGGCTGTCCAAATTAGTCAGTTAAATGATCCTGGGGGAGATCATAAAGGATATGAATAGGTCCTTGTAAGTACCTTTCTTTTAATTACAGACCAAACAGTCAACACTTCCCATAGTCCTTGACTTCCTGCCTGAAGGACAGAGCTGGCTTCTTGGAAGCTAGAGGGACAGTGGTGACTTCAGCCACCCACTTTTGGGACAGTGCAGTTTCTTCATCTCTGAGAGTGTCAGAGTAGCCCATCGGGCTTAGGATACCTATCCAGCAGGAGTATGCAGTAGCTGGAGTCCAGCAAGTCCACCAGATTCAATGGGCTGCAGTATTTCCTATTTCTAAGGGAGCAGAAAAAGGACTACAAAACTGCCATCCCATTTTCAGATCCATCTATATTTCCAAAACTTTTAGGGAGATCATAGTCAAATCTGGCTGAACAGAATTTACACTTTTGGCTTAAAAGCCCTTTTTGAGTGTGACTTAGCAGATCATGCCTGCAACAGCCACACAAATGCTTTGTTACTACAGCTTCCAGTGCTTGACTTTAAATTACAGCTTAGAAAACAGGGGCCTTCTGGTTTATTCCCTCCAGAGTGCATGACTTGTGAGGTACCTGTTTTGTCTTTTATAATTTGCCAGGCTACACAGACAGTGCACAGGCCTTACAATATTAATGATCCTTAATAGCAAAGAGTCAATGTAGTGACAACTAAGTAGATAGATGGCTTCAAATGACCTGGTAAACACAGGAGAAAGATGAGATTGAGAGTCAGATGATTTGGTCAGTTTGATGTGACCTTTTCCTACAATCGTTTGACATGGCAAGCTCCCAAGGACGTTTACAGATCCAAGATGACCAGCACTGAAAAGTCACTTTGTGGTCAAGAGCCAAGCAGGATGCAGGGCTCCTACTGATACACACTGCTTGAGTGGGGGTGAGACAGTGCCAGTCCAAAGGTAGCTCTTCTGCCTTGCAACATGAGTGCCAAAACACAGACCTAGTGCCTATGGGGTCCACTTTGCATGACAGTTGCCAGACACAGTAACTAGAGCTTTTGGCTGTAATTCTTCAGGAAAAAAAGCAGTGTAGTAGGTAGTTTTGATGGCTCCAAATATTTCAGACTCTTCATATCACTATTACGACTTTGAAATTTCAGCAATTTTCTCCATAGAAGTCTCAAATTAGTGAAAATCTCAGTATGATAACACAACAGTGGCCCAAAATGCCATTCCTTAAGCTGTCTCCTCACCTGCTGTAGCAATGTACTTGCTTGCTACACTATGTGTTTCCATTTCTGTTAGTTCACAGAAGGCAATGGCTTTGTGTATATTTTCAGTATCTCAGGGAACTGAGGGCACAAGAAGCAATAAATAACAGAAACAGAGAGAGGACAGGGCCCTTTATTAATATGATTGATTTCTATGTTTGAGAACAGAGTTTGAATGCGTTCATATTCAGCTTTTATTTCAAACCCACTGATTGGCAATATTAAAATCACAAAAAGCAGAAGGCAGCAGTAGCTCCAGATAACTGCATCCCCATGCCACCAAAACCAGGCACAGATATATTTTAGATATACAGGCACAGAGTGCCACCCTGTCAGCCATTCTGTCCCAGCCTTGTTGGACTGAAGCCCTGTCTCTTTTAGCAAGGGAGAGTCTCATCTGAATCAGTTCAAGCTGATGCAGAGCAGATTTCATGTAAATAAACTCTGGCTTCAGAGGGACTAAAGCTCTTCCAGAAATGTCTGGGTGTCTGATTGCCTTAAGCAATATGTAAAAAAAGAAAACTGCTGAAATTTCCTGAAATGACCATTTCTATTGTACCCAAATCAGCTTTTCCAACAAAGTAATATTTCTTGCTGTATAATAGATAATTTAAATTCCTTGAAAATGTGGTCAAGTATAATCATTGAAGTCAAGCTTCCTTGAAAATCCAATACCTACAGACACACCAAAACCGTAAAATTCTGAATAATGCAGTCAATAAAACCAGACTTAAACCAGAAAAATCCATTTAAGAACACCCACACTCACACACTGTAGTGATGTGTGGTATCGACATCACACAAAACACACATTTAAATTTTTAAAAAATTGCTTTGGATCAGTGAATGACAAGCTCTTGTGTTTTTGCGCAACTAGCTATTTCCATGCCTAGTAAATAAAAATCAAGTTTAATCAAAGCCTGCCTGTTGCCCTTAGAGGGGATGTCACCTGGCTTTAACTGATAATTATCCCAGGAAGACAGACGCATAACAGCTGTAATTATAGCAGCAGGACAAAGGTAGGAAGGGTTGGGGCCTGAGTCCACTCAGAAGGGAATAGGTAAAAATAACTTTTCTCAGAGACAGTGATGCAGTGGTGGAAAGCATTTACCAAGGGCTTGCCATTTTTGCCAGTCTTTCTCTGTTTTGCTGATTTTAATCTTTTTTTCCCTTTATACAAAGGTGCCTTGCCACTTCCAGTAGTAAACATACTTGTGGGTCCCAGATCTTGGGGCCCATTTCTATTTTTGCCTTAAAACTGGACCCTGTGTGATACAAGAGTGGTTGCTGGTGGACTTTAATCAATACACAAGCATGCACAATGCATACCTAAAGCTTCTAGTATTTTAATATGAATATTGTAATCTGGAGGTAGACGTGCCTCTGGTACATATATCTGCAAACCACAGGAGACCTGTCCTCACAAATCACACCCAGTGAGCTCCCAAGGCCTTTAAGCAAAAAAATGGAAAGGAAGCAGTTTTTCCTTGACTCTGAGGCACTAGTCACCAGCAAGACCCCACGGGCAATTAGGTTTCCTTGCTGGCCTGTTCTGGGAAATGAGGAGTAATCTGACCGCATTCCAGAGGCTGTCAGGAGCCCTGGTATGGTTTTCCTCCTCTAAATGCATATGCTGAACCTTATCCACAGACAGGAATAATGGCTCTGTGGCAGATGGGGATGTCTTTTGGGCTTATTGCAGGTGCATCCTCATGAGCATTTGTCTGGCAGGGGAAAAATGTGAATCCACAGATCCTCTGTGCAAGGTGGTGTCTGCATAAAACAGACAATGAAGAGCTGTAACATAATGCCTTGTGGTTTGGTGTCTGCCCTAAGAGGATTCATGGCAAGATGGGTGGCTATCAGTCTCCAAAGCCATAATTGAAATCTCTGTGGGCTGTAATGAGCAATCCTCTTCCAGTTGCATTACAGCTGTAATGCTATATTATGGGATTTATCCTTTTAATTAAAAGTCTGGGGTAAAGCTTTAATCCAGTGTTTGTGTTCCTCAAAGGAAACTGGGCTTGAAGTGACAAATTCACATTGTTGGACTGAGAACATTGCTTTAAATCCTTGATTATTTATATGACTCTTTTTCTTAATAAGAAAAAAATTGATTAAAATAAAGCATTAAAGAAATAAAAAGGCTTAGTTGGCAGAGTATTAATTCCCTCCCATTTGTGAAGCTATTGATCAAAAATGCGAAGGTGCCAGTAAAAAGTCAATCCAGCCCTTCCTGGCAAGAGCTGTCAGCAGTGTCTTGAAAAAACAATGGTTTCTTATCTTTGCACTTGGGACTATGCAGAATAGCAACTAAATGCAGTTGTCAAGCTAAGTGCTTCATTCTCCTTGCTTTAGTCAGCTCCACATACACCCTCTCTTCTGGAAGAACAGCTGGGTATTTCTCACCAAATTCTTCCAGAAACTCCCTAGATCTCCTCCTGCCTTCAGTCAGTTTTTCTGGGTGGGAACATCAGGAGAGAGGCAGGTCTCATCTACACTAAATTCTTATTTACTAGACACTGAAATAATTCACTGCACAAAACACAGGAATATGTCACCCAATGATCCAGAGAAATGTTTTCTGTATTGCTCTCCTGCAAGCTTATTTCAGGCCAGCCTGCAACTCACAAAAGTCGCTTGCTGCTGAGGTGCCAGGAAGACCTGGAGCAGGCTTGGTGCAGGGAAGCACAGGCAGGAACAGTGCACCAGGCGCTCTCAAACATCAGATGGTGTGCCACAAAGCCTAAATGAGTCAGTTTTCATGTGAAAGATGGCAAGGGGCCGATGGAGGCAGACCATTCAGAAGATGAGTTTGACCTATGGGGTTTGACTGATCTCCAATAAAGGTAGCAGGGCACCCACAGTGGGTATTGATACCATGGACCTGCACACGGCTCCTGGCCATCAACAGAAGAACTGTAAAGTGTCAAGTGAAATTCGAGTCTTTCTTCCCAATCCTGCACTGGATCCTGCACTTCCCCCCTCCTAGACCTGGAGCATCCAGAGGGGGTTTTTAAAAGTTTTAAGATTTTTAGAATTAAGTTTAAGGTATAATCACCAACTCTGAGTCCTCCAAGGGTCAGAGGAGAGGACTTGCTTTGAGAGACATCCTTTATTCTTGGGCCACATCTTAAAAGCATTCCTTGCAACCATGAGGTCCAGAAACTTACTGTTCTTAAGAATAAATTAATGTTTGAGGTTAACTTCTGAAAAAAAATCTGAATTTTTCACACTGGCCACATCAGTATGTCAAGTGGGCCATGTTTATCTGAGAGGACAGCTGAATGACATTTCTGACAGAGGACCTTATGCAGCTGCTCACACTTGCCAGGCCAGAGCTCTTTGGTTATGATTTTAAGTAGAAACCTGCAAAACTTTATTTCTTATAACAAAATCTGACACCATAGAGAGCTAAATTGTTTCTGTATGCATTTGCCTACTGTTCTTTCATCGTGACTATTCAATCTTTATGAAATCACAACATGAAGAAAAAAATACCATGGAGATGAAAGGAAGAAAGAAACCTATTCCATGGTGTGCTAACCCACTTCAGTATTCAATATAGAAAAGCAATTGCTGCCCACTCAGAGCAGATGTTCCTTACAGTTCATAAGTACCCATCAAATGTTAGGTCCCCGGTCATACATACACTTCCTTACAGCTTTGATCTCCAACATTACCCAGAGTAATTCCAGATACTTATAATGCAGCCTATAAACTGGCACCTGTTGTTATTTGAATTAAAACAGCACATACACATGCCATGTAGGGAATGGGGCTCATCTCTACTAAGGTATATATAAAGCACCTGTACATATACAAAAAAAAATGGAATTTCAAGAGCTGTGAGCTACAGGGGTTTGTACTTTTTTCTTTCCATTTCCATAGTAAAATGGACTTAATCTTATATATCACAGACTCACCCTAAACAAGTTCAGAGGACCTCATCTCCAATGAAATAGTCAAGTAAACTAAAAGGCCAAAAAAACTCCGAAACCCTGCATAGGATTTCCCAAAGCACCTGGTTCACACACATCCTGCTGTGTCATCTGAATGTGATTCTCTGTTCCTAATGGCTGTTTGAAGACAAGTCCTGATTTTAGTGATACTGGATATCACACAACATATCTGGGTGCCAGCCACTGTATAGTTCCTGACTGAATGAGTACTCATTTAGTAAGGTAACAAAACAGCTGAGTTTTTGCAACTGCTCAACAGTAGCATTAATCCCGGAGAAGTCCAAAGAACCAGAAGTGCAGCAGCACTAATATCTGTGTCTAAACAAGACCTGAGCTCCCAAGTGGCCTGATGCTGTCAGGACCACCAAATTTATCTAATATTCTCGCCCAGATTATACAAGGCAAGGTAAACTCCCTTAAGCAAAACAAATGTATTTCATAGACTTGTGCTTTTTTAATTTTTGCAAAAGCAGAACTCTCTGCTATTATGAATACTGTTCAAAGCTAGCTTTTAAGGGATGAGAATCTGGATGAAGGAAGCACATTTCAATCAGTTCTCCATATGCAACCTGTCATCAAAAGAGATGGATTAACCAGAACATGCATTTCTTTGACAGCTTAGAGGGCTTGGAGAACCCAAGTTCTTTTCCCCTGGTCTCCGGAAGAGATGTCTATCTAATTCTCTCATCCATCTTTACAACATGCCTCTCAAACTCCACATCAACTCCCACCCACCAGAGGAATTATTGTTGCCCTCCCAATCCAAAATCCATCCACTCCCAGTTGTCAAACTGATCATGCCACATATGTAAATGACACAAATCATTTCATCTGGATTTGGTGGTACCAACATACTATTTTTTTGTCAGATGTCTTAAAGGATATCATAGAAGGACTGTCATTGTAAGACTGTACCTCTTATCCACACCCCACGTAGGAAAGCTTCCCTGCTGCTGGACAGCAAGAAAGTTTCAGAGATAATTAACTATCTGAGGCCATCCATTATTTTAATGAGTCTGCTGAAGAGCACTGTTCCCTGATAAAAAGCATGTGGAAGACAGTAGCCCTCATTATCTTCCAAACAGGAGCAAACTGAAAAAGGAGGCAAAAATCCTTGCAGAAAAACCAAAGAGAAGATGGAGACAGCCTCTGATGTCATGTTTTAATTCTGTGAAGACAGAGGCAATGGTAATGTTGTCATTTTCCCTGCAATGACAGATGGTGGAGACTCATTTCACTTCAATATTAAAGATGGCATAGTACCTGAAGCTACAGGCTTTGACAATCTCCATCCATTTGTAAAAGTCACCTTCAAAGAAGAGAAAGTTAGAATAGGAGCACATGGGCTCACTGTCAGCAGCAAAATTAATTGCCCTTAGTAAGGCTGACTCCCTCCTCTTTGCTCCTGCTCTGTATTAAAGACACATGTCCAGCTTCTACTCTGAAATAGTGGAATTTTTGCAAAGACCTGAGGGAATTGCTCTGAATTAGGCCAGCACAAGCAGCTGCTCTTTAGGGAAAAGGGGCCTAAACCACAGCCAGGCACAACACAGGGCACAGCAGCAAAGCTTACCATCCCCAGCTGCCTAGCAAGGCTCCAACAGAGCTTCTGCCACCCAAAACACAGGGCAGGCAAAACTCTGCCAAAAATAACAGAAGTGCCAGCTGTGGCTGTGTAACTTCAGATCCCCACTGCAGAAGAAGAAAATATAATGGAGGCTGTGAGAAACACATCCTTAGGAAGATAGAGAAAGGAGGGAGTCAAGGGAAGAAAAGCAAAGATGGGAGCAAACAGCAGCATTAGCAGACTCAAAGAGCTGGAAAGAGCGCAGATGGCGACCAGAAGAAAGGCCCCAGAAATCTGTTGACACATAGCATTTAGGCAAGTGGAGTTTGTGTAGACCTCTGAAGTTTTTACACCTCTGTTCTCCCAATACCATCAAACACCTGGTCAGAAGATTAGAGAGATTCATGAGATAGACAAAGCTTAATATGAACATAGATGGATGCAGTAGAAGCAGTCTGTTAGCAACCAAAATAAATATAGGCCATTCTCCCCATATGTTCTGTGCTTGTAGAATCTCCCCGACAGCCCTTCTAAGGTGGTCTTAAATGCTTTGGCAGCCAAGAAGGCTCTCTATCAACCTTGCCCAGTGAGTCTCCAAACATCTTATGCTGCATCCTAAACAAGGCAGATGAGAAGGAACCCAGGGTGAGGGCTGAAGAAGGCTCTTGTTGGTTGCAGCTGCAATGAAAGAAATTAATAAGCCAGAATTAATAAGCTCAAATGCTTGTTTTGTTTGCAGCAGATCTGCAGTGGGACTCAACCCAAGAGAATCCTCAAAATGGCTGCCAGCGTGCCCAGGGTAACTATGCTGGCCTGATTCCTGGCTGGAAGGTTTGCTAAGCAAGAGCAGTTTTGAGTGGAATCACAAAAAGAACATGTTACAGAGGTCATGAAAGCACTAAATCCATTATTTCAGTATGTAATAAACATCATCCAAAGCAAAGAGATTATAAAGCGTAAGAAGAGCAGAAAATTCTGACGTGCCAAGTTATTTTCAGCTAATCTGCATTAATACCGTAAACCAGCACATTAGCACGTAGGATTAAAGTGGAACCCCAAAGTCAGGCAGTTGGAAATGTTTTGTCTTGAGAGCAAAGATGATTGTTTCCAGCATCAGAACAGCAAACACAGCCCAGCCTACTGAGGTAGCATCCTGTGCTCCCACGTCTGAGGCAACAAAGCCATCTAAAATAGCTTGGCTGCTCTTCTGAGCTGTGTGTTGAGTAAAGTGGGATAAGCACAGAAAATAATTATACGAGCCATCTAGACAGAGAGGTTTGCAAATAAACTCCTCTGTAGTCTTGGCCTCTCTTACGCATTCCAAGAGCTCTCACAATGTCAGCATGGCTTGCCTCTAGCCATGTCTAGCTCTAGCACATCTCCATTTTGGCAGCCAAAGCAAAGGGAAAAGACAGGGAAGGGACATGATGAAGGTGGATTAGGAATCAGCACAGTGAGGTCCACTCCTGTTTCCATTTCTAACCAGCATGAGTCAGGTACTGAAGTGCCAGAGCACTGCAGAGCATCCTCTTCTCAGCTTGCAAGCTATGCACCAAAGTACCAACGTAGAACAGAAAGCACCCAACACCCCTCCTGCCCCCAACATTTACCCTACAACACAAGACCTCTGGCAATAACTTCCAGCAAGGAACAGGCAATTCAACAGCCAAAAATCCCCTGGACTATTGACTGCAGATTCAACTCTTCCTCCTACAAAGTCCCACCTGAAATTTAGGCTCTGTAAACAACAACAACAAAAAACAAGTACTGAAATATTTCTTATGCAAACAAGATCTACAAAATATGGCAGGTCTGATGAGAATGCTCTGCCTGCACAAAACTAGAGAAATTTATCAAATTCTTTAATGGTTTGACCATTCAACTGTGCTATTTTGATTTCACTGCTATTGAGCATTCAGACCACTTAACAACATCAGTGTCTTCATCCATATTCCCTAAGTATACAAAGAACTGAACTTATTCCTGCTATAAAGACATGAATACAAGCCTATCGTAGAGAGTTTTGCACTCAGGCTCCAGAGACTGCGGCCTGAGAAGTTTATGAATCAGCTCCGGGGTTTGTAATCACTTTCTGGATTCATCTGTTACCACTTAAGTTTGTACTTTGGGAATGTGTGGAACCCCTTCTGCTCTTTTGGACTCACCTGCTTCTGTGTAAGCTTACAGTATTTATTCTCTATGTTGCCTGGAGGGGACATGCATGATGTCAGATCTTATGCTTTTTGTGGGTTATCTGATAGGCACGTAGAATCTTGGTTCAGTAGCCAATAGATTATTTCATGCTGCCTGGTATACAAAGGAAATACCATTTATATAATACATTATATTTAACAGATGTTCCTTTTAATTAACTAAGATATACAGCCTGGCTACAACTCCTCTTCCACATGTGACAATAAATAATGGGTGAAACTAAGTTGGAAGGGAGTTCTGATAAAGATGAGGACCACTTCAATGCTCCTGAATCACATCCTATGTAAAATCTAAAAGCCAGGACATGTGCAAAACTGCAACGTGAAGTCCCCTCTTCACTCCAAAATCACTTGTGGATATTTCATTCCAGTAAGCAAATGAAGTGCTATTGATTGGGTTGGGTTGAGTTGTTTTGTTCCTGGGACTGTGTCAGACATTTCTTACTCACAGGGAATGCTGAAGCTTGTCCAAACAGCTGGGAGGATTTTATTATCAGAATATTCCTGTGGCAGGAGCACCTGAAACAAATCTGCTCCTGGCTCTCTACTTGTTTAGACCTATTTGTACAGGACAGACTGGTACAATAAAAGAAATAAAAATATCTCCAGCAGATAGAGACTACAAAGGTTTTCTCCTACATATTGCAAAAAAACCCCAACAACCCCCCAAAAAACAAACAACCCCGCTCCCCACAAAAACAACAAAAAACCCACCAAAACTTAAAAACAACCAAACCAAGAAACCTGTACAAATTCCTACATGCCTGTGGATGACCCAGTGTGACACAAGGAATGACACCCTGAGATAATAAATGGACAGATACAGTAGGCATGCACTGTGTCCTGGCGAAAATCCCATTCTCCTGCAATTAGGTAGGACCTCAGTGTCATGAGGAGTTTTTTATGTTGTTTTTCTTCTGTGCTGAAGTAAATGTGTTTGTCTACAGGGAGATACAAGAAACAGGAACAAGGAGGTCTCTGAATGCATGCAGCCTAATGATTCACCTGTCTATTAGTCACCTAATTTCACAGTTCATAAACTTTAAGGGTTTCAGTTATGAATGTTATCCCAGGTTCTGGGATAAGAAAGTACTCATCTTCCATAAAGAACAGGAAAATAGATTTATGTGATACTGCTCTCAGCTGGTTTTCATTCTCAAATGCAATATGTGTTAGAAGAGAGGAAACCCCAAGAAACCCCATCAGCCCTAACAGTATTATCCAAAATCAGAAAGATTCCTGCCTTATAATCTTGTTTGCTAAGAGACTCGATGTGTCCATTTTCATACACTCTCATGATTTATAGAAGTTGTATTTTCTTCTAGATAACAGACAAGAACTGCAGTGTGAGCACCAGACCTAATGTAAAGATGGATCTTTATGTCACCACTCCCATCATTATAGAAGTTTTTCCTTCACTGGAAAATGACTGTCTCCTCACTGTTTAGATATCTAGTTACAGGGTTTGAGCTGCATATTTACAAGATATGTTGCAAGAGCAGTGAAACTGGAAAAATTACATCCTAGCATTATTTTTAGAATGTGATCCATGTCACGGATGAGGTGCCCATGGCAAAAGGCTTTCTGTAACTGCAGAACCAAAAAAAAAAAAAAAGTCAGAATAAAAACTCATCAAGTTCACTATTCCTATTTCTCATGAGGATTCCAGCTCTTCTCTAATCAGTAGCTTTATGCAAGCAATGACTTAAATAGGAAGAGTTAAAAGAAATTTTATTCCAGAAATGCTTTTTAAACTGCAGTAACAGTTCACTGCTAATTTCCCTGGGCACATGAACAGAATTACTTTGAAAACATAAGAATCGGCTGGCAAATGTCAATGGCACAGTAATGGATACATCCTGGAATTTGCCCTATAGGCAGAAATTCACTTGCTGTCACCCCTCAAGCAAAAGCCTGAGTAAGCAGGTGGATTAGTAAGGTAAAGGTCAACATCTGTGTTCTGCTTTGGGATAAACAGGGGGAAAATGATTGCCCAGATGTCCCCAGACACTTTAGGTGTATTCTTACCTTCAGCCTCATGTCAAATGACATAACTAGGGCTATTAAATACCTGCCTTTGGTTTGCATGACCTGCCACCAGTCAAAACATGGCTGGGTGCAGAAAAGCACTAGAGAAACTTTAGCTCACAAAGGAGAAGGAGCAGTCAAACAGAGTCTGTTCTGTAAAAGGTGGAAAAGGGCAAGGGAATGTTAAAACCTGTGATGGCAAGGAGTAGCCCTGAAAAAGACGAGTTTGGAGGCTGAAGGAAACCAATTGTGCTGAGAATCACAAAGAATGGAGAGAGTAAAATTATTTGTTGAATTGATTGAAATACTAGAGGCCTGAGGTATTTAAGAAAACCAAGTAGGAGTCACAAAGGGCATGGGACCACCTACATAGCTCAGTTCCCACTACTGTGTTCCCCGTGGACAGGGAACTCATGCCTGGACCATTTGACAGAAAAGCCACTCAGAAAACAAACCACTATAACCATAAACTTTCATCCTCAAAATGTATCTTTCCCATGCTTGAAAGCGTGAGACTCAGAATAATACCCAGCAATAGAAACATCTCAAAAGGCTACCTGGTGGACTGCTGGTGTTTGGTCCTCAGATCTGGGACCTTCAAAAGTCTGCTCTTTGGGAAGAGACTGCCTGATTTAGGGTAAATGACAAAAATCAGTCTTCCATGAATGAGCCCTGTGTCACCTGATAAGCAAACAGTGGTCGACAGATCTCCAGGCTTTTTGATCCCTATCACTTGAGACACTGCAGTGACATTTTTAGAGATGCACCACTGCTGCTTGGAAAGGCAGGCAAATTGAGATTTCTTCTTTCTTTGCAAATGAATGATGAATATGCTTTGCTGAGTGCTGCTCAGGAAAAGAATAATTGCTATTTAGAGGTTTAGTCAAAATATAAGCCTTCAAATCAAGCACCCTGATTTTTAAAAACAGTCAACCATTTAGTACGGAAGACAAGTCCCATTTTTCTAAATTAAGCATGTTAGTTGGGCTCATAAAGTACTATTTTGATTTTTGAGAAAGATTGGAAATCCAATGAAAGATATATTTCCAGTCCACCAACAGCTGCTAAGCTCTGCTCATCTCCATAGATGGGCTAAGTCATTCAGCACTGAGATGGAATACAAATCTTTTCAGAGTTGAGCCCTCAAAGGTTAAAGGAGATGCAACATTTCAGTAATGTTGCAAGTGATCTCTTGAAAACATGGGCAAAAATATCAGAATAGATGCCATTTCCAAGAAGAAAATAAACTATAGGAAAAAATGCAAATTGACAAGTGTCATTATTCTTTTCTTGACCAGTCCTTGGTATCTCTCAATTGTCCTACTCTTCTTTTTTTAAAGGATGTTGCCATAGTGATATTACAGAACCTGCAAGACTGTCCCAGCTATTCATCATCAGAGATTAAAATATATTATGAAATGGGTTTTAATATTTTATAAATTAGACATACTGCAATACCAAATTCTATTATAAAACAGGCTTTAAATAACATATTGTGGAACTAGAGTAGCTGTCCTAAGTTCAGGTGGAAGATTGCTTTATATTATAAAGTCTGATTTTTCAGTCTCACTGATGGCCCTGAAAAGAAGTCACCCACTATGAAATTTTATCTACAGGCTTTCATTCATTCCACGATCCTTCCAAGCAGCTGAGTCTGGAAAGAGACACAAGGATAGATTCTGTGCCACTGCCTGGGCACCCAGTGTCACTCAAGGCGCTGTAGTGGAGCCAAAACTGCTGTGGGGCCAACAGAGACAGGAAAGGACCTATGGAAGAGCTTTGCTTTTTTGGACAGCAGCTGGATGCCAGGAGTGGTGCCCCAGGGCAACACTATTGGGACTAGAGGCTTATTTTAGACTGAGTTGAGCCAAATAAATGTATATTACTTTACTTAAGGGAAAGTGAGGCTAGAAAGAAAACAACCAGATTTGCTTTTAAAATGGGCCTTGCACAGCATTTCTGTTCCCTGTGTTTAGGAGGGACATGGGAAGGAACAAGGAAAGAAGTATGAAATTCCCCCACAATTTTCCTCCCATACTATCCCATATAGCAGTACATCTATTAACTACAAAGCCAGTTTTAGTTTCTGGGCTGGAGACCCTGACAAAGAAGATCACTTCCAGATCTCATCCAGAAACCACCCAATCCTAAAGCACCGGGAGTTCTTGCTATGCAGTAAAAGCAGGAGCCTACCACGTCACCCTGAAGACAGTCGGTGTTGCACCCCAGCTGTCGTGCTCCCTGCTTTAGCTCCTCCAAAGGGAATTTATGCCTACAAGCAACGGGAAGAGCAAAGAGGTGTAGCAGCAAAATAACCTCCCCCAAGTCCCACAGCAGCAGGCTGTGCTTGCAAGGACAGCAAAGACTTTGGCTTGCACAGTGGTGATAAATGGCTCGCTGGCCGCAGTTTGCACACAATTGGCACTGAGACACACGGGCTGCAGGGCGCCCCTGCTGCCTCACAGACACAGCCTGGCAGCTCTGAGGGACGCACCTCCCGCTGCCTTCTAGAGCTGCTTGCACAGCTGCAGAGCCAACACCTCAGCACTACCACAGAGCAAGTAATCCAACAAACAACAGTCATTCTTAGCAAGAAATAGTTTCCTTTGTTAAGCACTGACATTGAAGTCCCTAGCCAATTTTATACCCACTTTACAGTAATATTTTGAGCTTAAAAATTACTGCTTGCGAGCGTTTGTGTTGTTACACTGGCATGATCCCAGAAAACAAAAACAGGGACCCAACAGTCTTATCAGTTCAGTGCCAGCTCCAGGGTTTTCATTAGCAGCCAGCTTTTCTGGGTGCTCCTCAGTGAATGGCTGCTTGGTGGTCAGCCTAACACACATGTAAGTGCTTGGTGCTGGGGAATTTATGCCATTCTTCCACAAGCCATGTCAAATGCAGTTTTCCTGATAGCACTTCAGGACTGCGGATTTGAAACTGGCAAGCGATAAGGGCAAGAATGCTAAATGGATTGCTAAAAGCAAGTCACAATCATTATGACTATTGTTATCTGTCACCTTGAGACATCAGGAACTGTGTGCTTCACTAGATCCAAGCAGAGACTTCTTTTTCCCAGTATCTTATGTACAGATGGCTCACATGACTATAGAGCTACACCAAAGCTCTGCGTAAATCTCTGTGGCATATATTGTCTTTCCGAGCAGCAGACAAGTTGGTTTTCTTTCCCTAACTTGCTACAGGAGCAACACATTTCATTAACCTGGGTTTTATTCATGCCAACTAAAAAGGTCAGAGCCAGTAGCCTCAAACAGTGTCCTCATTTTAACAATGAGGTTTTCCTGCTGATGAGCATCAGGCACTGCTGAAACCTCAAAAAATAAACATTATGCTCATAGTTCCCTTAAGTATGGTAAACTATCCATTTATCTTGCAGCTACCAAGCACAGAGTTCTCTAGTTGATATTACAGATACACCACTGTAGATCTAAGCTTTACCAACCTTGTCTTGAGATTTAATGACACATCCTGTGCACATCACACAAGAGCCCGACATTATCTGGACTCATCCTAAGTCTCTTCAGAAAAACATGTATATGATTTGTGTGATCTGCAGGTTGTTTATGCCCATATTAGAAACCCATCCTAAATAAACTGTGAGCCTGACACTTTTATATTCTTGTACAATCCAAAGGTTCAAACAGACAACAACATCCCATTCAGAAGATCACACAGAGAGCCAGCAGTCAATCAATTTTCTTGCTTCCTCCCCTGCCTCATGAGTTAAATCTCATGCTTGCTTCCTTAGACTAAGGGATTGCACTTCAGCCTTTGTTGCCTAAAGAGATGTAAATAAAAATATAAACTTTAAAGGAGATCAACCTACTTCTAGATAGACAAAAATCCAAAAGATTTCTCCCTAAACTGTGTTTCAATTTAACCTATTCACCAGCATTAACAGGGTCGGCAGTCTACAAGTGTCATTTTCAGCATCTTTCATCGGCTCAAAGTAACAAAAATTGTCTGGTTGACACCCAGTTTCAGAAGCAGATTCCTAATTAATACAGGAATTCGCAATTATAGTGTCCTCAAATATGAATGACAATTCAGAAGGCCCAAATTTAGGGGCATCTATGATAACGATCAGACCTCTCTTAGTCTGCTGATTCAGGCATCCAAAAATAATGAGGTAACATTGAAAACTCAAGCTTATCCTACCAGTACTATCTAATGCAGGGACAAATCAATCCATAATTTTCCCTGGTTCTGTCCAGGTAAACTAGAAATCCCCTTTACATTGAATCAGAAATCTTCTGAAGCATGAGGAAAAATAAAGACCAAGATGAATCAGCATTTTTGATCAACAAATTTCTCTGTCAAAAAAGAAATAAAACACTAACTTGAACCACAAACCTCAGCCAGAAGCACCATCTCTCTTGGGTGTCTGGGATGAGCTACTTGACATGTTGGCTTGATCATTATTTCAGGCACACTAAATAAATCCACCTGAGTCTGGTGATATGTACGTTAAAGTAAGGACCATTTAAATTGCAAACCAATTCTAGTCAAGCATGAACCTTTGAAAAATGAGATATTTAGCCAGAAGAGAGAAGTGATGAAACAAGCAGTAATTTATGGAGATGCATGGTTGACAAGTCTTCCAAAATAATGTTCTGATCATGCATGATCACATAGACACATATGTGAATGAAGCCACGTTTTTTTTCAAGACAAAAAGAGAAATCACAGTGGGAAAACCCCCCAAGGATCATCAACATGTGCTGCTTGGCGTACAGACATCATCTGATCTGACTACACAAAGCTGCAGCCTGGGCAGCATGCTTGTGCTGTCCCAGGCTGTGATGTTGGCAGGATGCAGCCTCACCACCCCCTGCACATTCAAGCTCGCAGGTCTGCTGCAGTCATCTCCCTCGCAAGTTATGTGATTACAGAGACAAACCTGCAAAGCCATGAATTAACCTATGAGGAAGCCCAACAGCTGTTGCAGTCACAATGTGCTGGGCTTGCTTCAGGTGGCTTTGCATGTACAGTCAGCTGAAGATTCACTGCTTAGTGTGGCTGGAGAAGGCACCTAAAGAGTGGCTGCATGCTCAGAAACACATGACAGAGTCTAGAGACGAGCATGAGTGATGTCAAACAACGGTGACTGCGTGTGATAGGGTCCCAAAATACTGATGTGTAGGGAGAGGAATGTGGCTTACACCAAGCTGCCCCACTTCAGACACGCCTCTGCCCACTGCTCCTTGCTGTACTAAGGATATTTAATGCAGAAGGGCCCTTTCACATTGCTCTTTTTCAGCTTCTTTCATGCAAGACCTGAGCCGAAAACGGTTGCACAGCGATTGGCACTGCATAATGTGAAAAGAAAACCTGGTAATGACTATGAGAAATTTTTACTCTCACCTTAAGGCTGTCTCATCTTTCTAAGGAGAGATGAAATGACAGACAGGTAGAGGACAGAGCTTCTTTCTGATTTCACTTTTTTAAAAATAAAAATTCCCATAATTTATTTGGGTCCAAGAAAGGGGAGGAAAATAGACTTCCTTTTTTTCCTTAGCCATGATTCTAGAAAGGGTTGAATAATTTTAATCTATAACTTTTCCAAAGGTTCAGCTTCAGGCAGAGAGCAAAATCTGAAAATCACAGGACCACAGGAAGCCAGCTCTCAGTTTGCAATCTCCTTCAATGTCAAACACTAAGATAAATAACACTTCATAGCACTGCTAAAGTTACTGCAATGATGTGTACCCTTTCTCATTGAGGTCCACTGCCTGGGGAAAGCACTCTGAAGGCTTCATATCCTTTTCTCCATCTCTTCAGGTGCTGCTGGTACCCATCTACTGTCACTCCTCCCTAGCAGCATAGAAGAAATTGCAACACAGATGAGCCCCAAGCCTTGCTGAAAGCCTCTGTGGGTGCTGCAAGGCCAGAGAGCTCAGGTAAATGGAGCTCAAAACTGTACAAAACAGCACTAGCAGCTACTTTTACATCCTTCAGTTCCAGCTTGCCCCTGTGCAAGCAGCAAACATGTCTCACTTGACTGGCCAAACGGAGTACCTGGACTCACCCAACAGCATTGCCAGAGAGAAGGCTGTGTATTTGCAGAGCAGACGCAGTCAGTGGTGCAGAGACTGCCTTCATCAAGATCCAGAAGTAAAAGCAGCAAGAGTGAAAACACAACTCACTCTATGCAGTGTTATTTTGTAACCTCTAAACTGCATTACTATGGAAATAAGACTGGCATCTCTGAAAGACTGAGAAATTCGAGGAATTTGAGTTCTTAGAATATTTGTTGACTTTTTAAAAAAGGCTGGTTTAGATTCACAACATGTCTAAACTGACCACAGCCCCCATTCCTGTTCCCTTGTGCCAGTGCAGGGAGAAGGTAAAGAAAACCAGGAGCGAAGTTGAGGCCAGGAAGAAGTGACGGGTGGGGGGAAGGTGTTTTAAGGTTTAATTTTTATTTCTCTACACCCCACTTTGAGTGGTAATAAATTTAATCAATTTTCCCCACATCAAGCCTGTTTTGCCCATGATGGTAATTGCTGAGCAATCTCTTCCTCAGCCTTATCTCAACCCAGGAGCCTTTCAACATATCTTCTCTTCCCTGTCCAGCTGACAAGAGGAGTGATAGAGCAGCTTTGTTGGGCACATGGCATCCAGCCAGGGCCAGCCCACCCACACATGAATTGTCTAACACATAAATTTGCATCTCAAGAATGTCAAATGAGGATTAATAATTTAAAGTCATTTTCTTTCTTAAAAGAAAAGATGAGCTTCAACTGTCTTTACATCTAAGGCATGTACTAATCTTTCCAGTGCACACAATAATATTTGCTAATTACTTACTAACTTTTCCCGTTCCTATAGAATTTCACTGAAAGCAAAAGTTTTTGTGGGTGAAACATACCTGAAATATTAAGTGACTTAGGACAGAATATACAAGATGACCAAGTATATTTTCTTAATAGAGACTTCTATTTTGAAGAGGAGATTCTGAAATATTCCATATGATTAGTCTGGTTTAATTGGATTTGTTTGGAAAATAGATGGAGAAAGAAAAAACCTAGTGATCTCTAACCAAATCATTAATTTCTCTTTTAATTTAAACATTCAAAACTGCATTGAAATTACAGAATAAAAAAAACTCCACAGAGTTTCAAAGTCAAATTATTCATCTCTTGCTTCTATCAGATCCTTTCACACTAGCAGCATTTCATTGTGTAAAGAGAAAAAAAAAGAAAAAGAAAAACAGAGAAAGAAGTAATCTCATTTAAATTCATATTACTTTTGCTATGGGGGGCTCAGTGGACAGCAGCTGGGCACCACTGCTATCAGCAGTGGGTAAACATCACAAAGGACAGTCATTGCCTCAACATCTTTATATTCAGGACAGCTAAGGCATCCAGAAAATGACAGGAAAGGCTGTAAATACATAAGCAGAAAAGCCTAGGAGATTTTTCTGGCTCTTAGTTCAGCCCATGTGCTCAGGTGTCCCCAGGGACAGAGTAGAGCAAAGGAGAAGGCCACTTTCACAGAGTCTAGCCAGTACTAAAGAAAAGCCAATTTTCTAAGGACTGGTGCTTCAGTGATAGAAATGAGCAATTTGAGTTTGTCTTGGAAGAAGAGTAAACAAAATTTTTTACCCATATGGTAACCAAAAAGCAGCTGTAGAGATTTCCCTGATCTCAGACTAATTTCTACAGAATGCTGTGTATTCTCTGGAGAGGGAAAACACGTGCTGATTTCTCTCACTGTTTTTCATCAAGGAACCGAATTTCACTTACAGTCCTAGCTTATGGTGTGAAAACTGAAACCTCAACCCAGAAGAAGGGCTCATGAAGCACACTCCAAAGCACTTTGTCAATATGTTACTCCCTACATCAAAACTGTAAAACTGCACTAGGACTAACACAGTGGGAACCATCTCCTGATTTTCTAGCAATAAAACAGACAAGAGGAAGCCTTAAAGTGCTGACATTGCAGCCTATCTTACAACCAGCCCAAAAGACATCAATTCCTCTCTGTTATTTCATAACAGCACTCCTTAAAAAAAGTTCAATTTCTTTACTGAGATGACAGAAAACGTACCTATTCAAATATGAGAGGCCAATTACTCCAACCTATGTTCAAAAAACAAAGTTTTTGTACTATCATATTTATTCAGTGAATGACAGCCACAGCAGGAGAATGTGGCCTTTGCAATGCCCTATGATGTCGCCATCAGGATTATTGCAACAGATGTGGAAGAAACATGGACTATTGTCTGAATAACTCCCAAAAGTAAGGATTAAAGCAGTAGAAAAAGCTATTTTCCCAGACCCAGTTAAGCATTCAAATTCCCAATGTCCCATTGTTTATCGCAAAGAGAATAACAAGAAGAAAAGTGACACAAACACAGATTTGTCCAGGTGATTGTGATTGTCAATGAGCTGGTGAAGGATAGCCCTGAAAATGGATCTATGAAGAGATCACAAAACTAATTCCTTTTGTGATATAATCCTGGCTCTAAGATAGATTAATGTATTAGCATTTCTACTGTATGTGTCTAATGTTACTGTTCTAATTCTATACACAACTAGGGACATAAATCTCTGAATACATCCTGCATAAATAGCATGCATTGTTATGATTTTCTTAATAAACCATGGAAAATTAACATAGGCATTGATAGCAGCTTCATGTCCTAACTCAAATGCAATTTATTTTTCTGTGGGATGTAATGCTATACAGACAAGTTATGATATTACACTAATTTTTGCAGACAGCCTTGAGACAGTTGACAAACTAGAAATGTAATGTGCTGTCTGATCCCGTCCCTTCCCAATGTAGCTTTTCAACATGAAATATAGCAGGGCTGACACTGCACCAGCAAAGGACATTTTTAGCTGAAGAAGCAGGGTGGAAGATGGCAATTTGCCTTTGAATTGCTGCAGCTTCAGGGTGGTGAGTTTGGGAGGTAGGGGACAAGAGCAAAGATGCAAGCTGCTCCCTGCCTCCTGGGGAAATACCGCTCAGGCCCTGACAGCAGGGACAGACAAAGTGGCAGGACGGATCACGTTTCTGTTTTATGCACTTACAGCAGCTCTTTTCTCCACTCAATCCCCTGGTATAGCAGGAGATCACTGCTCATCCTAATTTTACATGTGAAAAGTAGAGGAATGTTTTTTGCTGATTCCAAAACACAATGCCAAGAAATCTGCTGAGCTCCCAGGCAGGTCTGCCCCATGGTTGGGTATTCCAAAATAGCAGGACTCTGATACAAGAAAACATACCTTGCAGCAGAGGACACTGAAAGTAACAGCCTGGGATTGGGGCCAGCTCATTAACACCCTGCAGCACCATTTTATTTAATCCCACAGTCCTCCCAGTTTCACAGTGCCAGGCAATGAAACAGGAGACATCCTGGTATTACCACACAAATCCATGGTGCCTTGAACACTGCAAGTAGAACCCACCTCACCTGCCAAAAAATTACAGTAGATCTGGACAAGGTATAAAGAAGGGAAGCAAAAAGAATTAAGGGAATGAAATTGCTTTTATGCAGAAAGGGACTTAAAAAGAATAGGACTCCAACATGGAAAATAAAATATGGTAAAATCCTACAACAGTCACAAACAGCATGGCAGAATGTAGAGAATGACTGCTCATAATTTTCTGATGCAAAACCTCAAGGTTATCAAATGAAATTTAAAAAAAACCTTTAAGCTCAAGAGCAGACCAAAAGAGATTCTTTTCACAAGATGGATGGTTGAGCTGTGCAGCTGAGCCATGGGATACTATAAATGCCAAAACCTTTCTGGGAATTTGAGAAATTAATGAGTAGAAAAACCATTCTCAAGTTAGAAAGGACAGCAATGCTACCTGTGGCTTAGGAAATCCCTCAGCTACAGACCAGCAGAAGGCGAGGAGCCTCACGCCCCGCCCAAGCAGCACCAGTCTGAGCCAGAGAGCTGCTGTGCTCTGGCGGGGGGTGCTTCTCTGCCACCACTCTGGGCAGTATTTGACTCCCTGCACATACCTGAGCCTCAGCTCGCATGGAAAATGGATGGCTTGCCTACAGGGCTGTAAAAAGTCACCATCTTGCTGTGTGTGATTCATTTGCATGTGGAACAGCAAAGCTCAGCTCAAGGGCAGTGCTGACATGTCAGCACATGTTGTGCAGTGTAAATCACAGCACAGAGGATGCCTCCATCCCCCCGAAAGAGAAATGACAGACCTCCAGCCCTACCTCAAAGAAGATTCACCTATCATTAACAGCACCTTATGGCATATGCCAGTAGGGGCTCAGGAGTACAGTGAAGTACAGGAAGCAGGGAACATATTTTGGGAAGAAACAGTCTTTGCCCTCCAAGCAGAAGGCAACTGCATTCATGCTGCTCATTTGCCTCGCTTCTTTGAGTTTGAGCTCATGTCCCCAGAAAGGGATGGCAGGGCAAGCTATAGCAAGGACAGGCACCCCCAACACCTTTCGGCCCTGGTACCCCTGACCAATCCAAAGAAGAAAGCACCTCACTGCAGTGCAGCCCCAGACAAGGGGAAAGGCTCAGAGCAGAGCCTGGATTTGTGTAAATCTCATGTTCATACAGTTGCATACATTGCACCCTTTCTGCCTGTAAGTTCCCAATCTCAGAAGCTGCAGCACTGAAGGGATTTGTCATTAAGTGTACGGTGCAGGGCCACTGTAATGTTTCCTTTCAGGACAGCAGTGCTTTCAACATGTTTTCCCTCTGCACAGACACGTAGCTCTTTCGACTGCAATAATTGTTACTTTTACAAAATAAAAGTGGGCACATGGAAAATACTGAGATCACCCTGGAGAATGCACATTTGCTATCTGCTACCTCTGTCTAATACAGCAATGAAGTTATGGGGAAAACCCCATAGCCTTCCTAGAATGCCACTAGGTAGTACTGGAAAGAGATCAGGGGTAGCAGCATCTCTCAAGCTGTACACTGTGTTGAGCACCCAAAAGAAATAAGGAGGAGAAGGGGTGCAAGATGGGTTGTACTGATGAACTGCCACTCTTCTGGGATACTGGAGCATGGTACATCTCCCAAGTTATTAATTATTTCAGAGCCAGGACACTATAAGACAAAATAGACATTTTTGTGTCTACATGCTTGGTCTTCTGTATATACAAGTGAGCTTAACTTGAAAAAACTCAGAGCAATTTACTGTAACACAGATGTCAGCCTTCAGCTGTCTGCAGCATGTGCATCAAGTAGCCCCTTATGTGTGATGCTGCTGGCTCTGCTCCAACCTGATGACTACTCTTCTCCAGGATGGAGAGATTCAAATCCAAAAGGTTCACTGCCGAGCACTGTAGAGGTCCCCTCAGTGTGGGACATTGGCAGTGCAGTTGCAGACTGGTATTACTTTTACCGGGTATTGTGAGGAAATGCAGAAAGGATCCCTCTACTACAGCAAACCCACTGCATTTGGGTAGCACAGGTCTGGCTTTGTGGAGCCAAACTCTAGCAACAGCTGGCTGTGAAGCACAGCAGCAAGTCCAGACTTCCTCCCTTCCCTGCACATAGGTGCAGCTGCCAAAGAATTAATCTGCACTTGTTATTGCTTTCTTTGACCAAATGCTGTGCAACCATACTGCACAGAATTTAAGTCAGCAGGGCAGGCTTGATCTTTGCCAATACTATGGCAGGTTTGATTTATTCTCAACTATAACATACACTCAGACTGTGGCTTCTGGCAGCTTGCTTTATTTCCAGATCAGTGAGAAATCATTGTGGAGAAGCTGACTTGGGGAGTAGATGTCATTTGCCCTCAGGGATGGGAAGCCTGGATTATTCAGATTATTCACATGCAGACAACTCTCTCTGAGTTGTGTTAAGAGTGCAGTGGATGAGTTTCAGGAAAACTTCCTAAATTAATGCAGAAGCTGAGCCTGTTGCAAGGGTTCACTCAGATGGATCTGCTCCTCCCTGAGGATGGCACAGATAGCACCACACACCTCAAACAGTCCTACCCAGATAGACAAGTGCAACAGGATAATGACATTCAACTTAAATAATGAAAAGAAGCATTATCTTTTATTTCTCCTGTGCTTCATCTAGGTCCTTTCTGAAAGCATTATCAAGACCTGTGGTTTAAAAGTTGCTTTCAAGGGCCAACAGAGTGTTCAGTTCAGTGGGGTTTGTGTTTGAAGGTGACTGCAAAACAGTAGAGGGCTATCTAAAACTGACACTCAGGATTTATCAGGTGGACTGATTTAATAATAAGTGTATAATTCAAAGGCCCTGGATTTTCCATCACCCTACAAGCTCTAATTCTAAGAGAGAAAAAGATATGGTAGCAGACACGTAGACAAAAGCAAACCTGTATTTCTGCACTGTGGAACACTCCTGTAATTTTAGCGCTCTATTTGTATTCAGAAGAAAGCATTGAGTGTTGAAGCTTGGAATATAATATGAGCAAAAAGTCTGCAATGTTTCATTTGGGGTTGAAACATTTAATCCAACTTCCAAGTGCTTATTTGCCAGGAAGAAAAAAACAAAAAAAATGCAGGCAAGAAGAAGTGTCTAAATAGAAAAACATCTCCTCAACTAAACAGCACTTTAAAAAAATAAGATTTTACTTGCTAGAAATCTGTTAAGGGAAGATTTTTCTTTGGACAAATATGTGGAAAAATAAGCTTCTCAGATAGCTTCTTTGAGAATCAATTTAAGATAAACATTATGAAACCACAAGTGGCATGATAAACATGCATGCCATGTTTCTTCACCCAGCTGCAGCTAGGAAACCAAGCAATAAATACTATTTATTTATATTAATAGTATGCTTAGTGAAAGTATTACAATATTTCCTAAGCTTAAAATCATCCATGAATGTATTTTATCATGAGGCTCAGCATTTTTATAGTAATTTACAACTTTAAAAGGGTAAACTCTATTGCTCTCTGTCAAACCAACAACTGGGTAAGTGCAGAATGTTACCATATGAAGCATGATGAAATTTATTGCTGCAGTCATTAGTACATATTGATTTTGTTTATAACAACCCAAGGGGAATACTAAACTGATTACGCCTGTGCTAGGCTCTCTCTCACTCTCTGACAGGACACAGGCATGGCAATGCCACGTTGCAAACCACCAGTACTGCTCCCTTTCCTCTGAGGACAAGGGGTTTTGAGATATCAGCATCGCTCCTTTGGTCAGCACATCCTGCTTTGCTCCATTTTGTGGCTACCCCATATCCAGCTTAATTCTGAAGAATTTGCAGTTCTTGGACTGCCTAGGCTGCACAAATACTGACTCGTTATTAGTCAGCACATGATTAAATTGTGTCAACTCCTTATTAACTCTGATTTTCCTACTTTGGGTAATTTCACTGTTAAAAGCCCAATGTTCAGCATTGAATCAAAGGTACTAACGGAACAACTCATTAAGGACTTCTGTTACAGTTATTTAATTATTTCTACAAAATACAGAAATAAAAATACTTCTGCTCAGGAAAATATGAAGCAAAATATGTTTTCTTGGCTTATTTTTTGTGGTAGAGTAGCATTTGAGATGAATGTTGATTTAAGTTTTAACTCATCAAAAATGTGACATTTCATACTTGTAGGAAAACTAAGTATGAAATTTGATTTAAAGAACCAGAAAGTTGCATTTCAATATTTAATTGAAAAATATTCAATTATTTTCAATCTGCAATTAGGGCAAAAGATATGCTGAAATAGAGTTTCCTCTATTCACAGCATTTTAAACATTGGTGGTAGCTCAGAAAGTTCCCCTAATTAACAAGAAAAGACTGACACAGTTATTTCACTTCTTTCTTCCTACCATTTTTACTTAAAAGGTAGTTCTTTAATTGAACAGAAAAGCAATTTCAGTATCAATCACAAGTCCAGGGAATGGAGCATTATGGCACAAAAAAAAGAAAAAAAGCTGATTTAGCATGCAAGAAAGGGGAAAATTACCATGCTTGAGACTGCAGAGCCAACTTAGAAATCACCTTCCTCCAGGTGAGGAGCTACAGACATGCTTCTCAAGCTTTAGACTCACAATGAAAGTACCTCAAGGTGCGCATTTTGCTTTTTCATCCCCTTGATGCCAGAAGAACAATGTCACCCAGCCCAACCCACACATGCACCATGCTGCCAGTGGGGTAGAGAATGGAGTAAGCACTGGAGAGCTATTGGCTCAGCTGGCAAAGCAAAAGTCACTAGCAGTGCCAAACAGTGCAGGCCCAAAGAGGAGAAAGCACCTCCAGAAAGTAAACCTTTTGCATTTGAGGTAGTTCCATTCTCCCAGGTAAAAGAACACTTGTTGTGCTTGGTTCCCTCCCTCCATCTGGCCTGATCCATGTGAGTTTCCCATCAGACTTGTGTTGCAATTCCTTCCTTTCACACAGAGAAAACAGCTTATGAAAGTAGCCAACAGTTGCTTGAGATGGGTATTTCATGGTGGGTGGCCTTCACGTGAAAAACCACCTCTGCCTCAAGCCCCCTCAAGGTACTTGTCTTACTCTGCTTCAAGCTCTCCTTTTAGTTCACTAAGTGCAAAGAGCACATTGTTAGGGTTCATTTGTTCAATCTCTCATGCATCCCCACACTGTGGATACTGCAGGAGTTCATTAGAGGCCACTAGCACAAGAGAACACAGAAAAAACCCACAGCAACTGCAGAATCACTTTTTATAGACTGCCACTTCCCACTGCTCCTGTGTGCACAGAATTGGTACGCACCGCATTTCTCTTGCGGCAGGCATAAGGAGACAAGTCACATCAGCAGCCCAGAATTCTGCCTTTGGGCAGTTTCCCTCTCATGCCCTCACAACTTGCTTATCTCACTACACAGAGCTATTTCTTACACATTTCTACGGGGGTCACAGGAACCTCAACTCACAAGGCAGAAACTCATTTTACACAACCTTAGAAAGCTGAAAAAGCTCCCCACTGGCAGACAGTGGCTGCAATTCTGCTCTATTTTTTCCCTTTGTTTTTGGGGTTTCTTTTCCCCTCATTGTGCTGCAGCACAAGCAAGGACTAGATCCAACAGCTTCTAACAGGAATGGTACAACAACCACAATACAATATCTCTGCAGGGATCTAACCTGGCGCCCATATACAAGTAATCATGTCCCTTTGAATACACCCTCCAGTGAGGATCAGATAGCACAGCAGTGAACTTTCTCCCCCTCATTTTTCACCGTAGTTAGCATTTTCCGGGACACTCCCAGGGAGCATCATACAGCAAGGAAGCACAGCATTTGGAGTTGCAGGTATGAGAGGGTAGGCATCTGCTGGTGGAGCAAACAATCATTTTAAGCCCTGCTTTTAAAGTCAGGCTAATCTATGTCCCCTGCTTCACACACAGAACTTCTTTTATTAGGGGTGCCCAGGGCAGGCCACTTACACTGCAATGCTTTAGATTAGGGCACACACCTTCCCGCAGAGCCCACTTTCCTGGAGATTAACCGGGATCCTCGAGGGAATAACAAACATAGCACCACTAGGAAGTTATTTGACTCAGTGCATTTGTGACAGGATGTATAGGGCTGCATTGTGCCTCTCTGCTTGGAAAGTAACCACCTAAAATCAGGTTATTCATCACTCAGGTGATTTTCATTTTCCATCCATCTTCCCAGATGTATTTCCATTTGTTTGTGTTTTGTTGTTGCTTGCTTTTTTTTTTGGGTTGTTGCTGTTTTGTTTTCCCTCATTTGTTGTCATTCTTCCCTTATGTGCAGCAGCCGACTGCTGGACATTCAAAATCCCTCATGAAGTCACTAAGTAATGTCACCACTTACTGTTTTCCACCTGCAGTCCCATCATCACTAATTACAGCTTCCATAAATTAGTTCATTGGTGACATCTAAATGAAGCCATTTACAAATTGCAGCAATGCCGAGCAGCCCAGCTCCCTGGTACCGGTAATGACTGCATACAAACTTCATCAGGCAGCACAGAGGGATGATGTGCTGCATGTGCTGTTCTTACTGTCCAGCCATGACAGCACAGATTTAATTTTATCTCATCCATATAGGATTTGCCCGTGCTGCTCAAAGCAGAAAATGTGTGCTTATACTGCCAGTTCTCTCTGCACTTACAAACCAAGGGAAGAGGGGAAAAGCATCCTGGAATTGGAGAGCCTTAGTTTCTTGAAAAAGCATTTACCCCCTCTGTTCATATGCACAGAAACTGGGGTTTTACCAGCCTTGCTCACAAACAATGCTGCCCATTACAACATCAAAATGCCTCAAAGGATAAAAGCACAACTCAGGATAAAAACTATCATCCTGTGATTAGAAAGGACAGCAGGCAGAGAAAAACTATTTGTAGCCACCCCATGAGATTTGCCACAGAAGTGGGTGTCTTCGGGGGCCTCAATCACTGCAGACTTCTTTAAGCAGCCATCAAGATGCAAGAAGAGGGTCAAGTTGCCAAACAAATTGTATTCAGACACATTTCAAAGTACTTCTTTCTATAAGCCACTCAATGAAGTCACTGTATTCCCCAACATTCCTTACATGACACATGCAAGAAAGGTGCCCACCCTGCACCATTTTGGGGCAAACATGCTCAGGTCACTCAACCCACCCTACTTCTAAGCAGCAACAGCCAGTGTCAGCTGCACAGCTTGTGAAACAGAACTACCTGGCATCACAAAGGCCAATTAATGTTCAGCAGCCATTTGGGGAAGTTTTGCCCCAAGCCACCTGCTGCTCTGTCTAGACTCTGCTGCAGAAGTGCAAACTTGCATTGCTGCTGGTGGGGCACCTGGGAGTCCTTGCACTCCACTTGCAGAAGCCTCCAGTACCATATTCCCAGCCAGCAATTCCTGCAAAATGAAACCATGCCTTACACTGCAGGACTGGTAAGCACAAAACAATCCACTGCAGTTTTTCTCCTGAAAGCCATTGTTACCCTGATAAGCATTTGCTGCTTTAAACCCACATTCCAAACCACAAAACAGAATAATCAGGAGGTAGTCCTTCTGGAAATACCCACACCACAGACCTTCAGTGAAAGTGTGGTATAAAGAACAAGAAGAGAAAATTTTAAAAACCGCTAGTTTTGCCATGGAAGCTGTTCCAAGATTTTGAAGTAAGGTGCTTTTTGAAAACAACCCTTCCAAGCACATTGATTGTTTCTTGCTTGCAGAAAATCCCAAGTTAGGGCTCCCATTGATTTATGTCACTTTTAAAAGCCCAGTTCTCTTGAGTTATTCCACTATATTTCAAGCCAAGCAATTAATTCTTGGTTTTTTTTAAAAACAACTTTCCAGTGCATGCAAACTTTTTGGTACAACACACAGCATTATAGAAATGAGTCTCTCAGAAAGATGCTAAGCATTCATATGCCAACATATTTCACAGATTGAACTGCTCTGGTATTAGCAGCCTTTGTAGCACATGTGCACATAATTACAACACGTCTGGAACATTTTGTCACTTCAGTGGTGTTTGGATGTCTAGCACAAAAGACTTGCTGGCAGTCAGTTTGAAAGCACATCCTATTCACCTGTTCCATAAGCACTTTGGGTGTAGAGGTAGCCCAGATAAGAGGGAGTTGTTTGATCCCATAGATACAGGAACATCATTCTTTCCCATTCAGCTAAAATTTCATAGAAAAGAAGAATTAAAGGTAATATATTTTAGCAGCTGAAATACTGACGCTTGCATGTGCTGGTAGCCTGGAGGAAACCTGCAGCTCGCTGTAATGGTTTGGCTACCATTCTCCCCATCACCATCTGCAAAAATTTTCCCTACTAAACATCCCAGTCTGTATTTTTATTTAAATAGTACTAGGAGCTTTTTCCACCTCTTCAATCTGTGCATAAATCACCACCAGCAACACAAAGTAGAAGTACCCTCACCTTGTTCAAAAGCACTCCTTAACTTTTTTTGCCAGGCACATTCTTCACAAGAGGTCAGGTATGAGGACTTGGCCATAAAAGAAAGCAGCACACTTAGTCAGAGTGGCCCAGACTGGACCGGCACAACAAAAATAATGTTTCTCTGATGAGGTTTTAGTCTAGCCATGCCATATGCTGCACGTTTGCTCAGGATGCTGGAGCATTTTTTTGTGCTCACTTTGGGGTAAAGCCAAAAGCTACAGTAACCCATGGATGTTGCCAAAATTGTGTAGGGGTCTACCCAGATAGCCCTCCTGGATAAAGGTGGGACTCAGAGCATAGAGAGGTGTACAGCTCCACACATGCCCTGCACAGGCACTCCGGATACAGAAGAAAACACAGAAAAACACTGTTTTTCCCACTAACCTACAGTAACAAAGATGGTCTAATTCCTTTCCTAATGCAGCCAGCAACTGGTAGACGCCCACAAGAAGCACATACCTGTTTCACTTCAAAGTGGAACATCCAGGTTATTCCTTTATAGCCACAGCACCAATCCAATACTCTCTTTCCGAAGGTCCTCACAGCCTTTTCCCAAGCTCCCACCCTCTGCTTGTGTGAGCAAGGTCTGCATTTCACAGGTGAAGCTCACTAGACCTAATTACCCCAAGACCTTTGACACCAGTGGAGGTAATTTTATAGCCCTTACCAACATCAAAGCACCTGGGAACCCAAAGCTCACCAAGGCCTAAAACTTCAAACTGGCCCCGAGTTTAAAATCACAAAGCTTACTTTTTTTCACTGACTATGGTATGATTTGAGACAAGTGTTAAAAGTCCCAGAACTAGCAATGCTTCTTCAGACCATGATTTTCATGTTTTCCAGCTAAATAGCTAAAAACCTCTGGCATCTTCTCATTGAGGGGTCTTTTTTACTTAAATAAAACCCAAAACAACAAAACCAACCAACCAACACAACAAAATACCAAACCCAACTAACAAAAATAAAAACAACCCCAAACAAATTAAAAAACCCTACCCTGGCTGAATATAATCTCTGTTTAAGAATTCGCAAGGATTCTCTAAAATTTGCCTTTTATGTTCATGTTTTTAAAGCTTCCTTTTGCAGCTACAGTATCTAGAAACATGTCTCCTGTTTATTTGCTTATTTTGAGCACTTCATTCCTCCGCAGGAAACCCTGCAGTTGTAGGACTCCAACAGTCTTTCAGAAATCAGCAAGCACCATGAGAATGAGAACTGACAAGAATACAGACCTGTCATATCAATAACAGGTTTTTCCTCTGTGATTGTAATAAAATTCATGAAGTTACATGAGGGATGAACTTCATTGCTGTATTTTAATTTGCTCATTAAAAACAAGCCTGGACATTTGGTTCAATGTAGATATAGGGGCTGGATATATCTCTGGGACAGAGTTGCTGCTCTTTTCCATTTGTGCTGCATGACCAGTGAGACCTATTGAGCACAGGACAGCTCTTTCCACAAGAGAACTTCTTCCTCTGCCCTGGTTTTGGCTATTACCTCAAGCCTCTCTGAGGGTTCTGATGAATTTCTCTGGTGAATTTGGATTTTGCAGTTTAAATACCTTCACTCTTGGAGGCCTATGCTGGAGGCAAACCCATGTACCCCCAGGAGCAGAAGAAAATCTGCTCCAAGGCTTCAGTCCCTGAGTATAAAAGCTCTTTGTTCCAAGCACTGGCAAACACAACTCTCCACACAGACATATGACTGTGACCTCTGGCAAATGTTCCCTTTGGCAACTGTATGCAAATATAAAAGGACACAACTAATGCACCCTTCCTTCCAATGACACAAAATACATATATATATGTTTTCCCCTTTGGATTCAGATTTTCATGCTGAGAAAGGTGACAAAAGGACAGACAGGTTTTGAGGTGATGGTCTCCACTCTGTGAGCAAGGGGAAAGTCTTTTGCAAAGAATTCTGGCAGCAATACTTTGCTTTCAGTTATGCTGAGGTATTTTTCCTTGCCATTTTTTCTTGAGCTCTTCAGCCAAGGTGATGTCACTTCTGGGAAAACACATAAAGTTTCCCAGGTCAAGACTGTTTTGTCAGTGATGCTAACGATAAGTGATCTTTATCTTGACCCATGAGCCTATTTTTCACTTCATTTCCCCACTTGCCATCCTTTTGGAGAGGGGAGTGAGTGTCCAGGTGCGTACCTGGCAGCTGATCACTGCCAACTTGCTACACCAGCATCACAACAGTGCTGCAGAGAGAGGATTCAGAAGGCGCTCTCTTGTTTTAGAAAAAAGAAAACAAAAAAACCCCCCACCTAGTCTAAGAAAAGGTCTGTGACTAAATCTGGAGATTCACCAGTTGCAAGCCTTTTTCAGGGGCATTTATACTTGTGGTCCCCCTGCAGCCTTGCTGGGTCTACTTGTAAGGAGGCCAGCATCCCTTCTCTTTTACATTTGTTTGGTGGGGGTCTGGCATGCAGCCTGGCTTACCACCTTACTCTAAATTCCAGGACTGCGGAATAAAAATCATTTGCTGTTAGTCAACAAAAGCTGTCTTTTCTCTCTCTCTATTGATTACTCCTGAATAATCAATTGACATTTGGCACAGTCTTATTTATAATAATTCAAGTCAGCAGCAACATAATTTAGAAACTGGCTACTAGGCATGTGTTGGTAATGAATCAAATCCATGGATAATTCAAATTCATAGACTAAAAAATTACATTTAAATAATGTTAAGGTTGTGACAACCTGACAAAATATCACAAATTCAATGTGAAAACTTTCCCTCCCTCCATGGCTGAGGGGAAAGCCCGGAGAAGACTTCAGAAAGGACTGGCATTTGTTGCCTCCCCCATGATCCTGCACCTTTGAGTTTATACC
Source organism: Promerops cafer (assembly GCA_013398275.1). NCBI lineage: Eukaryota > Metazoa > Chordata > Aves > Passeriformes > Nectariniidae > Promerops > Promerops cafer. The sequence goes on from VZSE01008494.1 coordinate 911,527, forward strand.
TAATTGACACCACCTTTGTGATCAGCTGAATTGGTCATGGTCCTTCTTCACCCACTTCCAGTGGTGTCATTTTATCCCATGGGAGGCAACGGATGCATATTTTTACACAACAGATTGCTTGGCCCAGTACAAAGTCAAAAGAGTGTGGTGTGCAAGCCTCTCCTAGTTTTGTGGATTATGGAGCTGTTGCATGGAAGCAGGAGAGACCTGAGCCATTCCCTGCTCGGCACTGAGCTTCCACTAACACCCACCTCCTGTCCTAACCCCAGAAACTGCCTTTTTCTCCTTGTTGCACCCTGTGACAAATTTTACTGTGAATAGAGCCTGAATGGAGGGTTGCCATTAAACCTACAACAGGAGATACTTGGAAATTATAGGTAACTTCAAGCTGAATAAACTAATGGTTCCTTACACAGCTGGTTAACCTGCTCATTTCCACATAGCATTAAACAGCCACAGAAACCCACCTGGTTTGGCTAGGCATGCCTGCAGAAGGACAGGAATTCCTGGGAAGCATGTGCTGAGGTGGGTTTGTGCTTTGTGCAGAATGTGTTTGCTATTGGCACATGAGCTTTTAGAAGTGCACAGTCCACACACATATCTTCTGTGAAATAACTGGGTTTCCCTAAGGAATGTTTTCCCAGTAGTCTTCAAAAAGCTATTTCCCCTTGGAGGGTCAGAGTCCAGAGACTTCAGGCTCAATGCAAACCCTCTCCCCACAGTAATGGAACTGACACTGGAGTTTCAAACTCACAGCACCATCATCTCTCTAGCTTCCCTATTAAGACTGAACTACAGAGATAAACATGTTAAATGAATTATTAGAGAGCTTATGCATTCAGCAGTAGGTTCATAAAGGCAATCCTTCAAGGTAACCTTATATATATATAATACCACAAAAACAAACAAACAAACAAAAAACCCAACCAAAAAACTCCAAAAAAACCCAGAGAAAGCTCATTGCTGTGTTCTGGATTGCAAACACTATGGGGTTTCCAGTGGAATTTCAATTATGGGAAAATGCACTGTCAAGCCCTTGTTCAAACCCTTAATTACCAGTGCTTAACCACCACATACTATTGAAGGAAACTATAATTCACTTTGAAAAGGACCTGGTTTATACCTATAATTAAATTAATCATAATTAATTCCAGCAGCTACTGCTATAACTATTGAAGGAGAGAAATATTAAAGAAAGGCACCGACAGGGATTGCTTACACTGTTACGATGAAAAAATAAGAACTCTGCTCCATGTTTCCATTCAGTTCTGCATCGGATATTTAGCAAAAACCACCAAACTCTTTATCTTCATTTCATTCTTGTTTCTTAATGTGGCCTTCTCTCCAGCTAAAGCCACATCCATATCTTGGACATTTACTTGATAACATTTCCAAGATCTGGCCTTTCCTGTCTGCCTGGTGAGTTCATCTTTTGCTGGAGCTATTCCCTATCTCTTACTGCCAACTCCAAATGCTGCCAAGGGATGATCTTTCCAGCCTGTTGTTTGAAGCAATATCATTCCCCCTTCAGCACCCTTCAGCTGGAGCCCTAATCCCATGCACAAGAGCCTTTCCCCGTGCCTGAGGGCCCTTTGCCCTCTGCTGCTGCAGAACCTCTTTCCCTGAATGTCGGAAATGGCAACTTTCCCTCCACCTACTGCTGCCTTGCTGCGTCTGCTTCAATTTTCTGTGTATTCTTGCCATTCCCTCTGCAGTCTCTGAGCAACACCAGGAAAGGCTAACTGCGAGGAAAACCCAGGCAGAAGGAAGCTCTCAGGGAGTAGCAATCAGGGTTGGGGGCATGTAATCAGCGAAAAGAGGGTGGAGAGAAGTCACACTTTCTTCTCTTTCTTTAAGCAAAGTGACAGACATACTGAAAGGAAGGGAAGTATTCCCCTACCAATTTTGGGTTATAGTGACAGTATGGTGCATTAACAGATTACAGCATTTTATTGCAGAGTACTGTTAAACAGTTGGAGACTTTTCAAGCACCAGTGTCAATATCATGTAATCTTCTAAGTAATAAACTATTAAAAGAATATGGAGCACATCACATTTCTTGACTTGCACAGTTTGCTCATTGGCTTTTATATGTGTCTGCTTCCTAATTTCACTGTCAGAATACATCAAGTTGCTTTTATTCCTTCCTTTGACAGGGCTGGCTTGTTTTTCGTTTTTTGTTCAAAAGGCAACTCCTTTTAAGTGTATGGGTTCATATCCCTCAACAGCTTTCAAACAAATCCAAGTCTTTGGGGCTTTTGGTACATCATTGGCTAGCAGAGCTGACTGCATTGTTTCTTCTTCCTTGTACCTCTATGCACTGCTTCTCTGGCTTCAGCTGCAGTGAAGCCAAAATCTTTGTTCTCTCATGATTTCCAAGCACTCTCTCTGCTCTGTGAATGGGCTCTCTTTTAAAATGTGTCTGAAATTTTAGCAAGGTTAAAGAAAGGACATTTGGCACTTTAAGACCAATGTCTTAATGTTTGCCTTGCAGAGCAAACTTGAGCAAACTGTTCTTGTTTGAAGATGTGATTACTCATTAATGTCAAATTAAAGATGAGCTGAGATCCTTCACTTGATCAAGGCCTGAATTGCCTGTTCTGAGCTCTCCTGAGAAGGAGCTCCAACCTGAAGTCCCTGCTAGAGCTCTGCCCTGTTTCACTAGTGGGAGGATTATTACAATTGACAGAGAAAACCATAAGCAAAACTCCTCTTGTAATTCAAAGGAGAACTTGTCTCAAATGTCCCATTTTTCCCATTGTCACCATCTTCTTGTTTCCATAACCTTTTGCCCTCTTCAGCCACTTATTTTGCGTATGTTTAAACTCATCTATTTCAACAGTCTTCGTTGAAAAGACTGGGGGTAGCCCTTGCTTTTTATTAATAAAAAGCAAGGTCTAAGCTTTTATTCCTTTTATTCCTTCTGCTGTGGCTATTCTAAATCAAAAACTAGAACACTCTAATTTCAGAACAAATGTTTTTCAAATTTATTACAACTCAGAAATACATTGCTAAAAGTAAATGTTCTCTACAAAACTGTTACGCTCCAGAAAGACTTTCTATCCACAAACACAGTGCTAATCCTACTCAGAAATCTGGAGAAGCACACAAAACAAGTCTTTGTTTTTGAAAATTATTCTCCTAGAATGCTCTCCTAACTGTTTCATGTTGAAACTTCTTTTTCTGTTGCAGTTATTATTACCACATCTTGAACAGACCCTGCAAGCAAAAGCCTCAAAGTCGATTATGAAAAAAATCATTTAGGAAGCCTGTTTGGTCATTTCTACTGGTCCCTCCAAGACTTTTTTCTGCATGAACATAGCCCAATCTGACTCAAGACACCCCACAGGTATTTGTACAAACCAATGAGTGAACTGCGTGGGTAAAGAAAACAAATCTTTCACCATTTATCTGCACTTTTCCCTAAAGGCTTTGAAAGAGAGAGATTCAGTAGGAGGTAATATATCAAGATGAACAGCATCAGTTAGCAAGGTGTGAGGTCCGTGACTTCCCAAGGAACTGTGCACATACAGGTGAGAGATTTCATGCTATCTGATGTGGCCACTGCTGGCAGAAATAAAAAATTTCCTTATAATCTTTCCCAACATCTCAGCAAGGGAGATTTGATCTTATGCTGCTACTTTTAAAGACAAGTCTTTGAAAGAAAACAATGCAGACACCAGACAAACTGATAGAGTGACAATCACCTCTCCTAAAGTGAACATTTGTCATCACTGTTGAGCAGGTCCACTCTTACCCACTGCTAGGAAGAATGAAGGGAGGCATAAAATGATCACACTTACCGTTGACTGCCGAGGTCCAGAGGCAGTTTGCCCGTGGGATGCTGTGTGTGTTTGACACATTTTATGTTGTGCTTTTAGCCTTGTGTCACACTTCCCAATGACAAGGCAGGGTTCTTTCTCAGCTGGCAGTACCTACACAGCTTTGCATCTCCAGCACGGATGGCTGCCCAGATTTCAGCACAACTGCTCTGCTTCCCGTTAGGTGTGACCTTGGCCTGTCATTACTGGGAATGGTGTCTCATGAGAGATCCTGTGGGGCAAGCACCAAATCCACAAAGGCAGTGGCTGCCCTATTCTACAATGCCACCTTGATTTTAAAAGTACTATTAACCTCTCACCTGGAGTTTTTGTTCTGTTAACTTAGAGTATTCACACATACCCATAAAAGCAGTAATGAGCTGATGGCAGTGATTAATTATCTACAAGAGTTCTGTAATAGATGAATATATATGATATCTCATTTATCAGGGAATAACCAGTTCTTTAAACTCCATGATCGATCAAGCAAAAAGACACAGGATTTGTTGACAATGCCAGATGCACTTAAGATGAGAGCATCTTTAGCTAGTAAGGAGACTGCTGTTTTAAAGAAATTATTTACAGAAAAGATGATGTTGCCAGTTCCATTCTGTCCCTGTTCCTGCTATAAATGCATTCAGTAAGCAGCCTGACTATAAATAGCACATCAAACACTGAATTTAAAGGGTAGGATTTTTGCCACAAATGGGAGAATTATTTACTTATTTGACATTTATATGAAGGCTCCAGTGTCCAGTCAAAGCTTTGGGTTGTTTTGATGGCTTCTCTAATTTAGGTAGATATACAAGGCCTCACAACAGACTTCCAAAGAGACCAGGGCTCTGATTAGGTGGTAGAGAAGTCTGGAGCCTACAAAGAACATCTGAGTTCAGACTTGCTAAGACACCAGCCAACCAAAGTCACAAAAAAATCAGATTGAAATGTTTTCACCCTAAAACTGGACTTCCTGTCCCTGCTGGTTTTGACAGGGGCAGAGCTAATTTTCTTCACAGTGGCTAGTATGGGGCTGTGATTTGGACTTGTGCTGAAAACAGTGTAGATAATATGGAAATGGTTTTGTTATTGCTGAGCAGTGTTTGTACATTGTCAAGGCCTTTTCTGGTTCTTGTACAGACAAGAAGCTGGCAAGAGGTCTTGGGGTGCATAGGAAATTGGGAGGAGACACATCTGGGACAGCTGACCCCAACTGACCCAAGCGATATTGCAGACCATATGGCATCATGCTCAGTAGATAAGGAGAGGGGAAGAAGAAGAAAGTGAGGGACATTTGGAGTGATGGTGTTTGTCTTCCCAAGTCACTGCTATGTGTGATGGGGCTCTGCTCTCCTGGGGATGGCTGAACACCTGTCTGCCCATGGGAAGCTGTGATATAATTCCTTCTTTTGCTTTGCTTGTGTGTGTGTCTTTTGCTTTGCCTATTAAACTATTGTTATCTCAACCCATAAGTTTCCAGAGCTTTACTCTCCTGATTCTCCCCCCAGTCCCTCTGGTGGAGTGAACAACCAGCTGCATGGCCACCTGTTTGCTGTCTGAGGTTAAACCCAGACACCTTTCAAGATTTGTCTTTCATTACATTCCTTCCTTGAAACTTGGTGAATAGGGTAACATTTGTTTTCTTCTTTTTATTTTATTTAGAAGGTCTTGTTTTCAGTGGTACATTTCAAAAGTAAAAATAGCTTTGAAGCACCTATTCTGAAATACCCTATTTATTTTGTTTTTCCAGGTGTGAACTAAGAGTTGATGGAAAGCAAAGGGTTTGTCTTTTGCCAGCTGACTGAGCTCAGGGATTGAGGTTTCGTCTGAGTGACTCTTAAAATTTACATTTTATTTTGCTTTGTATCTGTCCATGATGTATGAAACACCCTGGTCTCATCAGTCCATTCCTCCTCTCTCCCCTTTGTCCACTGATGAAAAATAGACAGATTGTTTTAAAACAGCAAAGTTCCCAGGAGAAAAAGAAGAAAAGGAGAGTCTGCAGTGTGAGGGAGCTGCTATTTGCAAACAGTTTAACTCCTGGCTAATCCAGTGCACCAGGTAAAACGACCAGTGAAGGAAAAGGACTGCTCAAGTATTCTCTGTAGAATACATTATTCTTCGGGTGCTAACAATCCTTACAGAGCCTGAAAACAGCAACAACCTGTGTGGTAACCTCAGTGTCATCTCCCCTTATCTTGTGTCAGGGTGGCAGGACATCCTGCTCAGAGCAGCACTGGGGAAGGTTTAACTCCTGCCTTTCTTTCTGACCTTGAAAAGGTTATCTATACCTTTAGCCAATACAGCTCTAAGGTAGAAATTTTTAATTGTACTCAGGGGACTTAATTTTCAGGTGATTTGAGAGAGATTTGGATACCAAACTGCCTTAGCACATACAAAAAGCCAGCTCAGACCTATAAGTAGCCCTGTTAAACAGATTCTCATCTGAATCTCGGGTATCTGCCCAAGGAGCTATTTTTTCTTTGTTATTTTTTCTGAGAGTTCATTGTTATAGAGATTTATGCTACAGGCTGCCTCAAGCTGCCTGGACGCTTCACCATCACCAGGGTTCCTGTACCTCTGTTTGTCCTTCCCATGCCATGTGCTCACCCACACTTGCTCTGTTGTCTCCACCCAGACAGGATGTTCACTAGAGCCTCCTCAAGTCAGTGCTGCTTAGTAAAACTAAGCATGGAAAATACAGCTACTTTCATGGTGGGTCAGTGCCATGTGTGATGGATGCCAAGGCAGGTAAAGAAATGAATGGACAGGAGCTGGGATAGGAAGATCTTTGTGTTGGTAAAACCATCATGACATCAACTCAGTCACCTCACAGAAGTTGCCCCTGGTCTGCAAACTTCTTCAATGGGCTTTCTTCTCAAATTTGTTTACGCTGGGCATAATCCAAAGGACCTTATGGTAAGGCACTATCAGCTGGGGTCTCCACCTGAACAGTCACACAAGCAGACTCACCTGTCGAGAGGAGGAACAGCTCATGGCAGAACCAAGGAAGGGGCCAAAATGGATGTGTGTATTTTGAAACCTCATTAATCCAGGGCATTTTATGACAGTGTAATTAGCACTAGAGGCTAAGAGGAGTGGCAAAATACATTTATCTCAACAAAGGTGGATAAAACCTGTAATTCTCACCTGAATTACAGTTTTCAAAACCCTCTCTAAGGAGACAGATGTTATGCCAGACCTCACAATTATAGATTTCATTCTTCTTGAAAATAACAAATAGCTAATTAGTTATGGGTACCTCTTGCATAACAAACAGTTTTATTGCAGGGAGAAGTTTTGATAATAAACAATTCCTTTGCTCTGAGGCTAACCCTTTGCCCCTCTGGGTGCATTTCCAAATACACAGTGATCACAAATCACAGCTATGGCAGGGGTAAAGTCAGTGCAAAGCTGTCATTTGTTGAGAATATATTGTATATGAGAACCAGGGAGCACCTGCAGAAACTGATGCAGAATTTGATTAAAACAGTAAACAAAGCAGGTCCCTAAAGGGATTAGACAAATTCGTGGACAACATGTGAATGGTGCACTCTCTGAGAACCATAGAGGAATGAGGTCTTACAAATATGCAGGGATACCACTTTAAATATGCCTAATGAAGGATCTCTATCCTCTTCCCCCATAAACACACACATGCACAAAGTCATGGCTACCAGCAGTTAATGACAGATTTGTTAATTAACAGCATGAGGCAAAGCCAAGGTTGATGTTCTAATAAACAGGTCATTAACTTTGGTAATGACCAATTTGGGAAGATGATTGCTCTTACAAACTGTATTCCATGGCTTATGAAATGCAGCAGTGCAGGTCTGAAATACATCTGGCAGCCAAGACGTTTAACAGAGCAGTTGGTCTGAAGCACCAGCCATTCCCTGGGAAGTTATCATCCCCATTTTTCACCAGACACATCACGTCACCAGGAATCAGACTAAATGTATTTCAAGCTTCAGCAATTAAAATCCACACAGATGTAAAAATTAAATAAAAACCAGCTTTGAGACAAGTGGCTATCTTTGCCAAGGTTGTTCAGAAAAGGTACCTGGTGTTTGTGACTGGTTTTGTCCTGACTGGCTTTTTGAGACTGCTGTGCTGCCATTTAATTGAGACTTTTCACTCTATTTTTCTATGAGGCCAGAGGATACACCTGTCCAAGGGACTCGGCTACTCCAAGGAGAGAAGTCTTCATCAGTAGCCTGTCACTGTTAGGGATTTGTTTCCTCCCTGCGGAAGAAGGTAGAGTAGTTATGCATGTAAGGACTGGGATGAATAGCCAAGTTACCTAAAACAGCCACAGGGGAATGGGTTTGAAACATTAACCTGATTTCCCACGACACAAAAGAACAGAAAGCACCTGCAGTTTCACTGCACTGCAAAACAAGCCCCAAAAGAGACCTATTTAGAATGTCTCAAGATCAGTGAACTACAAAAACGTTGTGTTTTGAAACACAAGCAGGCTCAGATCATGTTGCAAAAAATTCCTCTGTTTGCAGGACCTGTGCCATTTTTTGGTGCTACTGGAATGAGAATCAGAAACAAAGGAAGCTGACAGTAATGTGTGTCATGAGCCAGAGGATCCATTAGTAGCACTTTAGGGCCTTTTTGGGGATAATTAAACACCCTAAAGAACAGTCACTTAATATCACAGCACTTAGTATTTACTAGAGAGTTAGTAACCAGATACCAGAGGGAAGAAATTACTCTTTCTGTAGTTTACCATCAAATGATTAGAAAAAATAATTACAAAGTTTTGTATGTTACCAAGTTTGGTGAATATGAATGGTAGCATGAGTTAGACCCTTGCAAACAGGAGTAGGATGGAAATGGATGGTGTTAGAGGAGTAGATCTCACGGAGGATACTTACTTCAGAAAAGACAAAGCATTTGAAAACCTTTTAGGGAATTATTCCTGACAGTGGCTGAAATTAGCCTGGGATCTAGGGTCTGGACTTGTAACACAGAGATAAGCAGTATATACACACATGGCCTTAAAAATTCTGCAGCTAGTAGTGCTGTCTACAGTAATGCTGTTAAAACATGACATTTAAAAGGCTAAAGAAAAGCAAACTTTTCCGAAAGAGATAAAACTGAGCTAAAAGGAAATCTGCCTGTGATACACAGAAGCGGCATTTGCCTGTGGCACGTGCTCTAGGCTGAAAGTGAAACTACTGTGCTTTATCGGTGACAATATAGGTTGTATACGTTTTCTTTTGTCATATTGCCCTCTTGCATTTCAGTCTGGCTATGCAGTGCCTTTAAGGTGAAAGCTATTTTGGAAGAGGTTACATGAGTACAATTTAGCAGGACAGGAACAACCCCACCATCAAGAAGGGATCACTCAGTCTCCATGATGGACAGCCATGTAATCATGAGCAATCCCGAGAGCTGTGCCAGAACTCCTCCAGCTCTTGCAGCCTTGCACTGTTATTTGAGTGCACAAGGACTGTTTCCTGCTGAATACTCCTAAGGATTCTTCATTCCTGAAAAGGAATGAAAAGACAAATGTAATCACTGATTCAGTCTTGTCACAGAAGCTCAGCATCATGAAAAGCTATATTATACTGTAGGCAGCTATATGGATTTGGACAGAAGGACTAAAAGGACCCAAGAAGGTTGTTAAGATTGCTTTCACACCTGAGAAAAAAGACCCAAAAATTCTATATAATTTTAATTAATAAAATTTAAAATAGGGATTTCTGACTTTCAAGGAAATCCAACTGATTTTGCATCAAAACTTTTTTACTAATATTTTATTTCCTGAAGTACTTTAAATGGGTTTTAAATGGCATTTTCTCTTTCTGAAAATATAACACCACTCTATAAGCAAAAAATATTGATAAATTGGCATGCATAAAAATGACAACAGAAGTGGTTTTGTAAACAGACCCCTTCTGTAACTTGTGATACAAAAGAACGTGGGAACTGACACAGATGAAGACTAAAGGGACAGAGGCTGACTATATCCATCCATCGATACAGCACTGAAAAGTCATTTTGAGTGCAGATGTGAATTTACCAACAGAAGACAAATGATCCCATAAGACAGAAGAGAATGTTACTGAAAATAAAAGTTAGAGATGACAAAGCACCTGCTATCATCTGATGTAGCAATCACAGCCAACACATTCCAATTGTCCATCCTAAAAAATGGGCTTTATCACTAAAGAAGGTCTCAATTCATTATTTCTTCATTGATGTTATGTCAAATATGTAGGTCACATCATCAGCCTGCTATCTAAGAGTGAGAAAAAACTAGAGAACTCAGTTAAGGACACAGAATGAATAAAATTTACAGGGGTGAGGGAATTATTTTTAAAAGTCACAATCAAGTAGAAATAAAATTCAGCAAGAAGAAAAAAGTGAGCAAACACTCCCTCTTTTTATTGTTACATTTCTGACTATATAAATTGTCCTAATATTTCAAAGTGACCAGCATGTTTGGGTCTTTTCATCTTACTGGGCTGAACTTGAGAGACTAATATATAGGCCAAGCCTTTCTACAGTGCTCCAAACTGAGGCTGAGATAGCTGAAGCTGGATATATCCAGAATAAAATAATAGATGCAGCATTTAATAGAGAAGTGGCTCTCCCTTGGAGAGCACCTGCTGAAGGAGATCGTAGCTTCAACTGCTTTTGAGTGGATGGTGGGGGTTTTTGACATATAGACCTTTCCATTCCTACAGCCTTTGATTTTGCTCCACAGGAATCCTTTCTTGTCATTGAACCAGGGAAAGACTAACTGTGGAAGTTTAGCATTAGCAAGGCCAGACTAGGACCAGAATTTTCTTACTCCATAAAAGGCAATGCTGGATGGATTAAGATGAATAGTCCAGTATCTTGTACACCCCACAAAGCTCTTAGCAGTGGCTTATCTCTGTCCATATGGAAATTTATATCGATTTCACTGGGAAGAGATTTAAGGCAACATCATGCCCCAGCTCTCATGACTCACACAATATTTGTTGTCTTTCTTAAAACACTGGCTCCTGCACTCATGTGATCACAGAGGAATCTCAAATGCAATCAGCACTATGGGCTATGCAGAAAAGCTTGCAAAATCAGTGCACTCGAAGGGAAGGGAAGTCAGCATCAAGAGAAAAACACATGATTTAGGGAGCTTTTAACCCTCATACATGCTCTCTCCTTGCAATCACCATTCCTCCAAGTTACATAAAATAGTGCAGGTCAATTTGGCTAGTCAGGGAAGGGAGGCAGGTGAACAGAGGGACATTTGCATTGGTACTCTGTACTCCATCTGCAACACAAAGGAAACCTGCAGCCAAATGAAGCAGCAGGGAAAAAGGGGAAGGATTTACACTGGTTTATTTAGAGGAGTAACAAAAAGTATACTCTACTTTCCATCCAGACTTGAAAAAGGTACATTTGGCTCAGAAATTGAGTCAAGGCTCCCACTGGTAAGCTGTGCAATTCACTTAAAGATATTCTTAGCAAAGATAACAGGGAAGGAGCCAACACTATTAAACACAAGCAGTGAGTGCAGACAACAAACAAGAACATGCCACAAGGTTGCATCCTTTCTTCGGAAACAGGATACTAGGACAGTGATTTGCAGCTCTGACAGATGCACAATACAGCATTTGGCTCTGAGATTGTATCTGTGGTCATTGGAAGAAACAATTTAATTGCATCTGGGGGAATTGGGATTTTTAAAAAGGGAATTAATCTTCAAAGGATTCAATGACCTTTGCTAACTTCTGAAAAAGAAAAGAACTCATATGGATTTTTATATTCAATGTGCATGAGTTGCTCATTCTCTCTGAGGTGATTTGCTTTAATTTTTTTTCAGTTTTATTTGCATAAAACACAGTCTGCATGAAAAGACAAACCAGCAAGCTTTGTATATGTTTATACAGGATTTTTCTGTAATATTTTTGGTAGATTTGATGGGGTTTTTTCAATATTCACAATCTCCCATCATTTCTGTTCCAGAGAAACAATTTGTTTTCAAACATAGCTGTACAGAGCCCTCTCGGACACGACCTGTTTGCCAGCCTTCCACTGCTGTTAAAGCCAAATCACATTTATATTTAACAGCTTAATTTTCCAAATTGGTTTTATCGGTGACCCCGTTGGCCCGTGAAGGCAGCGCCGGGGGGAGCTGCGACCTGAGCTGTGTGCCCAGCTGCAATGCTGACCTGCTGGCTGACACAACAGGGCATCCCTCTGCCTTTTTCTCCTCTAAGTTTTGGCCGATTTAAGATGGCAATTCCCTCAGAACAGGAACTACCTTTTGCTGAAGGGCACACAATGGAACTGTTTTGTGCCTGACACAACAACAAGATGGCCAGCAGTGGAGGAAGCTCAAGGCAGAGATGAGCTAACAAGTCCACAGGAGAAAGGCACAAACTATCTGCAAAGGACAGGCTACAACAAGCATCTTAGCTCTTACATGGCTTGCATGACTCTTGCAGCCTGACTACTCTCTCAGTTTTCTTCTCATAGAAGGAACCATAGTTCATTTTCTGCTTCTTGGCTGTCTCATATCCAGGTTATTTTGCCTTATTACCCTAAGAAGAGTCACCAGCTGCACTTCGTTCTAGTCCTGCAGCTTCCTGTCCCAGCCTAGCTCCAGATATGTTAAGAATATCTCAGGTTTGTGAATAGGTTTTTTTTTGTTTTTTTACTTAAGCCAGAAAAGAATAAAGATTTGTGAGTGGAAAAAAAGAGTAAATACAAATTGTGAAAGGGAGCATCTTTAAAATCTTATCCCATGACAAACAGGTTGAAGTCTTTTTCTCTCATTACAGTGAAAAAAGCTCACTTCTTCCTTGAAGAGGTTCAGGATTAAAATATAAATAACTTTTAAGACAGAATTCAAGCAGTAAAGTGTAAAACAGTAGGGCAAGTGCTCCTTCTTGAAGAAGCAATGGTGGCAGAACAGTATCTGTGGTCCTGTGTATAGATATGGAGAGATGGACCCATTGACGAACCAGTCAGTGGCACACAGAAACCACTCCAGTCACACCAATAAGCATGTGCCTATGCTCAAAAGAGATATACCCCAACACAGCAACTTAGAGGAGTGCTAATGAGGTCTCAATTTCCAGGTTATGCTTGGATGTCAGTCTTGAATTGACAAAAGCACCACCATGGCAGGGAAATATTTTAATTTCATGTGTGCCAGAATCCTGTCAGTTTTCAGACATCTCTATTTCTCCTCTCACAAACCCTCTTAAAATTTGTCCCCTGGGAATATTGTTCAACTGCATAGTACCAACCAGGAACGGGGAAGAACAAACTGACTGAAAAACATGCAGACCTTCAAAGGCAGAAGAAAATTATTCTTGCTGGAAAGGAGATTGTGGCACTAAAAAAAACCAATGTGGCTTATCTGTGCAGAAGAAGTCAGTCTGCCAATCTTTTCTCACCCTGATCAGCGGCTAATTGCAGAAGTGCTGACGATCTCTGTGGCAGTGAGCGCTCAAAGATCAATAGTTGCCTCAGTCTGTCAAGCCAGTTCTTCCATTGCAGACTATGGAATTACTCCTGCCCTTATTCTTTTTTGCAGCTGTAGTTTCAGAGCTGCTAGCACCCCTTTGGGGTGAGACAGGAGCAAAGGCTTCTGGCGGCAGGATGAGAATAAAATGTGTGTAAAAAGAAAGACCAGAGGCAAGTTATAGGGACTTTGCCTGTACACATGCACAGGCAACATGACCCTACTATATTGTATTTCTCAACAAGTCAGCTGTAAGCCCTAAACATCTGGGATATATAGGGTATAGGGAATGACAGATAGGGGAAAGAGGGAGAGGGGGATTCAGGGAGTGTTTGACAGAAGTCAGGATGGACAGACACGGCAGACGAGCTGGTGGGATGGCTACAACAGGACACACTGCAACAGCATGAATATGCCATGTGATATATGACATATGACATGTAACATATGACAGGGCTGTCTGAAGGAGGGATCCGTGAGCTGGGACTGCTTTTGCGGTTTTCACATTAAAGGGGATTGGGCAAAACCAGAAGGGTTCACTTTGCTTTGAATGAAATAACCTGCCCAATAGACTATACAATTAGAAAGAGTGTTAAAGTTGCAAATGCAGCTGGAATTTTTAACGTAAAGAAATATAACAAACAGCAATTATTTTTGGTGATTTTTTCCCCCAGAAATAGAAACAAAAAGCAAAGGAAAATAATACAGAAAACTTTGACATGTCTTTTTTCAAAGGCATTCAAAAAATTTTTTCTTTACCACAGAGGCATTCCAAAGCTGACCTGTTTGTCCTTCAGACTGTCCCATCTGCTGCCTTAACAGCTTTTTAATTTATTGTCTACATAATCAATATTTACATTTCAGTGGCAACTAGCAGCTTCAACAGACACCACAGGCCCCATAGTGTTAAAGTGAAAGGGAGCTGTTCCTCTCTAGTCAGATAAGAAAGATGGATTGAAGGAAGGGAAATACAAACAGGTAATAGAAATTATTTACAGAAGGTGATTCGACAGATCAGACACAAACCTGGGATTAAAGCTGAAGTCCCTAGCTCTGATGGGAAGCTTTCAGGACTCTAAACACAGCTATCCAAGACCAAAGTTTTCCCCAAGGTCAAAGCTTCCTCCAAGTCCACTGGGCTCTTGTTTTTTTTTCTGAGCCCAGCCTTAAATTCTTTATTCAGAATGGAAAGTTGGGTACAGTTCAGGTTTAAGTCACTATGCAGTTTTAGGCAGGTCACTAAACTTATCCCTGTCTTTGCCTTCATGGTTAGAAATTACACACACACACAGAAAAAAAAAAAGATTACAGGAATGTTGGGAAAATCCACTGTCGACCTCCATGAGTAGGAAACACGAGTGACTGGTGGACTGGTGTGGACAGAATTGCAATGAACTTCAGACATTCACTGTACCAACAGCTGCAGATGGACTAAGGCCCATCTTCTTTCACAGGAAAACAAAACCAGCTGCTCTTAGGACCTAATTCATCTGAACTATTAAGGCAACTAACTTGAGGCGAGATCATCTGAGAATAAACAGCAGGACTGATTAGAAAATTATTTGCTAGACTGATGTGTGGGTATGTACATGGGTATGTGACTTCACCCCAAAAACATTTTTTATGATGGATTTCTTTATGTGGATAATGCACAGCAATCTACAAGGCATCCTTAGACCTCTGGTGGTCTCTGCCCTTGATGGCGTCATGTAAAGAGGTGCTGAGCTTTCCACCTCTGTTCCATGTTGGCTGCTACTGTGATAAAGCCACTGAAGCCCTCTTTGGGTGTAGGAAAATCAAAGGAAAGCACTAGTGCACTCTTTGGCAGGTGGGAGATGGTTGAGATCCAAGCCAAGTTGATTGATAGATTGAGCAGAGCCTGGATGCTTGATGGAAACACTGAAACAACATTACTTCTGTCAAGATAAGTTATTAGTTGGTTCAATGGCAACAAAAACTTTAAGACATCATGAATCGATATGTTGGTAATTGTTACATTAATTACTGTCTGTCATCATCTTCTAAAGTCCTTTTTGGAGTTCATATTTTATGAAAGTTATCTACGTGTCTTGCTAGAAGCCTGTAGGGAATATTCTCCATTATTAATGTCACGAATGAGGGAGCAACCCTCCCTTTGAATAAAAGCACTCTTACAGTTTCCAAGAGAACTTTGTTTTCCATGGGTTTTTTTTTTAAGTTTCACAATATTGTAACCTAAAAGATGGGGAGGGAGATAAACTATCAGGGTCTGATATTTGTAAGTGAAGAAGAAAGAGTCACTGTGCCTTTGTGAATAAAGCAGAGGGCAAAGACTCCCAGGGAATATGTGTTACAGGAAGGGTCAGAGGGCAGGCTGGACTCTGGCCCAGGGGTCCTTCTTCACTGCAACACCCCACCATAGCATTGAAAGGGAAGTGCAGACCAGTACTCAATATCATTATGTCCTAGTCAAGGTCAGATTACTATGAGGGTTTTGATTAATGCATAAAACGCAATCAAATTAGCTGAGTCGGCACCCGGCTCTGATGTCCATTAAAGAAGCTGCCATGCTCATTAGATGGAAGCAAGCCACCTAAAAGGTCAAAGCTAATTCTGAAAGCCCTGCTAAGACTCAGGGTGGCAAAGCAGGGTGAACCTGGCATGACAAAGAAAGAGACAGATGCCTCAGTACTCGAGCACTTCTTCTGGACTCTGTCACCACAGTCTTCAATATGCAGCACTCGTCAGTGGCATTTATCCCACTGCCAGCCCTTAAAAAAGGATTCTGTCCTCACCAGGTGGAGACCTCAGCATCACTGATTTGCTCAAGGATACTAAGGCCATGACTGAGCTCAGAGCTAAACCCAGCTAACAAAATATAATTTGAGAAAACATAATTTGAAATGCTTGCAAAAGTAAAAAAATCCTCATATTCTGGTTGTCCTTCACTTTAAAAGTAAAAAAAAAAAAACAGGATATCAGCAGAGCTTTGTTTTTAGCTTGACTACAGATTACACTTAGGCACAGCTGTAATTATAGACAGAGCAGATTAAGAAATTAGTCAAAACTGCTGTAAGTACTAAACTCACACAGACAGGTGGGAAATCATATTTTGCAGGATTTCCATTAAGCATTGATCAGCAGACACTAGGCTTGGAATAATAAACTGTAAGGAACAAACGGATATTGAAAGGTTTTTACTGGAACAAAGGCAAGAAAATTGCTAAATTAATGCTGACCTTTGTAAAATAATAAAGCCACAAAACCATAGAACAAAGATTATAGCAATAATGTTTAATGACCACTGAGAACACTTCGCCCTGTTGTATTCAAGAGTGAGATATACTACGACAGTATGGATGAAGAGATTTGCCAGCCAGGCTCTCCATATGGACCTGTGTTACCTGTGTCTCAAAGTGCTGGGAAATGTTGGGGTTTTAGCAAGCATCTGCCCTATTCTAATGCCAATGTCATCACTTTTGAGTATTTTGGTCAAAAGGGGCCAGGCACTCCAATCTTTTTTTAAATGTCTAAACATCATGCGAGAAAAGAAATTGGATGTGTATCCTAAAAAAAGAAGGGAATAACCCAGGCAATGGAGAGACAGATGTGCAGGAATTCCTTACTTAAACCATATTTATCTGGTCTATGTGGTGACAGTTTATTCTATGTCAGTTCTGAGTTTATAGAGCCAAATGATACTGTTTGAGAGACACGGATTGAAACAAGAAGTCATTTTGAAGCAGCAAATAGAAACATGCCAGTCTAAAAAACTAGAGCCAGTATGTTCTGAAGTCACCTGTATTTCAAAACGAAGTTTTAAAATGCCATTGAAATGCTTCCCTTTTCCTTTCATCTTACTGTCCATCCCCAGTGGAAAACAACATGCACTCACATAAACTTCTCCAACCCTGATATGAAGTTGGGTTAAAATGTTCCCACAAGCTCACTGCAAAGGCAGGAATGTACTGCAGTCCACAGGCTTAAGCCCTACAAGAAATTCAGCTGTGGCAAAATTAAAACAAAACTGAAACCTTCTCTGTCCTTAATAAAATCATTGACCTCAAACTTTTCTCGCTGTATCTATCTTAACAAAACATTAAACAAAGAAATGTAGGTTATTAAACAGAAAAGTGTCCCTGCTCATTTTTCAGTTTGCAATGGCTAAGGAGGATGGGTTTAATATTACAGCTTCCAGTTCTTCATACACGTTTCTACTGCACCTCCACATGAACATTGCAGGGGGAGGGGGACCATGGGCCTCATTTTGCTATTAAAATGCTAATAATCTGGAAGTCTTTTTCTGATTCATCCAGTCCTCCCAAGATTGCTTTGCTTAAATTGGAAACATAGCCAAGTAACCAGCTGAGCCATTCACAAAAAAATAGCTCTGTGGCTCTAGAAGCCTGTCACTTTACATGGTGACAAGTCACATATCCCTTTTTCCAAAGCAGCTTTGTGTGCATGAATGTGCGTGACTGCATGCATATATATATTTCATATAAATATATACATATGTATATGTATTTCAGAAAAGAGACAGTATCAGGAAGAATAAGATTATAGTTTTGTGGGCAAAAATCAGAGTTCTTCCTACCCTTTCTTCACCATAGCAACTCTCTCTCTCTCACGCACGCACAGACGGGCAGAGCAAGAGGAAAAAGAAAAGCTCCTACACAATTTTCAACCAGGCCTTCTCTAACAACAAAAGCAAAGCTTTTATCTTTTAAATGGGGATAAAATACTATTCTGGCAGTTACTGCATAGGCACGCATGAACTTGTCAAAGCAAGTACACATTTTCATTCCCCTGTATAGGAATTTAGCACAGCCTATTAGGAAATGCCTGGCTACTTCCAACACAAATATTTCTGTGTCTTATAATAGTTGTCCTGCTAACAGCTTCCTGCTTCCTAACTTCCTAGGACAGTGACAGCTTCCTACTTACTTAGCACAGCACTACATGTGCATTCATACATATACAAAGAGGCATGTTACTTACCAATTCATAATTCAGTTTTCCAGCAACACTAAAACTGAGGCAGAGGGTAACAGGAAAGGTTATCATGTTTTACTAACTGTGACACGTGTTTTGGCAGTACTTAAAGAGCCCATATTGGTAGCATCATGATCACACTTTGCAATATGCTGTACAAACACATATAGGACATACATAAGGCAATTATACATTTCCAGTCCTTCCTGAAGACCCCAGAGCCTGAGGATACGAGCAATTCCTGCCAAGGTCACATAAAAAAAATCCTCTAGCATCATCAAGCCCAAATTAAGCAAAAAATGTCTGCGGTTTACAAACAGGTCACTGCAACACAGGGAGGTTAAAGGACCCGCTCCCGGACACACAAAAAGTTGCTTTCAGAGAAGCTTGAACATAAATCTCACAAGTCCCCCTTGACGTCTCAAATGCGACCTATTTGCCCTCAGACAGGAACATACATTGCTCTGTCTGCTACTTTTCTTTGTGTCTCTTTTTTCCGTTTTCTAGAGAGAGCATCTCCATTCTCTGAAATATGCTACTAGTATTATGGAAAAAAATAATGTAACATTCACCTGCTATCAAAGCCTGATGTCAGAGATGTTCTTTCTCAACAGCTACACTTGTAATATTTGAGTACCTGCAGACAGCTGTAGCTAGGCTATGACTGAAGTTATAACACAACTTCTTCTGTAGAAGGGATCTGATTTGCCATAGTTTTTTCCCCAGCTTTAAACTGAGGCTCCACTGACTTTTGGATAACAACTGAGTGTGCCAGTCATCAAATAAAGTCATTAGGAAAAGCCACATCTAAATGGTCTTCCTGGACAAAAAAAATTATGTAATTTGTGTAATTTGCTTTCCCCCTTGTGTCACCTCCTTCCAGCCTATTTTCAGTGTGTGTGCCTGGTGGCCCAAGGAGACTTCAATGGTGAGGATGGAGAGGAAGCGAGGTGACACTGAGCACATCTCATCACTTTAAAAAAACAGGTTTTTCTATAACCAGGGAGGTTGAGGTTGTGGGAAAGACGCAGATCCCTACTTAATGAACCTCTTGTCACCACAAGAAGAGCACTGGCAGCTCACTGCTGTGCAGCAGGTTACAAGGGAGCTTTGTAGAGCCAGTACT
This sequence comes from Promerops cafer, assembly GCA_013398275.1. Classification (NCBI taxonomy): domain Eukaryota; kingdom Metazoa; phylum Chordata; class Aves; order Passeriformes; family Nectariniidae; genus Promerops; species Promerops cafer. Next base: position 930,920 of record VZSE01008494.1, read on the forward strand.
GCTAAAGTACTTCCCTATTTTATATCGCCTACTGTGGGCATCTTTGAGCTGCTAATCTACCTGTTATTTCTCCTTCACACACTAAGCGTGCCAGCTTGCCAAGCAAGGCAAGTCACTCTTACAGCCTGGAGAATGTTGCCTTCCTGCTGCTGTCCTAGCACTCGGTAGAGCCTGCATTTGCAGAAGAATGACTGATGAAACACATTTTCTTCGGGTTTCAAGGTCACGAGACAAGTCTAGCTGGCATGCAAATAGCTGAAGCCAAAGAAGGACCATTTCTATTTTGATGCACACACACTAAGTGCTGGTCTCTGCAGCTGCAGCTCTGTGACCATGAGTTCCCATACTGTGCATGCAGTGGGATCTCAGGCACATCTACCCAAATTGCATTCCCACACTGGGCTGCAGATAGACTCACAGAGAGAGAATCAGTTGATGTTCCTCTCCACTAGCCGCATGCTGAATTTTTAGTTTTCTCTCCTAAAAGAGTGCTTAGAATTTTTTCTGCCCACACTCCCCCATCTTTGATTCAACACCATATTAAATTGCCCTGGATATTACCTCTTGCACTTTTTGAAAATGCATCTCTGCTCAGTAGAAGGCTGAAAGGGATTGGTAAATGAGAGACATTGCCACCATCCCAGGAAAAGTGCTGCTGTATTCAATACCCTCACATGTGTCACTTGTTTGCACGTTGTCATTCATGCTCTTGCTTGTACAGCACGGTGATTGAGCATTTCCTCTAAGTAAATGTGTGCATATCCTCTTCACTGAGCCATACACAGATGCACAAGGTCTCCTTGAGGATGTAAATTCATTTTCCTGTCTTTTTAGCAGAGTGGCTGATTTCAGTGTCATTAGCTGATCCACACTGAAACTTCCTTGAGCCATTCATTGAGGCAAATGTCTAGGAAGGTGAAACTAATGTTATTCATTCCCATCTAGGCTGAACCAGTTCATTTACTCAAGTCAGACATATTAAGAGCAGTAGTCTACTTCATAGCCAAGATTTTTAGAAAGAGGTGGCCGAGGGGCACTCAGCAAAATCAGCATTGATTTTTCAGCTTGGAACACATCCAGATCTCATGGGGCCAGAATAAGATAAATACAGGAATCAGGCCTAAAAATTGTTAAAGGGAATAGTATGTACAAGACTGTCAGTCAAAATTAGTTTGGGCAGGTGAGAGGAAATGGGTTAGTAAGGAATAAAAGGCTGAAATAATTAACCTCACTTAACATGGGTTTATGAGGGCAAAAGACCCTGTCAAGTTAACATAATACTAACTTTGGAAAAGTCCTAAGGTTGCTGCCACAAAGATTGCATCCTGCTCCGACTTCTGTGCTTGAGACCATGAGGAACTTCAATCATTAAAGTTTGGAACCAGATGAACAGATTGAATGGATTTAAAAGGAATTGATTGACAAGTCATGATTTTGGAGAAAATCTCCAGCAGACAGGAAGATGCTTGTGGATATGCATACTCACTTGCAATTCTTAGATATCCTGAGCACAGGAGCAAAGTTTCAATGAGAAACTTCCTCCTGGTTTTGTCTCCAGCCAGGCTGAAGTGTCATCTTGTGCAAGTAAACCTGTCAGCTTGAAACATCCAGCTTGCTTTCTCTGCCAAAGAGGTTATAGTAAACTTGAAAACAACTGGAACATCTCCAGACTGCTGCTATCCCAGCAGACCTCCCTCTGCTATTCATTTCTGACTATTCTTAATAATTTATCTCTATGGCTTGGGTTTGATAAATTGTCAAAAATGCAGCTGAGTGCCCAGTGCTCTCCATGTTGTCCCTAATGGGAACAGGATGTATTTAAAAAAAAATTGTTTCAATGAGCTCCAGCCATGCCTCCACCTAAAATATCTGTCCCTCACAGTCTCTGCTCCATGGAGTGGGCAGGGTCACTGAAGTCAGGATGCCAGGACAAGAGTGTGGCAGATGCTGGCAGCCATGCATACCTGCAAACTGAATTCATAGTGAGATGCAACGTTTGTGTGCCTTATTCTCAAGCCTCACGTTGCTTAGCATCCTCAGTGCTCCCACAGTGACTTGGCCTTTGCCACTGCTTAGTTATTTTCCACAGCTGCCATCAATAAACAGTGATGTGAGGTCTCTAAACTGCCCTGAAGGTTCTGCTTTTGGTCAAATTCAACTGGGCTCAGTTGAAATTGCCGTATCTATGAAAAATACTATTCTTTTCCTGCAAATAGCTGGAACAAGTACAATTGAATTCATATAAGGACTGGGTTTGTTTCTGAGCTGATGACTCATATTCTTGTCTATTTCTGATTAAATACTATCCATGTAAATGGCATACACGTTTTTTCGTATTTAATTGTCATGGCTGAAGGGATTTAATCTATGCACCAATTCAATAAAAGGTTATCATTGGCCAGCCACACGAAATGCAATCAGAGTGCCATTGCACGCATGGCTATAAGACATAGATGTGTACTCTTGCTTTCAGGGGAAGGCATTGAAGATGGAAGTTGTTTTACTCAAAGAGAAAGAAGCAACTAAAAAAAAGAAAATCAAACTGATGCTGCATTCACAGAGCCAGATGTCTTATACGCAAACAAAAGTCACAAGCAGTGAAGGAGCGATCCCAGTACACTGTGATATTTAATTGATGCAAGTTTGATGTTCAAAAAATCAGCGGGCAATTCCCACATATACGTGTTCACCGACAGGAGGAAAAGCAGCTGGGGTGCTAATGGCATTATCCCAATCCTTCTGAAGGCAATGAAAGTTATTTTCAGGCCTATCTCTGGGAATTGCCTCATGTCAAAAAACAAAGGTTTTGAGGTGCTCAGGGCTGGATTTTTTGGCTGCTTAATTCACACCAGTTAGGCCAGGTATCCAAAAGAGCTGAGCTCCTGCAAATGTAATTCTGACAGATTTTTTTCAAGTGCCTCTCTATTGGTATGCAACATGCTAAGAGGTGCTGAAGATTTGGCAACCGTTTGTTGTTGAAGCCCGTTAGGTTTAAAAGTTACACCATTACTGATTCCTTGCAGGAAGGGCATTTTCTTCAGCTATGGCATCTGTTCAAGTCCCTGAGCAGGTTTTGAGTTGACCAGGCTGCTTGTACTGAGGAATCCCACTGCCCTGCTGACTGCCTGGGGGCACATCAGTATATCTGCAATATGGTTTATGAATAAGTTGCCCACAGCCCATAGAAAAACCTCCCACCGCTCATTTCCAGTGTTTGTGGGAAACTCTGCAAGCTGATAGAAAGAAGACAGGCCATTGCCTCTGCATGAAAACAAGTGAGAGTACATTCCTCCCCAAAACATCTAGTGTCCAAATGAGATCTGATTGTCCAGACTCCCATGAGGAGGGGCCCAGGATTTGCAATTGCAATGCATCAGGAGATAATGGTGAGTTAATATAGAACAATGGTAATGAACAATAAAGGATGCTTTATATAGTTTTATAATCATAATACGGCACCATTATTCTCAAATGCACACATAAATCTGCCAAAGGAGGCAGTTCTACAGCACAGACACTTTTATATGTATTTTAAAAATGGGATAAAAGTCATATCAATCCTTGGCAGAGCTAATTTAGCATCACACAACATTTTTCATAATACCAGTACCATTAAACTAGATGCCCACTGCACCATCAGCCGGTGGCAGTTTATTGCAGGCTGAAGACAATGGCATAATGTCCAGACAGGGACTTTGCAGGCAAGAATAAAGCACTTCTAGAGTGAAGTAGGGAACCCAAAATTTCCCTCTGTACCAGGGAGCCTGCTAAAGAAAGCTAATGGAGGTTCAGATGCTACAGAGATTTTCAGTGTGGTCTGCATAAAGTGCTCATAAATCCAGACAACTCTTAAGTAATGCACTGTAAGCTGGGGTGCAGCTCCAGTGGCAAAAGGAGATGATACTTCAAAGGGACTGGCTCCCACCTAGTGAAATGCTTGTGATACAATCCAGCACACAAAGCCAGACTGTTGATCACACATGCTTGGAGTAAGTCAGACCTGGAATGCTTTTCCCAGCCAACTTTTCAGAAATTATAATACCAGTGCTCAATATCCTTGAGCTGAAGGCTTGAGTTTCCCAAATTAGGCTGCAGAGAGGTGGTTGAAATTTTATTTGCCTACTTCAGAAAAACTGGACTTCCAGCTGATCACAGGCCCACCCACAAAGGTCTGAGACATTTAGGCTTTTGCATGCCTTAGTATTTTACATTTCTGTGTTTCACATAGGCCACAATATCATCTATAGGGAAAGTATTGAATCAATTTTCCCTTGTGCACATCTGAAAGTGAAGGTGCGCACAGCGTAAACGGTCTGTACTGACACAAAAAGCATGGCATCAAACTTGTAAATGTTGCTGTGGATTTTACCCTTCCAAGTAGCACCCTTCCTGACTGTCAGTGCCATCACAACCATTAATCAACTTCTGCAGGCTCCCAGCTGAACCCTCATTTCTGGCTTTCCAGAGAAGTCCCTATTTTTTTTTTCAGGATTATTTGCAAATATTGCTGTTTGTTGCTTAAACACACAGGGTACGTTTGACTAAATATTTTCACTCCTTGGTTTGTGACCTAAGACAGAAATCTGAGGCTATTTTAAGGAATGCTTTAATAGCTGTATGTATTCAGTGAGCGGAGCAATCTTCAGAAGAGCGACAGAAAAGCAGAACTGGAAGAAACCAAGTCCAGCTTTAAAAACGGAAAACAAAAAACAAAGTCCCTGCTAGTATTGCTGCAGGCAATCCAAAAGGCATGTCTGAGCTGCTTCTAATCATATCAGCCCTACTTCCCAGCAGGAGGTGAGGGAGGAAGCGTGACACTAAACTGACAAACATACCTTTTATTTCACATCAGCCAGACTACCATGCTGAGAGACGTGATTCAGTCTTTTCTTAGGAAAACTCACTCTGGCCTATTGGGAGCATCATTTTGGCAACCAATCAGTATGATCCCAATTAGAGAGAAGTCAAAGCCTGTGACAAGCCCCTCAACAAGGGTTGGATCCTGCATCACAGCCAGCAAACACACCCTCCTCTACCATTACTGCCCCTCCTGGCAATGTATCCCACTCCAAAGTCACCTGCCCGTGTGTGCCACTTTGCCAAGCAATGTGTCCCGTGCCACAGCACAGGTGGGAAGGATGTGACCTCAGTGCTGTGTGGAGCAAAAGGAGACTATGGAGAAGGGTCACGGACCTGTGCACTCCCGAGCTGGCTTACGGTAAGTGGTTATATGCAACTGTGAATACATCAAAAATAATTTTAATTTAAACCAGACAAATTTGCAGCAGCTCAGCAAGTGAGAGCATGCACAAGCCAAATGGCCCAAGTCCAGATTAAGAGAGACCACATGTTGCATGGAGATGTCTGAGCTACCATGGTACCCTGCAGCTGGAAAGAGCATTTTCCAGTAAGAGACACCTTGCTGTGACTTTTAATCACTGTGTACATGAACTATCTCACTTTTACAAGACAAAAGGGTGCTGCATAGAGATGGACTAAGTTGACCGCTTAATTATTTAATTGGCCTTGTTTAATTGTTACAGTTTAAATCACAGAGATATTGATTTCTCAGTAAGACCCTCCAGACCTTTCACTGGGCTCTATCTCAAAGTGAACTAACAAGTGTTGAGGAATTAAGTCTGCAATATAAATAATTGAAAGCAACGTATCATCTGTGAATTACATTAAAGAAGAATGTAGGTAAAACATGAATATAAGCCATAGCAATACCGGTGAAGAGGACAAGCTGCCAATCCTTTATTTTCCTAGGAGTAAATTTTAGGGGGTTTCTTCAATGGCCCAACTCCAAATGTCAGAATTTCAATTTTTGTTCAAAATAAAATTCTTAGGACTCTGGAAATGAAAAATATTAAAAGATGCCATCAAAATTCAAACACGAGTTAAAAAAAAGAAATAAGAAGAAGAAGCAAAATTAAAATAAGACATCCAAAGACAAAATTATTCTGAAAAACAAAGATTGCTATGCCAAAGCTATGATTTTTCACTCAATTCCTGAGCATTTGAGATCAGCAGGGTGAGAACATAATTATAAAGAAAACCCAGTACCTTCCAAGTTCATCACTTGCTCAAGAAGCCAAAGTCCAAACAAATTTAGCAGAATGGATGAGAAGGGGCAAGATTTTGAGAACACAGCAGTGAAATGGTAATAAATCCATTCTCTGTGCTGTTTTGTAAAGGTTCTTAATACTATTAAAAATAACTTTATTTCACCAAAGGACTCAGTGACAGAATTTTTGCATGCCAACCTAAATTACAGCCTGTCAACAGAAGCAAAAGCCTTAAGACAGGAAAAGACGTTATTGCAACCTGTGGCAGCGGGAAGTAGCCAAGATGGTTTAATATGAAAACGTAGGTGGTGCCCTGCACTCTTCTAGTAAAAACCAATGGAACTGAAGTTTAGTGATCTGCCCAGAAAGCAGCATAAATGGGAACACTTATCAGCACTGTGGTTTCTAATGAATGCTGCTAACACCATGGATGGCAGGTCTTCAGCACACTCAGTCCAGCAGAGCTTTGCAGCCCTTGTGAGGGATACGACAGGAAGAGGATTGTGCAAGGCCATGGTACAAGCCTTAAATATTTTACTCAGAGTTATGCAATTTTTGAAAAATACTAACTCTCAGCACAGAGCCAGTTTGCTTTTAATGTGCCAGTTCTCCTTAGGGCAAATCAATATTTGAAAATGTTAAATGAATGACACCCGAGAGTTTAAAAATAGGGAGAAATATTTTTGAAAACCAAAAGTTTTTGGGTTTGCAGTTGTTGGGTTTTTCTGTGCTTTCTAATCTCCACATTTTGAGACAAGAACCTCAAATTTTTCTGCTTAATGTGGAAACAGTGTATATTGGAGCGTATTTCCTTCAGCAGAACTTATTTTCTGCATTACTGTGTAACATTCCAGCTCTTTGGATCTGCAGACCCACAGCTGAAGAGCAAGCAGTGATATTTATGCAAGGTCATAGACCCATTTAAAGAAAAGGATTTTATGGTTCCCCAGGTTGCCACACATTTGTGGGGAAAATCACTTTCGTCTTGATCTGAACTAACTCCCAGGTGACTTCAAGCAGGAACTGAAAGACCCCTAAATGTTTTGTGGATTAGTGTTTTCCCACCTCTGTAAAACAGGTTTCTGTCAGTTTGGCAGGGTGGGAGGCTCAAATACAAGTGGAACAGGGAACTGTATAAATACCTTAGAGCAAATCTGTCCCTCCTACATCTGTTACTACTAACCCTAATAGCCCAGGCTAGCCCAGAATTTTAACTCATGTCACACGGAAAATTAATCATTTTGAGCTCAGTGTTGCCTTTTCCATTTGCACATGGGACAACCGCAGTGCTAAGAAGCTGTAATAAGCCCAGCAATCAATCCTTATTTTTCTGTTCTGAGCTAGGTATGCAAGGCAAGCAGGTAGGCAGTAGGGACATGATGGTACAAGGACAGGACCAACAGGATAGACTTGTTGTCTAAAGAGAACCTAGAAAGTAGGAGACCTGTTACAGAGTTAAGTCTCATGCAAACTTTAAAATTTCAATATATACTCCTCTTACTTTAATTCCTATTGAAAATTATGCATTCAGAGCATTTGGAATAATTGTATCAACATAGAAATTCCTTATAAGTAGCAACTGCTGTTTCAAAGTTAAAAAATCAGGGGGGCCAGTTATTACTGACATTTAAACCACTGTGTACTTTAAAGGGATGTATTTTTGCCTTAGACATTTGAGTAAGGAGTAGTGCAAAATACTCTCAACATACCTGTCCATGAGCTGGCACCTTTCAGCTCTCCTTGTTCAGGCAGCAAGATGTGAACAAGCAATTCAAAGAGCTCTTCCACTTGTCTTCCAGTACTTTTTTCCAGGTGTCTAAGTATCTTCCATCATTACAGGCGGGAAATGATTGCATCCATGATAATTAGAATCCACTTGTTGTTATTATTATTATCTATTGCTATAATCAACACAAATCGGAAGCTTTCCTTCCTGGTGCCTCTGCTTAGCTTTGCTAAGGAAATGTGCCACACACAGCACCTCATGCAGTAACTCAACAACAAATGCAGTCTGTTAAGGCCCCTGGCACAATGTTCTACTGCTGACCTGCTCACAGACACATAACAGGTGCCGAGTGCTAAGGATGAGCAGTGCTTAAAACATTGTTGTTGTTTTAGGTCTCTCCAGACCAGACAATTTCAAATGATCCATATATAATCAACGTAAAAACCTTGGAGATACACAAGGAGTTACACTTTTGGTTTCATCTTGGTGATATGAAAAGGAAGCTCGTGGAATAAAGGAAACAACCAAGGAAATTACATTCAGGAACAATAAAAGTTGTTTGAAGCAAAGATTTAGTTGTATTTGGAGCATGAAGAATAAACTGAAAAAGGTGGATTAGGAGAACCATGACAGATACATGTTTATACACAGATGTGAGGGGCTGGATATGCTTATTCTCCTATTTATTTGCAATTGTTGTCTTCAATGGAAATAAAAGGATGCAGTACAGTCCATGAAACTTGAACTGATGTTGCAGAAATTAGATGAAAAAGACTAAAAAACATAAATAGGTACTCATTTAAGACTACAACAGATCCAGCAGATAAAGATTCAATATAAGACTCAAAAGACTGCAAATCCTTAACAGAAGGGTGAAACAATATAGATATGCATTTTATCTATATTCTAACATATTGTATTCTATATTTGTATATTTACAGAGCTGAAATAGTTAAATGAGGGCCAAACTTCATTAGGATATTCTATGTAGTAAACCTCAAAAATCTGGATCCTAAAAGTTTCTTAACTGCTCTGTCTTTAGAAATTAAACAACAAAGGTAACAGAAATATTTGAGGCCTGCAACATTCCTCCTGCATCCTTCACCTTTAGTTCCAAAAACAAAAGGATTTATTTTATGGGACTTCAGCCATAATAGTAATGAAATAACTAAGATTCTTCCCAAATAATATCTCTCTTTCCCACACTTCTCCACTGAAAGCTATCCATATCAAATATAAAGACTCCCAGACAGAGCCATTAGGAAAGCCATTTAAATTTTTAAAATTTGATCTTTTGGCACTTTACTGTCCCCACTCAAATTTCGTTCATCCATCCATAATTTTAAGACTTGTCCACATAATCTGTCTCACGTTTGGACTCTGACAGACTGAGGGACATGCCTGAAAGTGAAGCATCAGTGGTGCAGGTGGCCCTTTGTAGGTAGAGATGGCTGTGTCTTGACTGCTAATTTCAATTTTACGCCTGCAACTGAATCCCAGAACAGTCCTGTTTTCTTTTCTCTTCAGTAAGAAGGAAAACCACACATGTTACTGCTAGAAGCAAGCCAGGCAGTGCAGAGTGTGCAGCAGGTACCTGGCAGTGAGGCGACTGAGCTAACGCATGGGAGACAACTTTTATGCTCTTTTGGAGTGAATGAGGATTGTGCCAAGCCCTAATGTTCCATACAAAGGAAATGAAATCATTCAACATATTTTACAGCTCAGGGAAAAATGTCGCTTCATTTTTCCTCAAATGGGGTGTTTAGCTCTGTTAACTGGACATTTTTAGATTTATTACCATGTCAAGTCCAAGAGAGCGACCAGTTTAACTCTCAAAACACTGTTTGGAAGGACAGAGAGAAGTGCACACATTTGAAGTAGGAAAGAATTTTTTTAAAATGCATTAACAGCTCCAGTAGACTTGAGACATTAGGAGAATGCAATTGTCTTGATAGTTCGAAGGGAGACACTAGATTAGAAAACATCATTCCAGTTTCGAAACCGACATTTAGTCATGCGTAGGAAGGCTAATTTATGGAGAAGAGAATAATGCTACAGCTCCCGCTTCTTGCCTGAGAGTAAGCAAAAGTGTTTGGGGCCCAATGCAATTTGGACATCCACATGGTGTTTTCAAAGGTTGCTTGGGCTCTATATTTAATAGGATTTAAATCCCCAAGTGCACTACAACTCCTTAGCTGTGCTAGGATTGGTTATGTTCTAAATGCTTCAAGTTCAGAGTCCAATATCAATAACTCCTGCTGAGCAGCCCCTTACACCACCATTTCTATGAATTTCACTGTAATCATTCACAGAGTAATATCTAATACCCAAAACTGTATCCTGCTTGTCTCCTCATCCATCTGAAGGGCAAGGAAAGAAGAAAAAGAGAGTTTACTACAATCATAGAATCATTAGGGGTAAAAAATACTTCTAATATTGAGTTCAACCATTAACTCAGCACCGCCATGGTCATCACTAAACCACGACCCTAAGTGTCACATCCGCATGTCTTTTAAATACCTCCAGAGATGATGATTCTACTGCTTCCCTGGGCAGCCTGTTCCAATGTCTGACCACCCTTTCATTGAAGAAATTTTTCCTAATATCCAATCTAAACTTACACAGGTGGAACTTGAGGTAATTTCCTCTCATCTTGTCACTTTTTACCTGGAAGAAGATATTGACCCCTACCTGGCTACATCCTCTTTTCAGGTGGTTGTAGAGAGCAATAAGGTCGCTCCTCTTCTCCAGGCTAAACAACCCCAGCTCTCTCAGTCAATCCTCATAGGACTTGTGCCCAAAATGCATCACCAGCTCTGTTGCTCTTCTCTGGACACACTCCAGCACCTCAATGTCTTTCTTGTAGTGAGCAGCCCAGAACTAAACACCAGATTTGAGGTGTGGCCTCACCAATGCCACATACAGGGGGACAATCACTGTCCTGATCCTGCTGGCCACACTATTTTTGATACAGTTGGCCATGGATGCATTGCCACAGGGCACACTGCTGGCTCATATTCAGGTGGCAGTCGACCACCATCTCCAAGTCCTTTTCTCCCAGGCAGCTTTCCAGCCACTATTTCTTTAGCCTGTAGCAATGCCTGGGGTTGTTGTGACCCAAGTGCAAGATGCAGCACTTTGCCTTGTTGAACCTCATACAGTTGGCCTCAGCCCATGGATCCAGCCTGTCCAGATCCCTCTGCAGAGCCTTCCTACACTCCAGTAGATCAACACTCTCAACCAATCTGGTTTTGTCTGCGAATTGACAGACTGCACTCAATCCCCTTGTACCAATCATTGATAAAGAGTTTAAACAGGGCTGATCCCAAAAAAGAGCCCTGGGGAACCCCACTAGTGGTTATCTGCCAGCTGGATGTAAATCCATTCACCAACACCCTCTGGGCCCAGCCACACAGCCAGTTTTTTCACCCAGTGAACAATGCACCTTTCCAAGCCATGACCAGTTTCTCCAGGAGAATGCTGGGGGAAACAGTGTCAAAGGCTTTACTGAAGTCTAGGCAGACACCATTCATAGCTTTTCCCTCATCCACCAAATGGGTAACTTTGCCATAGAAGCAGATTAAGTTGGTCAAGCAAGACCTGCCTTTCCCATGCTGACTGGGCCTGATCCCCTAGTTGTCCTATACATGCTATGTGATGGCACTCCAGACGATCTTCTCCATAATATTGCAATATAAAATGCAATATCTCTTGAGTGAAGTTAAGTAAAGTGTCCCATAACACACTTTTACTATCCCTTATAGCATCAGTGATTGCTGTCAAGCACCTCTATTACCATAGTAACAATGGGATACAGTAGGGGGCTATACTGTATTAAAAAAATGAAACAACAAGCTGTAGCTGAAAATTAGAATTTGGAGGGGCTGATTTAATGCTTAAAGGCACAAAAGGAGGAGTTGCTGTACTGCTGGGCAAGCAGGAGAAAAGGAGCCAAAAGAACCCTAACCAGCCAGCACAAAGGACAATCTCAATCCCATTTAACCAGTGGATCTGCAAGCCAATTTCTGCCTTAAGAACCAATAATCAGCAGCAAAAGTCTCCAGTGCTTTATAGCCCAGTGATACAAAACCCACAGCAGCTCTTGTGCTAATGCAGAGCATCAATGTGTTCTGCGCTTACTGGGCTAATATTTATTTGTGCATAAACAGATGCCAGGTCTGAAATGCGCATGGTGTGGCATTTAATTCAAGAAGCAACGGGAATGACCCTGCTTTTATGAACAGCTGTAAAATCATGCTGTTGTGGGACTCAGGTGCTTTGCACCCCCTGAAGTGTTTTGCAAAAGGCTCAGAGAGCAGATGCTGGGCTGCTAACCAACCCAAAAAGCAAATAACGCCGAGCATGGGGAGGGGGCAAACAGGACTAATGAAACCCTACAAATGTGTTTGATGGTTTCCACAGCCAGGGTATCCTTCTGAGCAACAAATAATTCATCTTTTACCAGCTCCTATTGCCTAAAGATAAGTCTCTTGGTTGTTTTCAGTGAAACCTACATAAACCAAAGTATTTACAAACAGGAAACCAGATGTGATGAGGCCTGCCCCAGCCTGTGACAGGGACACAGGGGTTAATTATGATTGATGGCATATCACTCTTCATAAAGCACCCACTTGCCACATCAGGTGTTTTTACTGTCATTTATGGAGGGATGCTGGAGATGCCAGCAAGCAGTGTCTGGGGTCAAGGAGAAAGGGACAGCAGTATGAAATAGCCAATTAAGTTTCCCCTGCTTTCTAGGAGGAGGAAATAGAAATACACATTAGGTAAAAGTCACAGAGGGATATTTTTTTGTTGTGTTTTCATGCTGTCTGTGGTCCCACAGTGCTGCTCTTATTGAGGAAGACCAAGATGAGGAAGTGGCTGCCAGGTTAAACTGTACCTCATCATGGATGAAGCTAGGAGGGGTACACAGAGGCACATGTCTGCTGCAGGCTGCTGAGGAACACATGACTACAACCACTGCATGCTACTCATCTGCTTCCTAATGCATCTTTGTAAGGGAAAATTCTAGGAAGTTCAAGTGTATGGGAATTAGTGTGAAAACACACTTGGGCCCTTGGGATTTTTGTCACTTCTATCCAGTAATGGATATATGTGGCATACGCACACACATGCAGAGAAACACAGATACCCTGTGTTCAAGTGNGGATTTTTGTCACTTCTATCCAGTAATGGATATATGTGGCATACGCACACACATGCAGAGAAACACAGATACCCTGTGTTCAAGTGTTGGCTTGTTTAAGGTGTAAGAAAGGCCTGGACTTAGCATTTCACAAAACAAAGAAAACAAGATGCAAGCCTCTCATGCTTAAAATACGCTCACTGCTACATGGTATGCTTTATCTGTCCTCTTTTGCATATTAATCTCTTCTACAGCAGTTTTCATACAAGACACATCGAAGACACTGACGTGAGCTAGTGCTGCTGTGCTGGAACCTGGTAAAAATATGAGCAAGAAGTGGGCTGGAGTGCCAGGGAGGAAGGCTGAGGCGCTGTTCTCCGCTTTAACTATTCATGGTTGTGTAGCACTTCTGAACTTGGTTTGACTTCACATATGACCAGCCACAGCCATCATCTTCTGTGAGTAACAAAAATGGATCAATTTTAAATGAACTATTTTCCTGAACTTCATCTATTTTATGGGTTAGACCAACTTACTGTATTTTAATGAAAAATCAAGATAATAAAGCTCATAAATTCATAAAGGGAATAGGATCTGCTGAGCCTCATATTGAACGAGCTGTGTAATTTCATGGGTGGGGTTATTTATCCTCCCATTCAAGTAATCTTTTTTTTTCTTTCTGCTATTTAAACTAATCAGAGCCATTTCAGGGAAGGAACAAGGTAAAAAGAAGGAGTCCTAAATTCGTTTTTCTGGGGCTCTGAGCTCAGTTCCAGGACAGAAGCAGCTATCAGACAGTCCAGAAAGCTTTTGCACACTGTTTTGAAGTTTTTTGCCTGCCATTAAGGGTAGACAGAGCACAGCTGGAGAGCACCTTTCACTGCCTCCTACAGGTCCTCAACTTGAATTAACCAGCTCACCATAGCAAATTCCATGTCCAGCAGTATGTGTGTGCAGAGCTGCTAAGGAAGCAGATTTGAGAATGCCAGATTTGAATGGCACGTGCATTTGCACATACACAGGGTCCTCAGAGGAGGTAGATCCTCAGAGTGTTCACCCAGATGAGGGCTCTGGGGAGTGCCTGATGACTGTGCTGCAGGGAAACCAGGTGGTGCTGGATGGGTCCTGTCTCAAAGTGTGGCTTGTCCAAATAACTTTTCAAGACTTTTTATCCTAAGCTTGCAGCTCTGACATTTCTTCACAGAGAAACAATCAATTTTGAAACAAGGGATCATTTTTAGCAGATCATCTCTGTGTGTGTGTGTGTGTGTGTGTGTGCGCGTGTGTGTGTAAAAATAAACAACTTCCACATTAGTTGCAGAGAAGTGAACAAATGAATTACCCGCTGTTTTCAGCCAGTCATGAATAATTCAAATTCCCCTGTGTCGGCGGATCTAATTAGTAATCATCCAAACTATTCTTAAATTATCTAGTTTGGAGTTACTTGCATAGCAACGACATTCATTTCCGATAGTATTATTAATCCATTTGCCAGTGTGAGATTGCCAGGGCAGAGGCAGTGGGAAGCCATACCATCAGTTAATGTTATTAATGTTTCTTTAACAATTAACCTATCCGGTGTTCAGGGACAAACAGCATATGTCATGTAGAGATATTTTTAAAGCTCTGTGGATATGTGCCATACGTCCCGCTGATTCGGCCACCTTGAAACGCAAGGAGTTATCATTAGCGAAGGCTTGACCCTGAATGTGCAAATTGCATAGGAGCCAAGAGAAAATATGAAATAATAGAGTTACCAAGATATCTTAGAAACAGCTAAGGTGTGACTCACTTCAAAAAGTGACTTTGCAATGCAAGGCTCATTGGAGTGCTTATCACTATTTCCCACTTAAGTAATAAAGATCTGTAATTTGTTTTCCGTGATGCTAATTTTAAGATTCCCAAATGCAACCCATCTCTGAAGCCCACACAAGGCCCTTTCCTACTTTGCCTATCCTGTGAGTCTACAATCAGTTCTTTTGAAAAGGAAAATGACAGTTTAGTGTACCTCAAAAGATGGTACAGCTGAGTGGTCAGGAAGCTGTATATTTTTATTTACTATAATTCAGTATATAATGAGTGTATTGTGAGCTTTCCCTGTCCACCAGGTATTCATAGTAAAACACCTGCTCCAGGATTGATCTGTAACTGTGCAAGGTCAGGGTGAGACCTTTGCTTAAGGCAAACAATCCCACAACTATTGCTGTGGGAGTTTCATCTCTTACTTAGAAACATCTGGCCGTGGTGCTTCTTACAGATGGGATACTGGGTTAGAGGAAGCTTAGATCACATGAAAACATGTTCCCAAACTTGATTATTTTTAAAGGGCCCTTTAAATTTACTGATCCAACATTCCCTTCTAATATCCTACTAGAGAGGCAGTGCCAGCTTGCAGAAAGGTAACAGTTTGTTCCACACAAGCAGCATATGGGTCCCTGGGTAGCTGATTGTGTCAGCCCAATTCCCTGGATAAATCAATTAAATAGCAGGAGGGTTCTGCTCGGGGCAGCTCCCAGCCCTGCCTCTGTCCAGGGTGCAGCACAGGCACCTAAGGAAGCCGCTCTGACACGCTGGCTGCCACGGCTGCAAAGAGAAGCAACTCACTCCTACACATTTAATACTTTCTACGTAATGTTAAAGGGGGTTAGCTCATTTAGAAACAACATCTTACTTTCTCAGTCACTTTGGGGGCTTCACTGGAAACTGATATTTGCAAGCATACTACGTAAGATACTTTTAAAGACAGTAAAACCTAATATTCAAAAGACAAAGGAGAATTTAATTTCTACCAGCCCAGGAAAATCAAAGAGACCTGTCATTATTTAGAATTGTTTTCTGATTAGTGCAATATGTTGTGCTAGAGCTGGCCACGTGGAAAAGTTCTGGATGATAAAATAGTATGGGAGAGAGCACAGCATATTTTTTACTAAATAAAAAAAGTAAACACACTGATGCCACCAAAAGAAAAGAATAAAGTTGTAAACATATTTCCCAGACTTCAGCTAGCAGCAGGAGTTTACAGTTTTTCTGCAGTGGCCAAGTATAATAAAATTGATCTGTTGACTATACAGATCCATAAAATAGTTTACACAGAGTTATATTATTGCCAGTTGGATCAGAAACAAAATTCTTCTGAAGGAAAGTGGCCTTATAAGCATCCTTTTTCCATTACACATCATGGCAACTGCAGAGTAAATGAGGTCCAGGTTTCCTCAGAATTTGGCACTTTGGGTCACTCTGCATTTAAACAGAGCTCAAGGACCAAGTATAGGAAGATGGGTGAGCTGAAAAGGACTGAAAAATCCTTAGATATTCTTCTCCTCATAGTCAATGCAGATTGTAACCCTTCTGTGGGCATTGCACTTGCCCTGGCAGAGGAAACTGGTTTGTAAAGCGCTTTGAAGACATGTATATATATTTTTTTTTTGGTCAGGAGAGGCAATGGGAGATGCTCTCTCCTAACCCCAGGAAGACAAAAGGGCAGAGAACTGCAGATAGAAGCAGCTTAGTCTACCATTAGCACCAGTGTTCAAGGCTAGTAGTGGTGTTTAGCCTCGAAGTCTTTATCCTCAGTCTGAACCAAATGTTCTCTTCAGAACTGTGATCCTCAGACAAACCCCACCAGACCAGGCTTTCAGCATTGTTACTTCTTGTCATCAATTCAGGTCTAATATTCGGGACAAGTTAATTAAATCCCAAAGAAAAATCTTAAAAAGTCTCACTTAAAAAACTCATTAGCATCCAATAGTATATGGTTCATAATCTTGATCCAGGAATCTAGATCTGCAGATAGAAACCCAAGTGAGTGGGGAATTAAGGACCCTTTCTTATAAAATCTAGGTAAAAGGGATGTTGGGCACAGAAAAGGAGGACTACCTTCTCTCAGGACTACAAATCCATCCCTATGACAGATCCTATCTCCATTGCACATGTTAGGTTAAAAGACCTGCAGAAGGCAAATGCAGGACAAGAAACTGAACTCAAAGCTCCAAAATGGCTGGCTAATGGCCTAACCACTGGAGTAGCCAATACATTACTGAACACCTCTTTTCCCCAGCATAAGTCTCAGTGTGACTAAAGAAAATCAGTGCATAAAATATGCAAAAACATAATTCATTATTTCACAATGCAGTGTACACAAAATCCTCCCCAACGCACCAGCATTTAGTTTGAAATGTGCCAAGGTTAATAGCTATAATGTAAAATCGTTATCTGCAGCAGAGTATTAATTAGAGGCCTCATGCACAATGCATTAACAATTTGCATGCAAAGAGCGCTGCAGTGGTTCTCCGCAGGAGGCTGGGAGCACGTTATAGCCCTTGGAGAGCTGGAAGACTTCAGGGAAAGCCTCACACTGAGCTCTCCTGAAGCCCAAAGCAGGGCTCTAGGACAGTGCCAGACACGTCTCTCCTGCCCTTTGCAGTTTTTCTAGTCCTCACTGCATTTCTGGTCAGACAAAATTAATTCATTTGCACTCCTCATGGTGCAGAGAGCCCTGCAGACACTGGGGGTGTATCTCAGCAAGAGCCACCACAGGCAGCTTTCTTCCAAATTATGCCAGACACCTTCCAAAACTCTCTGATATGAAACTGTTTTGGCTTTCAAATGCTGTATATTTTTTGGAAGAGTGTTATTTTGATGCAGAACAGGTCTGCTTTGTTTAATGCTACTATTAACGGTCAGCCAGTCCTCAAGCCCCTCAGGCCAGTAATTCAGCAGAAGCCACTTCCACAAGTCTCAGAGAAAGACAAAGCTCAAAATTTCTGCCATTTTTGTGAATTTTATAACTTTGGAGCTCCTCACTCTCCCATGCACAACACCTGAATACTCAGCCTTGCAGGACAGTTCTAGGACAAAGCATCAAAACGTTCACCAGGGACATGAAACTTGTTCAGCTGCAGGAAAGGAGCACATTCCTCCCTGCAAATATTCACAGAGGGCACATGGGTCTCCATCCTTCTCTTTCCCGTACTCATTAACCATAGCATCAGATCTTTTTTTCTCATCTGTATCTTTCCTGTTGTTTTTCTGTAGAGGTTAGTGGTTTGGTTTTTGGAGGCTATTTTCCTTCAAAAGTCAACATAATCAAAAATCTTTTTCCAAACAGCTGTTTTCCACATCTAAATAGCAAATATGGTTCTATGCAACCACAACACAATCAGATGTATCAAGCAGTGTGCATAGATTTTTACAAAGTCTTAGTGAGATCACAAAGCCACAAATAAAGATGCTTGATGGGACTTTAAGAGCTACCATGCACACCCTTTCCCTCCAAGGCAAGCTGATCTTGATTCAAATGGCTGATACACACTCTCATGCAGAAGAACACACATACCTACAGAAGACCTTTGATCTCATGGACTTTCCATCAGACTGGCAAAGAAACTTGGGAAAGGTGCTTCTTCAAGAAAAAAAACTCTTCCTTATTTTTCATCCTGGAGAAGAAATTGAGATTCCTTGTCTCAGACAGCTTTCATCTGAAATTAAGAAGGTGCTGTCCTAGCAATTTGCACATATTCTTTGCTATCTTCCAGCTAAAATACTACAGGTGGGACAGACTCATGATTTGGCTGTGGTGTATCTGAGTCTTTTATTAGTGTGATGTGTCACCATGTCAGTAGTTAGTATATCAGTCTTTTTACAAAGAATTTTTTCTTACTGCTGAACTCCAGATATGGCTGTGTGACTTGCAAATTTCTGGGTATAGTCCATGACACAAAATTCCTCTAGAAAATTCCTGTTCTAATCAGGCCTCAATTTGATACAACAAGGACAAAGCCATTTCCTTCTGGCATTTTTAGGCTAACTTATGAGAGATTTCACTCATGCTACAGCACGTGCCAGGATGTTTGCTAATGGTGCTGGCAAAGTTCAATGACTCTAAGGTTTCCACAATGCCAGGAGTGAGCTGTCCATGAGTTTTAAGATTGATCTTGATAGCCATATAAGCAGGATTGTGCAACACGGTTGTAAGCAGTCAGGGGAGATAAATCATGACCATCCCTCAGCCCTATTCCCAAGTAGATTAAGTTTTTATCAGAGCACTAGGAAGTCAACACCAAATGTCAGGTGCAGTCTGCTTCTGGCAGGTGCTAAAAGATATTTAATCAAATTATTTTCTCTCACTTTTATTCTTCATTAAAGCTCCCTCTTGGGCTCCTTTTGGAGCTCCTTTTCCTCCCCAGCCAAAACCTGCAAGAGAGCAAGTATTGGTGAGGCTTCGGCCAGGGCTCAAATGGCTGTGGGCTGACTCCAGCCTGGGAAGACTGATGAGAAATCAGGAAAAATAAATCCCTCATGTAGATGCTGTCTAGCTCCTCACCTGCTAAGCGATGCCTCTTCAGGGACCATTTTGCCTTTTAAGGATTTGGTTTATTTTTCTTTAAATAACAAACATACAGTTGTTCTGTGTTTCAAATTACTCCCATTCACTTTTCTTTCATATTTTTTTCTCTTGTTTCCAGCTTATTTAGTGCAGGGAAAGCATTTGACATGCAGCAAAGCCACCAGTCAATGGCCTCAAATCCTTGAACCCCATGAAAAGGAAAGTTGTGACTCAATGACAAAATCCACTCAGTGACAAAACCCTGCCGCTGTCCCTCTTTAGGCCATGACTCCCTGCTGTACCCTTTTCCCCCTTGCATTAGTCAGCATTCTCAGACTTCAAAGTGTTATCTTTGATCCTCTCAACCTTTTCCTGCCATATACTTCCATCACCATTCAAAAATGAGGTACAAGATGAAAGGTGTGGAGATGAGAGAGCAGGAGACAGAGCTCGGTCCCTAAGCAAAGGTGGGATGCAGCAAAAAAACCAGACCACAGCCATTGGTACAGGCAGGAGCAGAAAACACAACTAGCTCTCAGCAAGAAGCCACTTTGTTGCAAACAGTTTTTAAAGGTGTTGAGAAGGGATGCAAGCAGCAGAGCTCTGCCAGCTGATGCTGCCCTGCTCTGACCCAGGGGACGAATCTGCAGGAGGAACAAAGCGCCACAACACCCTCACAGCCACAAAGACAGATCCTAAAAACTGCATACCCATGGGCCCTGATGAAGTCCACAAGCGTCCCACAATTCCCACAAACTAAAGGCTTTTGCAAGCACTCACACCATTTCTAGAGTCTCTAAAGAAAAGTTCCTGCCAAAACTCCCAAAACAGTAACAGGAAAGTTAAAAAAAAAAATGCAATCAGAGGTCCCTGGAGCACATAATACTTTTTTAGACAAAAGCTGTCAGTAACAGGCGCCTCAAATGATGTTTCACATCTAAATAACAGGCCTTCCCTTCCTTTCAACAGCACTAGTCACTGCTGGGAGCTCTGCATAATTTTGTGAAATCAGGCATCATGATGAATTGCCTGAATATACTCATTTTTATACTAAGAATCTATTCACTATGCCAAATTCTGTTCTCATTTCTGCCAGGGTTACTTGAAATAATGAAGTCACCTCTTTTATCTGGGTAAGTTCAGGGTTGTCTGGCAGATATTTTTGAATAACAGATATTCAAGTATTTTTCAGCATTTCTTTTTTCAGAAACAGGATTTTTCTTTAGCATTTAAGTATCCAAAATATAGATTTTTTTTTTTTTTTAACAACCTGAGATTTTCTTGCAAATCATGTTTGTAGTGTCAGGCTTTTGTCTGCACAAAAGTATTTTGATAATTCCTTTTGGTCATAGAAGTATTTTGATGACAACAATATTTTGAGATAATCATTTGAATGATGTTATCAGCAAAAAAAAGCTTTTTCAAAATCTTACAATTTCTTGACAAATTTGGGCAAACTACTTAACTATTTGAAATGCTGCAGCTTGCTTTAAAATACTTCCCCTCTCCAGTCTGAGCTTAGATGTCTTATTACATCCCTGACCTAAGATCACAGCAAAGACAAAACTTCAGATTTTCCCTGCTTCACAAGAAAAAAATAAATGAGAGGACAGCAACCCTGGCAAGTCCTGAAGGACAGAACAATTGGATTCAATATTGTGTTCCCAATGGTTATTTGATTCTGTGAATATCTGTGCCGCCAAAACCCACTGCAAAGGCATTCCAGCTTTACATACTTATTTTGTGGGGGAGGAGGGGTTGAGGGTATTACCTTGGGCTTTTTTTTTTTATTTCTGTGTGTGGATTCTTGCATTAAACACATGAAAAATACCCCAGCACATTCAGAAAG
Organism: Promerops cafer; assembly: GCA_013398275.1. Lineage (NCBI taxonomy): Eukaryota > Metazoa > Chordata > Aves > Passeriformes > Nectariniidae > Promerops > Promerops cafer. The sequence goes on from VZSE01008494.1 coordinate 952,034, forward strand.
GGCCTGTGAAGCTGAAGAGTTACGAGAAGAGCCCTTCTGGAAGGAGCTGATCCATAAGAGCAACCCTCTACACTCTGTCCAAGCTTTATAAAACTACCTGGGTCAGTGATAATTATCATCAAGGTAAATTATATTCCCTGTCATGTCATATCACAATTAACCAAGCAACCATAATCATCATCTATCTTGCAAAGCCTCTGAGTAGGCAGTTTGCTGTCTGCTGTTGAGACATAAGATAGATGCCCACACATTCTATATCCTGCCTACACACAATCCATTTCAAAGGCAATAAATGCCCAGCAGTATGCTATTCTGCTCTCTGCCATAATCCTTCTGTTCCTGCAACATGACTATCACAGGCACTCTGCCTTTCTCCTGGCAGCAGCCTTATTTATCCACTTGTCCATCATTTCTCCAAGTGTGGGCATCCAGTAGGAGATACAGAATGCCTGTCTGCACTTGAAGAAATCAAGAACCAGCAGACAAATGGATCCCTTGCAGGTGTACCTATTGGGATTAATCAGCAAAAGCAAGAGATGGCGAAGCAGAAGAGTCTCTGGTGCATAAAAAGCACCCTGAGCACTAGAGGGTGTCTCCCTGCTTCAGTGCACCTCCACTTAGACCTCCATGAGCCCAAAGTCTCTAAACACATCAGATTTCCTTCAGTGTATTCTTGTACCTCTCTCTACCTAGGCTGCCATCTGGCTTCCCGAAATCAGAGCCGCTGACATCAACACGTTTATAACCAACCTACAGCACAACTCCCACCAACAGCCAGTCAGCCCAGAGTCATCCTTCCACTGCTCATAAACAGCCTCAATGAGAGCAAAAATAAAATCTCACAAATGCTAAATTTTATAAATACTTCTGATCATTACTCACTGGCTTCATAGATCTCTCACAGATTAGACAGTCAGACTAAGAGGACACAGAAATTTTGCTCCTAGTGCCATAAATCTTTCTCATGTTCTTTCTATGGTTATAATAATAGAAATTTATTGTTGTTTTCGTTTCCTCCCATATTCTGCGTAATTAATCTCGGTGTGTTGCCATGTACATCAGGAGACAGTACATTTTGTGCCTGCCCATTTCTATTTTTTTCAACAGCAAGTCCCATCTGAGTTAATATATTGTTTTATATTATATATAACCATTGACCATAACTCAGAACACAACACATTTTCATTTTGTTGCCCCATTATTTTGCAGTAAGTCGATACGATATGAGGTGAAGCGTGCCTTGCTCAGCACTTATTGATCTGTCTGTTTGCCCATTGCTTACATCAAAACACCACTTGTCAGCTCTGCTCTGTTATGATTATCTTATCACACAGGAAGTGACAGCCTCAAAGACTAAATGCTAGGCAACATCTAAGGTCAGGTGACACCGAAAACCAGCCCAAATTCTTTTGAGCAAGGCAAAGATCAGCATCTAGTGCTTCAGGATCAAGTCTCCTTTTTATACAGGGCACCTCTTCATTGCAGTCAGGAAAAGCAACTATTGTAGCTACATGAACACATCAACCAGCTCTTGCAGCACTGGGGCTCAATGTAGGCATGGTGGTAGAGTCACAGTACTCCAAAACGAGAGGAACCCCAAGGACCACAAATAACAAGACAAGCTGTCTTAATTTTTTGGTTGAAAAAGGAATTTGGAGTTTACCCAAAGCTTCTCTATCTTCCTCTAAGGAATGCTGACCTCATGGGAGATTCCATGAGTGGAGCAGAAAGGTTGTACATTGGTTTGGACTTTTTACTTCCTCAGCAAGTGCTTTGCATGCTAGAAAAGCACAACCCTGCTTGCTGAGAACACTTAGACTGTTGTGTGTCAATGTAGCATATCAGTAACACTTTGGACCAGGATCAAATGCCCAACATGTCACTTCTCTGCATATTGAATGAACCAAAATAGTGCGTGGTGTTCATCCATCTTGCCCTGGCATCATGTGATGACACACATCAGCAACAAAAATCATGCCCCCTCTTCCCTGCATGTTTCTCTGTCCCCTGCAGATTTCAGCTCTCAAGAGCTTTGAAATATACATTTGGCAAGGCAACTCTGCTCTTTCATAACATGCAGCAGGGCAGTGCCTGAATAAATGAATATGATTAGTGAACCCTTGCTTAAAGGATCGATCACTTTGCCTATGTAAAAAAGAGCTGGGAGAGACAGATGCCAACTGCCAATGTGCTGATGCATTTTGGGGTTTGTCAGGGGCGGGGGAAAGTAGGGCTGTGAGTGACAGCAGAGCTTCTTGAGGATTTGGGTCATGTTGTTTTAAAATTCCAGACAGGAAAGATTAAAATTTATGGCTGGATGACTGATTGACTGAAATAATGTACCTTCCTATCTGGAAAATAGCAAAGGCCCAGTAGCAACCTCCACTGTACAGCTGTCCTTCTACATGAGGTCACGGTTTTAAGCAAACAGATTTCCTGTACTTGGGCTTCTGCATAGGGGTGAGGCTCTGCAGAGAAAGAAACTTACTACAAGGTGGTTCAGAGGAAAGACAACCCAAAGTATCCCCTGACACAGAGGCAATCTAGGGCGGTGTGCAATGGCAGCGTGCGGAAAAGATGAAAACTCCTACACAGAATGTGTTCATTACCCATTACTAAACTATCACCTGTTTCAATCCCATGCTTTGGAGGCACTAGGCAGGATCAAGAGATGCTTCCAACTATCATAAGCACCCAAGAACCACAACATAGGGGTCGCAAGCCCTTGCACACTCTACTAAACACCTTTTCTTTTTTTGCCATCTCTTCTCTGAGGAAAAACACGTAGAAGACTTTCTGGAATGACAGCCAGGGTTGGCATGCAATGGCGGGGAACACAAAGAGAGCTCATTTACCATGTGTGGCTCCATGCACTGTGTCAGAGAGCAATGTGGAGCACATAACTTCTGCTTCTCTCAGTGCAAGACTGCAAAACAGGTTTAGAGTAACTCATTTACACTGTACAATGCCAGCACCCAGGAACTCAACAGTTCACATAAATACAGACCCAAATTATTTCTTGTAACATGCTTATAAAGAGGAACTGAAGAGCATTTCCATGCTCTGCATGGTTTGCCTTACTGTTGTGGCTTTAAAAATAATGCAATCCAATACATTACAGCTAAATCTGATGAGGAAACAGCTGACTAGAGCTGACTTGTGTTCCTTAATTTACAAGTGTTTGATTTCCCTTTCATGTGCTGGATTTCTAATTGCAACTTATCTTATCCAAGTTACAGCCTATATGCCACTCACTGCTGGGTACAGAGCAAGGGGGACAGAGCAAGGGGGACTTGCATCCCTCCCCTCACCTGCTCTGCGGCCTGACCCTGCCCTTACAGCAAAGCCCACTTGTGGCCTATACAACACTGTGCTTTTCCCTTTGATGCACACAGTTTCCATACCCTATCTCTCCCTTAAACTTACCAGCTTCAGCTTTTGAGTTTCTCATTTTTGAAAGTTCTTGTTCTCTATCAGATGGTCTTTGACTTCAAGGATCTCAAAAGCTGCCAGCATCAATCCCCTACCACAGTTTGCAGAAAACATGGGCAGCATCCTTTAAACACACTTCTCCACCATAAAAATGAGGGGCTGTTGGCACTATGCTACTTTCATTGCCTGGTGTTTCCATCCCCTGGGAGGATGGAAGGGAAAGGTGCTAATGATACAGTGTCCATTTTGCAGATGCAATATACTTCCAGAGGGAGGTAATCTAATTGGTATCATATTACTTTAACAGCAAAATCCGTGACAGGAACATGCACACTGAAGTGCTCGGCCATTTGGGGAGAGTTCATATGAACTGTGGTGGCTGGGCTCATTGCTGTGAGCTCAGAGAAAATTAGATAGAGGTGAGCCAAGAAAGAAGAAATCCTGAACTAAACTGAAGCCTGTATGGATCCCAGAAAAGCCCAATAAATCTTCTCTCTTATTCTTCATCTATTGGGATGATTTTTTTTCAAAACCTGCAGCTCGGGATCTCTGATCTAAACACTTTACTTCTTGAACTCCTGGGGAAGCTGGTGTACGGTCTGGTGAGTCTCCACTGAAATTGATCTTGCATGTAAATCAGTGTAAGGCATGCCAGGGTGCACCATCCACTGTGTGTCTGCAGACGTCCTTTGGATCTTTAGCCCTTGGCATCATCTGTGCAATGGGAGCACCTCCAGCCTCCTGGCTCTGATGACACTGAAATGGTCAGAAACCACAGCCCGGCTGACAGAGTGCAGCTGAGCCTTCATTTGAATACTCACAAGGGGAAAAAAAGGCAGGGGGAAAGCTCTTCTATTCAGTTCATTCCTTCTATTATTCTTCTTTGCACATGCTGCGTTTGTTTTTGTCATTAGGTTTCCAGTGTCCCTAATAAGATATTAATGAGATGCTAATTCAACATGCAAATTACAGGAGACTGGCATGGCAAGATTGCTATATTTAGAGCCAGAGCAGGATTTTAATGGCTGTCTTCACCCATCTTGTGCCTTTTGTCAATTGCTTTCTTACTCCAGTGAGCAGTCTCACACCCCTGAAGTGTCTAGGTGACCTTGGAGGCTAGGAAAGAGACAAGAAATCTGGACTATATTTCCATAGTAGTAATAAGAAAATCTCACTATGTTTCAAAGACACTGTCAGAAGGAAGCCCTCTTCTTAAAAAAAAATAATTTTAAAAAAGAAAGATCTTGGAGCCTTGCCCATTCAGGAGGAATAGCAAGGGGAAGGGAGAAATGAGATGCTCATTGCCACATTGCCAAGTTCAGGAGTGATGCCAGGATCCAGGTCTGACTCCATCACTCAGCCTGGTCTTGGAGGAGCGGAGCAGAGGAGAGGGTTTTATATATACCCTGTGGTCCAGCACACGGGATGTAACCTGTCCCATGGCCTGAGGCACTGGCAGGGGCTCTGCTCCTCCATCCATAGACACAGTGGGGCTGTGAGTTGGCTGCCTTGAGCTCACAGCAAGCACACCAGTAGTTTGCACTCCTAAAATGAATGCTGCTGGAAATGTTCCCTTAAGAAAGCAAGCAAGCTGAGTGCTCAGGTATTGAAGGATGCTAAATACTCAGGATGACACCATTCATTCCTACCACCTTTGCATTCCCATGACATGCATCTCTCCTGATCAGTGTGAAAGAGCACGTTCTCACACCGAACTTGAGGGCCAGCTCTGCAAGTCACACCAGAACTCAAGGCTTCTATTTTGTCACCTAGAAATTGAGAATAAGGATAAAGTCTTCTATTCACAAATGCTGTAGCACCACAGACTACAAGAAGAGGTTTTTAAACACAGTACATTTAAAGGTGCTTAAGCCTGAGAGAAGACCTAGGTAGTAAAAGCAACATGCCCTTTCTTGCCAGAAGCTGTTATCAAGTACTTCACTTCAGAGGTTATCATGAGAGGTTTGCCTCTTCAGAAGCTCAATAACCATGTCCCACTGCAGTTTAGGGTCAGTTTTCAGAGTGCTGGGACACCCTGTCCTAAAGCAACTGAATTCTGCTTCTGATTATACCAAGGACCAAGTCCTTCAAACTACCAGCTCTGGAATACTTTTAAGAAGAAACTGATTTTTTAATTATTATTCTTATTACTGAAAGGTACCAGTAGCAAGCTCACTATCTCATTTGCTGTCACCATGTTATCATGTGCGTATCAGATGCCACCAGCTTCATGACAAGTGCACTCCCAATCCCTGCCAACAGTGAGTCCCACTCACAGAGAGGCTTTTGTGTGCTTCTCAAAAGCCTAAACCATCTTTTTCCAGTCTGTATGGACACACGTAAAGGGACACCCAAAGGGACTGGCTTACAAAGTTACCAAGTCCCCAAAACATCACTCTCAGGTTGTGGAAACCAGTCACAGCCCCTGAACCACGTGTCTGCTTGGCAGGCATTGCCTCGTTTGGTATTTGCAGCTTTGTGTACCAGGCTCACAAACAGCGTTTTTGGTGCTACTCTATTTTTAGCCCTGAATTTCTGGCTGGACATTTGCTTGCAGTGAAGACAGCCCCATGGCTCTGATGCTTCTTACAGGTTTTGATCATTTGCATCAGCTGAGAAACTGGCTCCTATTTTATGGATTGATTTTTTTTCCCCCCTCTGAATCACAGTCTCCAGACTAAAATGGTACCAAAATCTCTGTAGACTTCTCCTTCCCCCAGTGGTTTCAGCTGTTTTTATTGCTCTGAGGCACCAGACAGTTTTGTTAATAAGAGTAAATCCTTTTAGCCTCTGGTTAGTGCAGGTTGTGCTGTGATTGACAAGGTAATAAAAGTGTTAATGAGAGAAACTGGCACAGCCAGAGATCAATAGTTGCCAATAAGAAAAACAATTCTGATACTTAATTTTGTAGAATTCCCCCAAAGCGGTTGAAAATACATCACAATCGGTCTATTTTATTGTTTAATAGATGTTCTCTCCCTGGTGGTCTCAGATAGAGATCAAATTAACTGGAGATTGGGTGAAATGGCAAAGAAGAGAGTACGATTCTTGTTCCTCCCAAGTTTGCAGGACTGTTGGGACATGGAGCTCTAGGGCAAAGCCATTTCTGAAATAAATGTGTTTGGGGCTACCTTTCCCATCCAGATGATTTCCCAAATCACTCCTTTCTGCACATTTTTCCTGCAATACAACTACAGGGGGGAAATAGCACACAATGACCGCTGCAGTGCCAATGGTCACATTGAGGTTATGGCCAGAAGATCAACCATAATCAAAATGCTGATTCAACAGTGCTGTCCCAAAGGGCAAAGACACAGGGATGCTGAAGGAGTCAGGGAAAATGCCCTTTGGAAAAGGAACTATTTTAAGATTAGTGCCAACCTGGGCTTCTGAGAGCTAATCAGAGTGGTAAAAGCAGATGAAGTGCATAGAACTTGTACCACAGATTAACATCAGTTTCTTACTAACAGGCTCCCATACGCAGAGCACCCTGTGTGGCCCTAAACACCCTTTAACACCCTAAATCTCCTCCCACAAATCTGTCTGGTGCCAGATGCATATAAAAGCCTAATCTCATTTCAAGGGCAGCTGTTAAATTTAGAAGAATGTGTGCTGGCAGTAGGAAGCACTGCCAAACTGGAAATGCAGTGAGGGGAGGGAAACAATATCAAGAGGGGCACAGAAAGGCTGTAAGTCAAATGGAAGAGAAACTGCCCTGCATTTGTGAAAGTATGGAGAAGGGGAGAAGGATCAGTCTTTAACTATACAAAAATGACTGTGAATACATTATCCAGAGGCTGGTTGGATTATGCATGGATGGTAAGACTCTTTGGGTAGCTTAATGACAACAGCTTGTGCGGTCCCACTGGTTGTGCACAGGGAGTACCATTAAAGTCAAAATGAAAGACAAAAGGAGGCCTCTTCACGTGGGCTGTGCTCATGGGGGACGCTGCTGTGAAACTCCTTCTCAGGCAGGACAAAGAAATCGCCAGTCCAGTTCTGACAGCAGTTATTTGTTATATACATACATTACTATTTGACATAAAATTTCCATTTCTACTCCTGCATTATAAGGGGTTCAAGGCATTTTGCTGAACTGTGGTACAGGAAGGAGCAGTAGAAGACACTGGTACAGGGCTGACTTTGGATTCTAAGCCCACCAGTCATAAAAATTGGTGGCAAAACGTCACCTATCTCAACAAACAGCAGAGCCTGGGCAAAGTTGAAGGCTTTTAGAAATAACTTCACCGTTTTTTTATGTGTAGGAATGATACACAGGCTCTAACATAGACTCTTCTAGTATTACATCTCACAGGTGTCTGTGGGCTTTACAGCAGGCACAGGGAGGTGCAAATGCAGATGTTCTCACTTTACAGCGGGAAAGTTCTGCACAGTGATAAACCCAGGCTAATTCAGCTACACAGGTATGCAGACAGCAGCATAACAGAGAAGTGCTCTTTCCTGAAAGTTTTGGTGTGAGCTCAAAGGTGTTGTGAGCCACACTCACTTGGCAGGAAAGGAGTCGTGCCTGAATTTTCCAGCATGGGCCGTTAAGTTTTTGACTAAAACTACATGGAGCCAATCTGCAGGTCCACTTGGGCATGCAAGGTCTCCAAATGCAGTCTCTGACAAGATAAGGAGGAATTTCTGTGGAGCAAATACAACTATAGTAGAGCCAAAAAGGGTAGGTAGATCCAAATCTGTTCTTCCTTGCTTCTCCCATCCTGTAGCATAATTAAACAAATATTCCTGCCTGTAAAGAAAGGGGAATAATTGGAATCAAAGAGCATGAAGGGAGAGATCAGTATGAAAGGATACCCAGATGAAACCAAGGGGTTTGGCTTATCCCTTTGGCTTTATCCCCCTTTTCTCATCCTGTCTGTATTAATGTGGTGCTAAAACCTTATTGTCTGACTGCATTATTATTAATGACAACTGGTATCCCAGAGGTCAGGGTGGCACTGCAGCTTGCCATTCACTTTAATTATCGATGCACATCACCAGCTTCAGAAATAAGAAGAGATAAGAGGAGGATTATTGAATCCCATCTTATGCTGTGTATTATCGTGCACTCTACATCCTGATCGGTTCCTATCAGCTTTTCTCAGCTCACTGCAGGAAGGGAGGGGAAAATCAAGAAGGTTTTCCCTTTATGTTTTCATTTTTCCCACATATTTACAAATTTGGCCAAAACAAATTCCGACTATCACATTAATGGCTACATCTGCTCAGTGACTTGGCTAGTGACCACAATATTTAGGTACTTATCTCTTTAGATATCCAAATATAAAGGTATTTAGCTCTTTAGAAACAAATATTTAGATGTGTCTGCAGTAGTTGTTGCTGTACTTCAGGACTATCACTGAGACAGATACAGGTACATGGCTTAATCTCATTTGGTGGGAATGGATCAGACTAAAGAGAACTTAAAGAAGTAGATAAATTCACCATTCTCTGATAAAACACACCATTCACTGTCATTTTACCCAGATTCAACACTGAACTAAGCAAGCTGAATCAAAACAGGGGAGGGAATGGGTTTTTCAGACAACAAAAAAAAATTAATAATATCTCAAGTATATGAAGTATTTTCCCAGCAGAGTCCTTCCAACCCAAAGAGACATCTCTTACATGGCATATTCAAAGAGAGAGAAATGCTTGGTCAAAAAAATTAACAGATTCTCTGCATCTGCAGAGAGTCCATTCCACATATTGGGCATTCCACTAAAATAATAATAATGTATTATTCATAGAAATGCATGTACAAGCCAAACAAGAGGGGCTATCCATATGCACTAAATACCCATGTTAGTTTTAAAAGGCAGCCCAGAAGGAATGGTAACCTTTTATCTATCCTGTCATTTACAAGCCAGGTAACTCAGGTCTCAAGTTCCAACAGACTGCACACTCCCAAATGTAACTCATTGTGTTTGTTGGTGATAAAACAAGATTAGGAGGAAGGGGGTTGGAATAAAGCATCCTGTGGGGAACACTGCCCACACCAGTATATGACTTCCCCATTTTCATGCAAGGCACAGGTGACCTTGTTAGCTTTTCTTTATATACCTCCAGTTACAATCAAGAGGCAGGTAGGCCGGCCACATGTGATAAAGAAAAGGTCTTTGGCAACCCCCTTTCTGAACTGAAGCAATGAAATATATATATTATACATATATATATATATACTGGCTCAGCTCTGCTCCCTTTCAAAGCATGATGATTACCTCTCACAGATGCAATGACAAGAGGCGCCTTTGGCAATCCCACGGTCCCCTTCTCCTTCTGAGAACTGGCAGAATGAAGGGGAAGAAAAGCCCAGAAGCCTTTTTTAGCCTCCTTATTTTTCTTTGTCACATCATTAAGGGTTCAATGAATCTCCAATTAAATTTCCCTGACTGCTGTCACCATTTTGATTGATAGGTGTCCTTGGATCAACCTCAGTAGGGCATGTTGTTGCACCGAACTCCCCCTTTCCACTCACCATCCATTATCAGCCCCTTGTCATCATTACCTTCACATGTCAGTTCATTTACCACAGAAACAGTGTCACCAACCGATAGGGGAAATAGAAAAACATTTGTTACAAATAGGGAAAAACGTTAATAAATCAGGTTGGGCTTCAGCCTGAAACTCATGGAGAAATAGTTTATCTCCAGTGTGCTTGTTCACCAGTTGTCGTTATATAAAACTCTAAACAAAACATACACACATAAAAATACTCATTCTCAGAAGGAACAAACAAACGGGGCAGAGCCATGTGCAGATAAAGCTAAAAAAGCTTTTACAGCTTTGTACATTCTTCATTTTGAACCCCCAAAAAATCTGGATCCTTGAGTTAACTTCAAAACCCTGACACACTAACAATATTTAGGCTACAGCGGCTAAGAGTCTTTGCTACTGACGCTGTCTGGAGAGTTTCTACCAAAAGAGTTTTTCATCAGAAAGCAAACACTTTATCAAAATTAAAGCCATTTTTACAAAAGGGTCATTTGCGATGAACTCCTGATTGCAAAAAAAACCCCAAAAAATCAGGAAGAAGGATCAGGATATTTTAGGTTTCTAGAAATCTCTTTTTTTTTCACTTTATCTGTTTAGAAACCTTATAATAAAAAAGGTAACATTAAAAATGAAATGTACAAAGTATAATATAAAATTTTAAATCTGTGAAAAAAGTATTTAAATCTCATTTAAATTTAAATCTGATTCAAAAGTTACACAAAACTTTTCTTCTGACTTTTGCAGCTTTGGGTCATAATTTAGCTCTATTTGGGAACTCCTCTGAAAGTCAGAATACCTACATGGGGTGGGAGCACCATTCTGTGTTTGGCACCAATGCAAGGCACCATGCACACAGATTTCAGGTTATATATGAACTGTCCCACCGACCTAGATAGGACAATAGCCAGGTTTTTGTTCCCTGTTTTTTCAGCATCTTGTGGAGTAGGAATCTGTTTGTGACAGACATGCCTCTCCCTGCTGTGATTTATCATATAAAAAGGTCTTTATAAATTTCACACCAAGGACTGTATCCCCAAGGACTGACACAGAACCACTGCTGCAATCCCTCTTCTTTTTTCCTCTGATCACCATGAAAGGATGGAAACACTCCTAGATGCCTGGCAATTGACAACTCAGCAGGGAAGGCCTGCCCTTCAAAAATAAATAAGAAAAACCAGAACAGCCTAACTATATTATTTGTAAATGAAACCTAACTGCAAGTGTTCTGCAACACACCATCATCCCCATTGCAGCAACAGCTCCTGGTGTCAGAGGCAGCCAGTACACATTCCCCAGAAACCCTTAGGGCTCAAGGAGCCACAGCTGCCTCTCCTTTGCATGAGTTTCATCCTTTGCTAGAGGTTTATCCACCACAGTAAGAGACACATGTGTCCTTGCAACATACTGGACAGTTTTACCCAAGATCCAGTCCAGTCCTTACCTGTAGTTCCCATGATCTCCATCTATTCCCAGGAAGACAGCCAACCTCACAACAGGGGAAGACCAGCTTTTCCCCTAGGATATGTTTAGGAGACCATCTCAGCAATTAAAAAGCTTCACTGCTATTGAAATTAAGAGGATTAATGCTTTTAAACCCCAGGGATCCCTGGTTCCTCAATCCACCAGCACACACTTTTTCCTATCTACTTATACTTAATTTTAGCTGATGCATCCAGGAGCAGCAGGACAGTGAGTTCACAGAGGGCAAGGGCTGCTTGGTGAGCAGAGGCTGCAGGTTTGCAAAGGCCGCTCTGGAGCACCACAGCACATTGCAATTTGCCCTGATTTATTATGCAATTAGCAGCGAGTGCATCTCAGTGCACTGCGAGAGACAACACTGGCAGAGCTCAGTGTTTAAAGCTGACTTTGTACTCAGGCACCTAAATAACTGCCCTGGTTTTCTTCACCAATTTCAATATGAATTTTGTCTGAAAATGAAGGTAACTTCTACAGATTCTCAATGCAGAAAATCTCAATCAAAGACCACAAAACTATGAACCATGATTTTAAATGGATGACTTTCATGAAGCCTCACCAGACTGAATGCTACAGACATAGAGAAGAAACTTAGTTTACCGTAAAGCCACAGTGCAAATGCTTACTGTGGAACGGAGATGCATAGACAGACCAGAGATGAGGAATTCCTGTGGAAATCAAGTCATAGGTAGCTACAAAAACCAGATGCCCATGGAGATGTGGAGGTTTTCAACACATATACATTGACTATGATAAACACTAGGCACACAAGGGCTGGGTGGACCATGTATGGCTGCTCCCCATACCCACACCATGGCACCAGGTGGCAGAAGATGGGTGAACATCACCTTGCAAAGGTCAGCGTGGTTTCAATTGCCCAATTTGCTCTGTACTTTTGTTCAGCTGAAATCCTCTGCGGCAAAACTCTCAACTCCTGGGCCCCTCACAAAATGGATCAGAAAAATGACAAAGTCACCCACTGCATTTCTATTGAATATTTGTTCCAGTGGTTGCCACTTTCCTGGTGGAAAAAAAAGGGAGATAGGGCAAGATAATTAACTTGGGGCTTTTTTGGATGGGTATTTTGAGGTGTCCGAGTGAGCCCCAGCTCCCATAGCCTATTGAATGTGCCCTCAAGGCAGCTTCCCTTCGGTCTGCCGTTAACAGTAGCATCTCTGTTTTAATTCTTCTGTGCATTATTGAAAGCCTCTAACCCAGCAAATTATTTTGTAGGGTAGAATCATACCTCTTTGACTAAAAAAACTTCTTCTAGCTCTTACAGGAACATGGGCAAAACAAAAGCACAGAGAAAGGAAAAAGTTAAGTTAATCCTGAACGAGAGTGTCCAGAGGTGAACTAGAGCCTTTCACCAACAGGAATGGGATGTAATGCTGCTCTTGCTATCACAGGAGAAAATTCTGCTGCCATAATGTGTCTTTTTCCAGTATTTGTACATTTCCTCCTCTCCTTGCTAGCAAACTGAGAAGATTAAGATACAGAAATGCCAAGCCGCTAAAAGAGCCAGACCAGACATCAGAGAAATAAAAATGAAATAAAACCCAACTGCACATACCTTTTAGTGAAACTGTTTGTAGGAGATGTCTGAATTGCAGTCATAAAACTAGGGAAAAGCATGGAAGGAATGGGAGAGCTCTCCCCAGTAGGCCTTGAGCAAACCCTAGGCTGTCCTTGGGCACTGGGTGCTGCACACATTTTCCTCTTGCTTTTTCTCAAGTCACCAGCTTGATCACATGAAGAAGAGTTTACTTAAAAATAAACCAAGCAATAATTCAGCCTTTTTAACAACAACAAAAAAAAAAAAGTTAAAAGTCAACTGTCATTCACAGTCTTAAGACCAAATTTGTCAAGAAAGATCGGCAAGTTCTTCCCCCCTGTAAAGCCAGGCTGCCGCCTCAGGTGGGCCGGCCCCCGGGCCTCCACACAGCAGCCGCACCTGGGCCCCAGGGACACCTGACCTGAAGCAAGGCCTGAAGGAGAAGCTCAGCTGGAGGACATTTTTAGCCAACACTAGGTGGAAAAGCAGCATGTTTGCACTGCCCTCACGCCTCCCTGCCTGTGGCTCTGTGTCGATGGCAGGCGCCAGCCTGCAAAGTGGGGCTCCCGGTGAATTCTGACGGCTCTGCGGCAGCCCCACACCTGGGCACTGCGCAGCCCCTTGGCAGCGCCTCAGGGGAAAAATGCATTCAAGAAAGGGCAGAAAGCCACAGTGAGGAGTGAGGGGAGGAAATGTGGAAATCAGCCCTGAAAGCATTGAGAGAAGAGGGGATACAAAGAGAAGGGGATAAGGTGATCTCCCTGCAGCCGGTGGAGCAGAAGCCCCATGCCTGAGCTGAGGGGTATTTCCTGCAGCTGTGACTTATTTAAATTAATCATCATTAAATTATCATTTTTGAGAGATGGAAAACAATTAAAAGATTATTCCTGATGACTAAGCAAGCCTAAGTGCCATGAAAATGAGTTGTTCAGCACCATCACTATCAAAAATGAAGTTCACTTTGGATGTGAAATATGTCTGATGAGCATGGTGAAAAAAATGGAGTGTTAATTTAGACAAGTGAATAAAAAAGAAGTTTTCTGACTCTCTGTCAGCTGTTTAACAGGGTATCTGCTATCAAATTAAGAAGTGTAAAGGGGAGCGAATCCAGAGAGAGGAGGTCTTGTCAAGTTCAGCATAGTTCAGCTTTCTTGGACCTCACTCAGCTCAGCACAGTTCAAATTACTCAGCTCAGCACAGTTCAAATCACGAAGAGAAACCATCAGGAACTACTAAAAAAAGAATTGATTGCAAAGGTCTTCTGAAACTATTTCCCAGTGTTAGATTGAAAGGAGATTTTATATTTTTTCCTCGTACACACACACCAAACTAAAGCTCAGCCAGAAAGATTTTTAAGGGTCTGAAAGTTATAAACAGTGAACAGGGAACTTCTTACCCAGCTATGCCTGTAGCTGTGCTGGAAACTTTTAGTCTGAGTCCTATCACACATTTCAGAGAGCATAAAGCTTTGCTATGAAGACTTAAGGAAGAGGACACACACCACATCTCGGTGAGCTGCTTCCAGAATTCATTCCCTCATGGTTAAAACCTGGCTTTTGTTTTGTAGCCCTCAGCTTTCAGCCTTCAGATCTCAACACACCCTTATGTGCTCGACTGAAGAGCTCTTTAGCTAAAGAAAACATGGCTATATTCAGTCTTTGATCAAATCACTTTCTGTTTTTTTCTTTGTCAAACAGAATGGGCAGAGCTTCTAGGAAGCTCCTACGTCTTTCATTGTGAAGGGCAATCATGGAAAATGCAAAGTGTTATTCCAGAAGCATCTTCATAGGGGCTTGATACAGACCTTACCCTCTTAACTTTACCTCTTTTAAAAGACTGTCATTCAGCTATACCTTCTTTGAGGACATATAATCACACTAAAAACAGAAGCTGGGCGCTCCCCCATATTGGCACAGGAGGCCAGCTATTTCCCAGCTCTGCATCTTACAGAATTCAGGGAACCTCACACACTGATCAGAAGGAGGTTAACACAGACCAAACAATTAAAAATATTCAAATACACAACACAGAGAATTCTACTAATTTTGAAGCACTGTTTCAATTAGCATCTGGTTGTTTGGGTTCTTTTCTCCTTAACCTAATTCACTAGTATTTTCAATAACAACTAAAATGAAGGGTTCCTCCCAGCTGTTTATATGAAGGAAGGCACAGACAGGAACAGTTTGATGTCCATTTCACTGCAATAGTGAGTAAAAATGCAGGTAAAAGAAAATGATGCATAATTATTATTACAATTAACACCATCTGTCATCACCCAAATGTGCTGGTGGGTGTGCTGGTTTATATTTTTTCAAATACATACACACACACACAAAACTGAATTTAACCACCCCCAGGGAGCAGATTCTTTGGGACAGAGCATCTCTCTTTGCTCTGCTACTGCAGCATCACAGTCCCAACTCTCTTGGAGCTGCTGGCTGCTCTTGTAACATACCTAGCACTCAGGGGAGACAACAGATGCAAAGCAGCCCATGGTTGCCAGCCCCTCTGGTCATCTGAGGAGTCAGAAGGTCCATATGGTGGCACAAGATTCAGACTTCTCTTTGTGAGCACAAAAATAATGGTTTAAATACACGATATCCAGCTCCTGAAGGGAAAGACCTCCTGCTTTATTCTTCTCCCATGATGTCCCACAGCTGTGCCTTTGAACTAGACTTTTTTTTTCCCCATTGTTAAAGAGTCATGACATTTTCTTGATTTAGCACTTGAGGTTTTGTTTAAAAATATGAACCACCTAATTTGAAAATCTTAACCAGCAACACGAGCCATCTGTGCATATTTATAAAGTACACTGGCTGGAGATACATTAATGATGGAACATGGCACACATGCATATTCCTGCTTGGGATATATTTTTTAAATGCTCTTTTTCTCCAGAGGAGGCAAACGACTAATTGCTTCTGTTGTTTAGGTGCTTGAAGTGGAAAATGGGCATTTCTGCTGTTCTGCCTCCGTTTCCAGGTGTTAAGTCCACACATGTACAATAAACATAAAGTAATCCACAAATGTTCAGACCTTGGCAAAAACTCCCTCTCTGCCCTCTTGCCCCTAGGCTAGGACTAATTGCTGCCTGCATGTGTATGTCAAACTGTCCCAGATGTTTTATGATTTACTCTTGCAAAATGAAAATCGATCTGAAAACATGTGAATGAATCCAAGGTTAATCACACTTCTGCTACTGACTCCAACTTCCCTGCTGCACACCTTCAAAAATAGGGGTACTGCCCATGATTTATCCTCATCAAAAAACAAATTTAGGTTCCTAAAGCATTATCTCTTTGGAATTTAAATGACCAAAAACTAACCATGATGCTGAAAAAACATCCTATTATGCTAAATTGCCAGAAAGTTTCCAGATGCTCCAGTCCTGCTCTGCATACTGGAAAAATCAAGGCCAAGCCACTGGATTTCTCCTCACATACAATCCTAATAACAACCTCAAACCAGGAGTACCTTACCCATTTGCCCTGGGCTTGCTCCAAAGCCTCCTGTATCCTGAGAATTCATGCCAAAAGCAATGGGAGCTGTTGCTGAGAGAGAGAGAGATGGGGTCACAGTTCTCGTCTTCATGTGGTAAATCTGGACCCCTTCACTGAGCAATCAGGAAAGAGCATTGCTGACTCTCCTTCCAAACATTATAGCTGTGCTTGAAGAAACTAAAGATGCATTTGGCCAGGCAGGTAAACAGAAGAATTTTGTGTTCTCCTTCTATTCCACAAAAGCATTGAAAAATAATGCATGGTTGGACTGACCCTTTCCAGCTCATTGGCTGCAGAAAAGTATTTTGAAAATTACTTTAATACATATTTACTCAATGGACCTGAATGATTCACTTCAGCATATGAATATGCCTTATTAAAAACTGCTTACACACAGGTTAGTCAAACCAGCCCTTTTTTTCAACTCTCCAAGGCATGTATGAAATACCATGTTCATTACATGAAAGTCTGGGAAACCATTATTTCACCTATCTTCTCTTAGAGAAAAGGGCATGCCTTAAAAAGATCAGAATAAAAAAGATTGCAATGAGTGCTGTATGATGCTATGAACTAGCTGGAGAAAGTCTGTCTGTAACTGAAGCTGAGTGATGAGCCAGCCTGGGGTGGCAAGTTTTTAGCAGGGCCTGTTGTGATAGGGCAAGGGGGAATTGCTTTAAACTGAAAGGGGGTAGATTCAGACTAGATACAAGGAAGAAATATTTTACTATGAGGACAGTTAAACACCGGAACAGGTTGCCCAGACAGGTCATAGGTGCCCCATGCATGGGTCAGGCTGGATGGGGTTTTGAGCAACCTGATTTAGTTGAAGATATCCCTGCTCATTGCAGGGAAGTTGGCCTGTGAAGGTCTCTTTCAAATTAAAGTATTCTATGAATCTATGTTTCTTCCCACACTCCATATAAAGCTTCCTGCAGAGGGTGCAGCCCCCCAGGGTGCAGACACTTCTGCAAAATGTTCCAAAAGGGCTCATTTTTCAGTGGGATAGGAAAACCTTTTCATTATCCTCATCCTCTGTGACAGGTCAGCCCACCCGCTACATGAGCCTGCATCGCTCGATGTGTTAGGGCCAAGCAACACCCGAGCAGCCTCGGGGAAAAGTGCCTTAATTGCTGGTAATGCAATAGCTCCACTTAGCACCAGCAAAGCAATTCAAAATTGGAATCAAACATTTTCTGGATACACATCTAGGGAGCAGCAGGCTATGTTGGCATGTTACTCCATTACTTAACCACTGGGTCATGTATCTGTGACTACAGATGGCTTTTACATCCGCACCTCTTAAGCAGCATCTGATACCATGACCGAAGGCTGGCCCAAAGGGAGGGATGCAGTCATTCTGACCAGAAAGACTTTTTCCTTTAAATTAAACACTATCTCAGGCAAGGCATCAGAAGGTTTTTGTGGCCCCATTAGACCCAACGGAAACAGCCTTCCTCAGCTCCAGCATGGGAAGCAGTACCCATCTGCAATTCAACTGCAGTTCTGTCTTGCAAAGTCCAAGGATGGAGAAATAAAATTACCTTTCCCTATCAATCTCCCACCAGCACCCCAGGAAACCCACACTGCTTCCCATGGAGTACTTCTAGTGATGTTTCTTGAAGACATTTTTTTCTCCAACTCCCCTTCATCTCAGTTTTTTTCTTCCAGGCATCTCTAAGGAATTCACAGCCTCCAGGGGCAGCTGCAAAAACATCACCATGCCAGTATTTGCAGCGTAAATTTCCTGGGCTTAATGCTGACACAGCTACAGCTGCTTAGCTGTTGACTGCACAGGGAAGGCAACACAGAAGATCAGAAAAAAAGTGCTTTGGTCTACCTGAGCCAACGTACCAGCAAAGTCAGTGACAGCACAAAATATGAAAGCANTTCACTGAGCAATCAGGAAAGAGCATTGCTGACTCTCCTTCCAAACATTATAGCTGTGCTTGAAGAAACTAAAGATGCATTTGGCCAGGCAGGTAAACAGAAGAATTTTGTGTTCTCCTTCTATTCCACAAAAGCACTGAAAAATAATGCATGGTTGGACTGACCCTTTCCAGCTCATTGGCTGCAGAAAAGTATTTTGAAAATTACTTTAATACATATTTACTCAATGGACCTGAATGATTCACTTCAGCACATGAATATGCCTTATTAAAAACTGCTTACACACAGGTTAGTCAAACCAGCCCTTTTTTTCAACTCTCCAAGGCATGTATGAAATACCATGTTCATTACATGAAAGTCTGGGAAACCATTATTTCACCTATCTTCTCTTAGAGAAAAGGGCATGCCTTAAAAAGATCAGAATAAAAAAGATTGCAATGAGTGCTGTATGATGCTATGAACTAGCTGGAGAAAGTCTGTCTGTAACTGAAGCTGAGTGATGAGCCAGCCTGGGGTGGCAAGTTTTTAGCAGGGCCTGTTGTGATAGGGCAAGGGGGAATTGCTTTAAACTGAAAGGGGGTAGATTCAGACTAGATACAAGGAAGAAATATTTTACTATGAGGACAGTTAAACACCGGAACAGGTTGCCCAGACAGGTCATAGGTGCCCCATGCATGGGTCAGGCTGGATGGGGTTTTGAGCAACCTGATTTAGTTGAAGATATCCCTGCTCATTGCAGGGAAGTTGGCCTGTGAAGGTCTCTTTCAAATTAAAGTATTCTATGAATCTATGTTTCTTCCCACACTCCATATAAAGCTTCCTGCAGAGGGTGCAGCCCCCCAGGGTGCAGACACTTCTGCAAAATGTTCCAAAAGGGCTCATTTTTCAGTGGGATAGGAAAACCTTTTCATTATCCTCATCCTCTGTGACAGGTCAGCCCACCCGCTACATGAGCCTGCATCGCTCGATGTGTTAGGGCCAAGCAACACCCGAGCAGCCTCGGGGAAAAGTGCCTTAATTGCTGGTAATGCAATAGCTCCACTTAGCACCAGCAAAGCAATTCAAAAATGGAATCAAACATTTTCTGGATACACATCTAGGGAGCAGCAGGCTATGTTGGCATGTTACTCCATTACTTAACCACTGGGTCATGTATCTGTGACTACAGATGGCTTTTACATCCGCACCTCTTAAGCAGCATCTGATACCATGACCGAAGGCTGGCCCAAAGGGAGGGATGCAGTCATTCTGACCAGAAAGACTTTTTCCTTTAAATTAAACACTATCTCAGGCAAGGCATCAGAAGGTTTTTGTGGCCCCATTAGACCCAACGGAAACAGCCTTCCTCAGCTCCAGCATGGGAAGCAGTACCCATCTGCAATTCAACTGCAGTTCTGTCTTGCAAAGTCCAAGGATGGAGAAATAAAATTACCTTTCCCTATCAATCTCCCACCAGCACCCCAGGAAACCCACACTGCTTCCCATGGAGTACTTCTAGTGATGTTTCTTGAAGACATTTTTTTCTCCAACTCCCCTTCATCTCAGTTTTTTTCTTCCAGGCATCTCTAAGGAATTCACAGCCTCCAGGGGCAGCTGCAAAAACATCACCATGCCAGTATTTGCAGCGTAAATTTCCTGGGCTTAATGCTGACACAGCTACAGCTGCTTAGCTGTTGACTGCACAGGGAAGGCAACACAGAAGATCAGAAAAAAAGTGCTTTGGTCTACCTGAGCCAACGTACCAGCAAAGTCAGTGACAGCACAAAATATGAAAGCAAATAGTCTTACAAACAGACCCATGAGGCATCAACTTACCAAGTATCAATGCAAAAGTATTCACACTATGGATCCTGCTGTAGGCCGGGCACTCTGTGGCACAGAGAAGAAATGGTGCAGACCACAAACTCATGGTCCCTGGCTCATTGCACTTACACAGGCTTTGACAAATGTCTTGGGGAACACCTGTGGTCTCTCATCCCCATCCTCAACCACAAGCTAAGTGTCCAAATCCCCCAGCTTTATCAGAACTACTTACTTGCTTGAATATTTTGATGCTTAGGGTTATGTAGTGAAGAACTATTTTGTTCAAGGAGAACAATGATGGGTGAAAATTGCATAAAGCTCCTCAGAATGTATTTCCTTATTTGCATGCTTTTCATGCAAGGAAAGCCACATCTGGTATCAAATATTTTACAAAATCTATTCCACTTGTAGAATAATCCCCCAAATTATTCCATGTTATTAAGGACCCATGGTGTATAAAACAAGAAGTGAGCAGTACCATATGACATACTTCAGGTTAACCAAAACAATTTGTTTGACTCAAAATGAAACTTCTCACCCTATGTTTGAGGAAAGGCTTTTCACACTGCTAAAAGCAATTGCTCCCAGAATTAAGAACTGGGGAGTTTCTTTTTTATTTCCCAAATTCACCATGTTTCCATATACTAGTTGAAAAAATCTGTCCTTTCACACAAAACTGCTTCCAGGACAGACTTGGAAATAGAGCATCAGTCCAAACTGTACTCTTATAGGAAACATAGCCCTCACTCCAGCACAGGTGACACATATGTGAGGAGAGTTTTGCTTTCTTCCCATATTTATATGGAACTGGCTCAGACCCAATTTGCCTAAAGGATCAAGCCTTCTCTTCTCATTGATTGCTCTGCTAACTTCTTGTTAGTGCTGGAGATCATCTCCATGTCTTTAAAAAGGAAGCTGGAATAACCTTGAAAATGAAGAAATATTTAGTAGGGAGAAAAAGGAATGAGGCTTCAATGTTGAGAAGAAAATTAGTTTGAAATCTTCAGTCTAAAGCAGGATGGGAAATGGGGAAGTTCCTGGAGTTTTTTACGAGTTCCCAACCAGACAAGGTTTTTCATATGTTTTTTTGAAGCTATGAAGTGGGCTACCTCCCACTTCACTAACAGGTCCACAAAAAACGGAGAGGTTTAATCAGATGCAATTTGGTTTCAGGGTAAGAAACAGACCAGGAGTTAGCTTTTGAAGATAACTATTGCTGGATGCTACACAAACCTGTCCTTTAAGTAATGCCACATACTGAGAATGTTGTCCTTTGCATGTCCCTTTCAGTACTGTGCCCGTGGGATTACATTGTATGATTGCTTGCTAAGATTTTGCAGAAATATGGACAAGATATGATGTCTCAAACCTGGAAAAATACAAGTGCAGAGAAATTTCCAGAGTCAGCTCTGGTTTGGGATGTTTGTCCAAAAACAAGTCATTTTAGCTCAGCACTGTGTGCTGATCCTTTCCCACGATCCAAGTCAGAGCTGTGACAGAATGCCACTTGAACATGGATATAGGGGAATGTATACTCTCAGCATGAATCCAAGGGCTCATGGCGGCAAGGTACAATGGACACAGCTCCAAACTGCTGCTGGAAACAGGAACTGGCTGCTCACTGCATTCACCTCCATCCTTAAACAGGTGTTTTTCTCCAAGGCATCAACCTTTTTCATCTAGCAACCTTGTGGAGAGTAAGCTTGGCACTTGATATATTTCTTTGGTTCTTAAACTGTCAAAATTCATCATAATTTGCAAGAACTGTAGAGAAAAGACAGGGACACATCTTGTCCCAAAGACCATATTTAAGATAGTTTGGCTCAAAATAACACATTGCTCTTCTCAGCACATGCTGTGTGCAGGTAGCAAACTCTAAAACAAACAATTTAATTTCTAAAATCTGAAAAAATCCTTCTGTGATAAGATTATGAAGCAGGCAAGAAAGCAATTCTTCTGGGAGGAAAAAACCCACAGCTGTGAAAAAACCCTTAGGGGCTTTAGAAGGAAGGCTTGATCTTAAGTGATACATGTGGTCCTGCCTGAAGAGATGGTGCTGGATGACTTATCTGGGGCTCATTCCAAAATCCCTGGTTACCAGCATCCTCACTGCCAGCAAACATGTGTTGGAGCCAGGCTTTAATCAAGAGCTCAGATAAAGAGCATGTTTTCCACTGGGGAATTTGGGTGGCATAAATCTGTACGCTTAACGGGTTTGAGTCTCGAGGGTAGGCATGCTCCCATTGCAAGCACTTTTCTTACGGCTACATAAAAGCCTCCCATAAATAAAGCTTTGAAATCTTCCAGGAGAAGTTAGCTATACAAATTTGGGCGCATGAAGCTCAGTGTAAGCAATAATTCCACAGATTTTTTATTAGAAAGTAGATATATAGGAAGAGCAGTGCATGATAAATCAACATATCTGCCTCTTTACTGGCTTTTATGATAGGCATTAGCAGTAGTGACTGTCACAGAGATCATAACAGCTTTATTTTCACCGTTACTGTAAGACAAAATCAAATATAAGCAGTTGATATTATTTTTAAAGTATAAAATCTTTTCCCTTGCTTTGAAGTGGTGACAAAATCATTCCTGGTAAACATCAAATTCGGGGGGAGGAAGGAAGTGGGGAAGGGAGGAAGTGGGGAAGGGAGGAAGGGAGGAAGGGAGGAAGGGAGGAAGGGAGGAAGGGAGGAAGGGAGGAAGGAGCCCATTTGACCANATTTGGGTCTTTTTGGTAGGATTTTCTTGGAGCCTTGGAGGCAGCTGACATGACTTGCCCAGTGTGTAGCCATCACAGTGTCTCCCTGACAAACTGGGAGGTTTGGAGTTATTGATGACAGCACAGGGACTGCTGACCTCTCCTATAGGGTTCTAGCATGAGTTTTGCTATTGCAATGTGGATAGGACCGGCAAAAAAGTGTTTAATCTTTTTCAGTTGTCTCCTTGAATAAATCAGCTTATATATAATCTGATTATGCATTTAATATAAACATATAAATTAAGTAGATAATTGGTAAATAGGGCTTTGGCAACAAAATTATTTTAATACCAGGTTAGAGAGGCTAGACTGTCTTAAAAAATATTTCTCTCTTTCTAGGGTAGGATTTAAAAGACAATTACAGGAGTTTTCCATCTAAACCTAGATCTGTAAAAGTCCAGGCATTCAGCTCTGACTGGGAACTCCCTGGAGCTCTTTACAAGCTTCAGGAAGAGGAGGCTGTTTTGTTGGTCTCAAAGTAATGTGGTCTTGCACCCTTCTTTATCTGCTCACTCAACATGTACCACGCAGTGAACAACTTGGTGCGTTGAATGCCAAATGGATGCTTTATTTTGCAGCTGCCCTTTTTGAATTCCCATTGTAGGCAAGACTGGAAGCAGTGTCATATAAGACAGTAGCACTACACAAGGTGAAAGGTAATTTTACTTTTTACTGTTTCATCTTCCATGGCCACGCGTACCATAATCCTACCTCTTTCAGACTCTTGCCTTCCATAAAACAACACATGCCTACCCTGGAGAATCATCAGACACATAATTGCAGTCTTCTTCATTTATGGTTAGTCCTGCAAAATAATGCTTGGTCCATATGTTGCTGCTGACACTATAGAAATGATGCTATGGAGTAATTACAGGAGGGGACACTTGGAGGGGGGATCTTCGCGCACGCTGCTCTCCCACGAGGTGCACAGTTGCGAAGCAACCTGACACATCTGCCAGGGCTGTCTAAGAAACTATTAACCAGTTGCTACCTCCTGTGCTCAAGAGCTGCTGGCAATTTCACAGTAATAGTTTCTCAGCTTCTTTCACGCAGGCAACCGTGGTGCCGAGATACTGACTTAAATATGTATCACAGAACGGCATCCTTAATAGAGGCGTTACAGGCATAAAATGTATATGGGTAATCTGCAAAGGCTGGTTGCAACTGACAGCTTCGTTATTGCTCTGAGGATGCATGGCAGGCACGGCGGGCCAGGAGCAGGGAGCAGCCACGGGAATGGACAGCTCTGATTCGCAGGAATGATTCTGCAGCCCACCTACATGGGCTCAGGGGTAAAACCAGAAACACCTGTGCAGGGAACTATTACAAGTGCAATATTATTGCATGTGTTGAGTTTGCGTGGCCAGGTTGGGCAGGGTACAGTAGGAGGGTGCGCTACAAGGGTGGCTTCTGTGAGAAGCTGCCAGAAGCCTCCCCCATGTCTGAAAGAGTCTGTCCCAGCCAGCTCCAAGACAGAGCCACCGCTGGACAAGGTTAAGCCCATCAGTGGTGACAGTAGTGCCTCAGGGATGACAGATTTAAGAAGGGGCAAAAGTTACCTCAAGAGCAACTGCAACCAGAGAGTGGAGCAAAAATATGTGAGAAGAACAGCCCTGCAGATACCCAGGTCAGCACAGAAAGAGGGGCAGGAAGTGTCCCAGGCACCAGAGCTGAGATTCCCCTGCAGCCCATGGTGCAGCCCATGGTGAGGCAGCTGTGTCCCTGAAGCCCATGGGAGGCCCATGGGGGAGAAGTTATCCCATGAAGGACTCCATGCCTAAGCAGGTGGATGCACGAAGGAGACTGTGATCCTGTGGAGCAGGCTCCTGGCAGGACCTGTGGCCCTGTGGACAGGGGAGCCCGTGTTGGAGCAGGTTTTCTGGCAGGACTTGTCACCCTACAGGGAACTCACACTGGAGCAGTCTGTGTCTGAGGGACTGCACCCCATGAAAGGGACCTACACTAGAGCAGTTTGTGAAGAACTCCAGCCCATGGGAAAGACTCATGCTGCCAGAAGATCATGAAAGACTGTCTCCTTTAGGAGGGACCCCATTCTGGAGCAGGGGAAGAGTGGGAGAACTCCTCCCCCTGAAGAGGAAGGAGCAGCAGGAGAACATCATGAACTGACCAGAATCCCATCCCTCTGCACGGTTGGAGGTAGAAAACTTGAGAGTAAAGTTAAGCCCAGGAAGGATGAAAGATGGGGGAAGGTTTTTCAAGATTTGGTTTTTATTTTCATTATCCTACTCTGATTTGTAATGTTAAATTTTTCTCCAAGTTATATCTGTTTTTCTTGTGATGGTAATTGCTGAGTGGATCTCTCACTGTCCTCGTCTCAACTCATCAGGTTTTTGATATATTTCTTCTCCCCTGTCCAGCTGAGGAGGGGAGTGATAGAATGGCTTTGGTGGGCACCTGAATTCCAGCTGTAGAGAAGCAAAGGTGAGTTTTTGGGAGCCTGGAGCTCTGGCTTGCAGAAAGAACCACAAGCCAAGTTCCTCTGCAAACACAAAAAGAAGGGAGACTTCTATGCAGTAAAGCTGGGCTGAGTATGGAAGTCCCCGAATGTGGTCTGACAATGAAGTGAATGATTTGCCTTTTAGTTTGTTTAGTAAGAGCAAAACTGAATGTGAAAGCAAAGGCAGTTCAGGTATATGCATGTGCAGAGTTAGGTTTAAGGCTCATTGCAGGTGAATGAGCTAGGAGATCACGCTGGTACATGTTGGGAAGTTGATTTAAAACATCTGGAAGCTTAAATGGCACTCAGTGCCTTCAGAAAACTACCTGAATCCTCAGAGCAAGGGCAAGGTCTAAATTTTGACAAGATGTATATCCAGTACCCAGAGATATCTCCTCCTGATGCACAGCTTCCCCTTCACAGCATTCCCTGCCCAAATGGAGGCAAAAAAATAAAAAATCCACTAAAGGACTGGGCCCCGGAGGGGATGCATTAGTTGGCATTATTTCCTCGGTCGTCAAGTTTCAGTGATTCAGAACAAGTAGCGATGCCTCCCTCCACGGCTTTAATGACGTTTGCTGTCAGAGACGTGAGTCACGGGAAAGGACAGGGCTGTAACTTTATTTTAAGCTGGATAGGCTGTAGCTAAGTCTCCTGAATCCCTTTCAGCTTTGGAAATGGTTTTCCCCTATCTCTGCCTTCTACCTGGTGCCTTTATATTGTTTGTGCTAAAAGGGGAATGATACTTTTAATCTCGAAAATGCCTTTGGAGCTTTGGAGTGGATCGTTTTAAAGTCAACAGTGTTTAAGGCACATTAATGAAGGTATTCACCATAAACCAGTTTTATTTCTGTGTGTAACTGATAAACATGAATATGAGTGACTATAAGGGAAAAGAGGTGGGGAAACAGTCCTGCTTGGAAAAGCAAACAAATCACAGATCCGTGCTAAAAAGGGTATCAAATTATTATAACACTAAAGCCGGCTGTGAATCTTCTGGTGAAACATATTTTTCTTTTTTTTTCCTTTTTCTCTCTTTGGGTTTAAGTTCACGGCCCAGCACTTTGCCTGGTGTTTGGAAAATTATAGTCAGACTACATCGTGAGAATAGCATTATCTTATAAGCTTTTTAAAACAAAAATGGTAGCTGATGCTCATCATGCTGGCTTATTCCTGTGCAGGCACGGGGTAGTAAAAAATAGATGAGGGTAGTAGCAAACAGGACTATTGCCTCCTAGCAGGTAGCAAAATTAAAGAAAAAAATTTTAGGACAGTTTAAAAATTAAGATAAAAGCAGGTCAGGTTGGTTCTGAGGCCCCAGCTGTCCCTTTTCCACAGCTCTCCAGATCAATATAAGGTTTTGATGAGATAGTCACAAAGACGTGAACTGGGTGAAGGTGCCATCTTTGATTCTTTACATGGAAAAGGCAAAACTTGAAATCAACCTCACACAAAAAAAGATACAAAAAAATATATACCAAATAAACCTTGAGGTCATCAGGAATGAGATGTACTTACCAAATAACTCCAGCAGCACAATGTCCTGGTGTCACTGAACCCAACACTCCTTTTGCTATTGACTGCAATGCAATCCTGAGCTCTCTTGTCATCATTTTAATCACACTTTGGTGTGGTTGACTTTGGAGAATCATTGAAATGTTACAGTGAGGTAAAGAGTAAATTCTTGTCTGTATCCCCTGCCAAAAAAAAAAAAAAAGGAAAAGGAAATGTTTTGAAAAAGACTAACTACTCTATATCAGCTCTCCAAACTAAAATGAAAAACAGTTTAAATTTGGGGCGGGCTGTGTATTTATCAAAACCATTTTATATGGGGAGAAAAAAAAACATGCAAAGAAAAAGAATCATTAACTGTTTATCCCAGACAAATTCTCATTTTTTATTAAATCTATTTCTGATGTGCAAGAGGATGAAATATATCAAGTCTAAGAAATAAATGTGTGAGCAACTTTCAAGAGTAATCAGGATTTACAATGACCTTTTATTCTATGCAAGCAATGGCAAGCACTATGATGGATACAGAGAAAAGATTACTGAGAAACAAGGAAATTTGCATCCGGGACCAGCAGGAGCAAAAAGGGCACTGAATTGTGCTCGCTTTACACAGAGGGTTACAGTGCCATGTTATTGCAGACAAATGAAGGGCTTGCATTAAAAATGCATAATTTAATCAAGAGAAAAACTACTAATCAGATTGAAATATGCAGACCTGATATTGGTTTTTTAATATTAGTGTTATTAAATTCTGCTATAGTTTCTCACAGAATCACCCAAATGTAAATTAATATAAGGAGAAATGGTTAACAAAATTACAGGCCCAGATCAAACATTCCTGCTCATTCGCAAGCATCCTGCTGACTTGTGATATTGGGGATGGCATAAAAGGCTTAGTATAAAATACAACATGCACTGATCTAATAGTACTTTTCCCAGTCAGAGCAGCTTGAAGTGCACCCTGATGCAGTTGTTGGCTTGAGTTGAATGGCAGCGAGGATCGATGACAGCATCTGTGCCTTGGCCAAACACAGAACTCCCACCTCCATGTGCCATAGCCTGAGCTGTAGCCAGAGGGCTGCCAGCTCCACCCAAAGTCAGCCTGTGCTGTGAGGAGCAGGAACTTATTCCCTAGACATAATCAACCTCTAGAATTAATACCTGCACCAAGAAAACAGGGCTGAACATTCCTCTAATTTAACATATTAAGAAGCATTAAAAGTATCCCCCATTTGTGCATCACAGATGATGCAAAAGTCACTGCCTCTGCTCAGCACCTGTCAGACCTGTACTTACCCAAGGCTCTTTTCCTCCACTGCTGCTGAAGTGCAAGTTTCCAAATCACCCATTTTACATGAGGGTGAAACAGCTGAGCAGGAAGGTACTGTCACTTGCCAAGGGAAATAGAACCTTGGAGTTAAAGCTAGCAAAACGCCCCAAGCCCCTGTTCTCATTTGAATGTTTCTGATGTGGCAAACCTCAGCAGAGAGATGTGCTTGTCTTGAAACTCCACCAGGAAACTGGGGGCTCATGTTTTTGTCTATACACCTGCTTTACAATGCTTCAGTTACAGCAAGGCAGTCACCATTCTTCAGAAAATGAAGAATTATTAATATTAACTTGGTTTATAAGGGTGGGCCCACTATTTCAAGGAGTGTACAAACACCAGGAAAATTACACTTATAATTATTTTCCCCTTGTCAGTTAGAATATAAACACTGTAGAATATTCTGGGGATTTTGTTTGCACAGCACCTTGGATCATAAGGTCCTAATCTTTCAGGTACGTCTGAACACAGAGTGGCTCACCAAGCCACTTCCCATCATTTACCTGCTGTCCTGGTTAATCAAGGAGGCCCCAGCTGACAGGAGGTGAACAAATAAGACACACAGCTACAAGAAGGGCAAGAAGGAGGATTCTGGGAACTACAGGTCTGTCAGCCTGACCTCAGTGCTGGGGAAGTTTACAGACACCGTCTTGAGTGCCATCACACAGCACAGACAGGACAACCAGGGGATCTGGCCCAGCCAGCACGGGGTTGAGAGGCAGGTCCTGCTTGACCAACATGATCTCCTTTTGTGACCAGTTGACCTGACTAGTGGATGAGGGAAAAGCTGTGGATGTTGTCTACCTGGATTTCAAGTAAAACCTTGGACACTGCTTACCACAGCATTCTCCTGGCTGGTCATGGCTTGGACAGGTACACTGTTTGCTAGGTCTATGATTATCAATGATCTTGAAGTCTTTTCCATACTTAATGATTCTGTAATTCTATTCTAAAACAGGAACTGAGCATTTAACATTGATTCCCAGTGACACTTTATTTGACATCCACCTACGAGAGAAAGAGAAGATGTACAGCAGGAAAACAAGGGAAATTAAACAGCATGTGTGACCGGTAATACACAAAACTGCTCATTTTGCAAAAATAGCTGTAGATTCTTTTAGACTGAAAGCTGATGTGTCAGTCTCACTTCCTACTTATTTTTCAATTTATGTGATACGTGTTTCTGACACTACTTGCACCAGGGGATAAATAAAGCTAAGCTAGATTCCCTTTTCTTCCTTTTTTCCCCATTTGTGCCAGCTGCTACCTCCCCCTGATCTCAGGTCCTGCACAAATATAACACCATAGCACGGCACACACACGGCCATCAGCAGCATCAGATAACGGCCAGGAAGCTGCTGCTGCTCTCGATTCCCTGCTGTGTTACATCAGTGCTAATGAGGAGTAAATAATAGTAATAAATCAGCTTTCTGCAGTTGACAGTAAGGTGCTCAATATTCGCTGAAGCCACTGGCAATTCGGAGACTGTTTCCAGAGGCCCCAGCCTACCAAACAGTCCAATACTGCAAACACCATTTATTCTGGAAGAGCCAGCTACCATATTCTGTGGTATAAACTTCAAAGCAGCCCATCCTGCCACATTAGGAAATCCTTTGCAGACAGCAGATGAATAAAGTTGGAGGAGACACCTCATGGGTTACAGCCTCTCTCATGCAGCATTTGCCTGGGCTTGACCTCCCCTCTCTAACCACAGAAAGGCTGCAGCAGAACCCTTCTGGCTCATAGGTTGAGTCAGGGGGTTGCAGATGCTGATAAATCTTGGGGGGGCCATGGGTATGGCCTAGCTCAAAGGGCTACATTAAGCCATGCCACCATGTGAATAGAGCTGGCTCAGGCTCTGAGATGCAATGCCACCTTAGTTTTGCTTCCTCCCACAGCAGCAGTATTCATAGCTTCTTCCAAAGGAGAAGCCAAATTCCCTCTAAAGTCAGGTTTCCTACAACCCCCAGAGAAATCTCACAGGTTTAGGATCAGCAGCCAAAGCACAGTGCTCTAACCAGGCCCAGCAGTGTGGCATCCAGAGGGGCTCACACATATGTGCCACCCACATCACACCCCTGCCAGGCAGCAACAAAATCCTAAACCATCTTCCAAGCTCATGCCCCAAGCAGTGCCTTAGTCTTACTGTAAACATTTCTGGCTTTAACCAACACATTAAGCAGCATTATTCTTCACTTGCTTGAGACAGAAAATGTGGGGTAGTTCCCAGGCAAAGAAACATTATCCCAGATGGCCTCTTCTGTCTGGGACACAGAGCTGGCACCACCAGCCTCATATTTGAGGACTTTTGCTGTTCTGTACCTCTTAAAAACTTTGTAGAAGACCAGTGTTATTACTTAGGGGTGAGATACAACCTGAGGAGTCAGGATGCAAAGGCACTCGGGCAGAATGATGTCAGAGTAGGGACAGGACCCTGCCCCTCAGCTGGAATGGGATGTCATTGGCTCGGTCACTTGTAAGCAAAAAATTTAGGAAGCTCCCCAGTAAAACGTAATAGCTCAAGATGTACCATTTCCTGAAACTCTTAGAAGTCCCAAGCACTGGCATTACTCACTGTTTCCACTGCCTTTTCCATGTGCCCTTTATTCCATGGAGGCTGATACATAGTTAACAGCTAGGAGTTGGAAACCTGGAAGGAACAGGTATCAGCAAATCCAGATACCAATTCTTTAACTTTCTGAAGGTTTCGGGAACAAAATGCTGGGAGGAAGACAGCAAATGAATTCCACTTCATTAGAGGGAGAACCATTTCTAAAAGAAGAAATAATCATCAAGATGGAGATACCACTGTTCAGCAACAGGTCTGGAAGGGAAAAAAAGATGGGGTTTTCCCTGAAAGCCTTGCAGCAGCCTTGTCCTGCACTTCATTGGCCTCTAGTGGAAAACAGAAGCTATGTCTTGTGATCACAAAACTTCATTTACAGAGCACAGACAAATACACCACTGCCCAAACAGAGCTTGAATGCATACCTGGTAAAGGAATGCAAGGCATGTGATGAAAAAGGAAGACTATTCTGCATCAGGTACATACAGAGTCTTGGTTTTGCTATCATTCAGGGAAGAGATTGAGTTAAATACTAGTTTTTTCCTACACATGTTCCCATTCTAGTGAGCTCCTAAGTTGTCTGCCGCAAAAGAAATAAAATTTCACCTGCAGAGGCACTAAGTTTGTTACATTTGGGCTAGAAACTTGATACCACTCTATGTGCTCCACTGAAAGTTAACTCTTGCAGCATTCAGACCACAGCAGTTTGGCTGTAAAGAAGAATCTAAACCAGGATTTCAATTGCTGTCTTCTGTAAACACAGGCTCTCAAAATGAAAACATATGCCTGTATGCAGCAGGCAGTGACTGCAAGAGCAGTCCTGCCTAGGTATAAATTTAATGACTCAAAACTCATAGCTCCAGTTTCCATGGATATAAACAAGATGACACCTCTCCTCAACTCATTAAAAATACAAACAATAATCATAAAAAGCACTATGCAGGATCACAGGAAAAAACCTCTGAGAAGGTGAGTGAATGGAGAGCAGAAGGCTCAGCGCAAAGCAACTGGATAACAGACAGCAGCAAGGCATCTTGTTGGGCAGAGCAGAACCTGCAAAATCAGGGCCAGCTGAAAAAGCAAACAGTGCCCCCAGCAGAACTGTGCACACCAGCAATGAGCAGATATCTCCTGAGCAGGGCAGGGGTGCTGGTGCCGGCGGGTGCCATCCTCCTCTGGCTGAGTACAATCTCTCTGCATCCCTCCAACAGCCACGTAAGCTTGGCTTGGCTTCCTCCCTCCTCCAACGCCTGCCTTCTGGAGCCCAGGGCAACGCAGCAAGATTTGCTCCCTGGGAAACGGCATCTGTCACAGCAGTCTGGAGATGGTGGAAGGCAGATGGAACCTCCACCCTCTGCGTGGAGCGGGCAGCTTGGCTGGCCTTCAGCAGAGGCATGGTCCTGCCGCCAGCTCCCAGGATGTGTCTTCGATCCTCTGCAGACGCTTGGCCCTTGGGAGCCGCGGCACACAGGAAAAAGGAAAAGAGCAACAGGCATTCCTCAAACATGAGAAAAAAACGCTTCAAAACTTACTTTCAGTGTATTTTCATTGGGTTTTTTGTCCACTTGCTCCTGCATTCATATTAGCAGTTTCTGTGCTTGCCAAGGTTACAAGGAGTTGCTGTTAGAAGTTTCTCTGGAGGCTGAACTGCCAAAAAAAGTGCAAACCCCACGCCAAAACAACACAGCATTTGTTCATTCAGACCAAGGTGATGTGATAAAAAATCTGAAAAAAAACCAACCAAGAAAACCATTTTTGAAAGCCACATGTAATCTTCTGACCCATTTGTTTTGGTCAAATTGGCTGCATTCCCTTCAAGGAGAGAAGGGAAAAGACCAACATCCAAAAGCCACCACTTCAATAGTTTTTGTGATTTCAGAAGTGTTCACACCCACTACCTTGTGTGCCTGTGAGGGAGAAATGCAACCAGCAGCAGGGAAACTACCAGGCTACCTTCTGTTTAAGTATCCTTGGCTCAGTGCTGGTTCAAGTGCCTTTTTTTCTGCAACATTTAGCAGAGTAACCTAAAGCAGCCTGATTTTAATGACATAAATGTAAAATAATCATGCACAGGACTTCAAGACCATGAATCTTCATCAGGGCTGGCTGAACTCCCATTTGTAAATCCTACAGATTAGTTCTATTTACTTCCTTTATGAGGAAAGAAAAAATAAAGAAAAAAGATTAAATACCATCAGCCTGAGCTGGAAATGGGCTTCTCTCTGCCTCTTGCACAGACTGGGATCTCAGAGCAGTAGAAAGCAGACACGATGGCAGCAGGACTGGTGCGTGGCAGAGCTTCACCAGGCTGGGATAGTGCCTAAAGCAAAGCAGGGCTATTGTAGCACAGGAAAGATCTCCTCAGTGTGAAGAGAGGCAGCCAGGAGAGCTGTCTGCACCTCACTCACTTTCATCTTAATTCCTTAGGCCGCAAAACATTTGGCACTGGTTTGATATATAGTCTTTCAGTTAAGCATGCATATGGATAACACTCAGCTGAAAACAGAAAAGAAAAAAATAAAAATAAAAAGCACACTATCCTTAACAGACAAGTTGAATCTGCTTATCTGCAGAGGAATGAAAATCTTTTTTTAGTAACAGCTGAATCCCATGAGAAAGCAGTCACAGATGTGCACCAGCAGACCACATACCAGCGTGACCAAGTGGCTTCCTACAGGAGAGAAACTGTTTAACTCAAGATACTGAAAATACACAAGAGACTCGAATGGTAAAACCAACACTGAGCTGCCAAAGACATGTAATAAATGTGACTTTTAATAATCTCTTCCACCACCACTGAACAACGTGAAGCTTCCATGGCTGCTCCCAAGTCCCGAGTACAAGCATGTGCCTTTATAAACACCACGTGTCACAGCACAAGTAAACACATGAGCTCAGAACTGGCTTGGCAATCCCCAAGCAGTGACCCTGTGGCTTGTGCCACATGCCATGCCCAAAACTGGGTTACTGTACAAACACCAGCACCTTTGCTTGGTATGAGCCACAGGATATCCTACCTCCTCCTGCTGTGCAGTGGGGAAAGACGGATGACTGGGGTAATTTTTAAGACCCGCACTTCACTTTCTATCCCCTAAGATAAGAAGATATAAGTTGAATTCTTTCACATGCAAAAAAAAATTAAGCCTCATCTTCTAATGTGCCCCCATGAACTGTGCACCTCACCTGTTTATCACTTCTTATAGCTCCTCAAACTGTGACCTTCCAGGGACACAACAAACTCCAAAAAACACATCCGTGTAACAGACAAAGAAGTTCCTTGCTTCCAAAAAGTATATATTGGGTCACTGTGCAGGTTTTACCAGAACTGCCCTCCTCCTATGAAGTTATGACTGAATCTAACTGGCATAGGAAGGGCAAATGTTCTGATTCTTCCAGGTAAGGGCAGGTGAAAGAAAAAGACAATCTTGACTATCAAAATACAGCACATGATCTATGTGGTTATTGCTTGGTTATTACACATTGGTTTGAGCCAATTAACAAGAAACTGTGAGACTGTTCTGAATGAAAACATCTCCTAAACACTGCAAAGAAGATATGCATTCCTCATTCCTCATGTCAGACCACAAGCAAAAGAGCCCTGTCTGAGCAAGTCAGGGTGAGGAAAGAGACTCCAGATCCAGGTCCTGCCCTACAGTGACCTACACTGCTGCTGAGCAGAACAGCTCCAGGCCACACCAGGTCTGGGCTCTCTGGAGAACACCAGCAGCACCCTCCCCTTCCCGACCCGCACAGCCCGGGGACACAGGCACTGTGGATGGGTGTGGGCTTACCCAGATGCACAGAAGAGGCCACAGGAGGCTGAGCTGTAGAGCCAGGTTCTCTGCTGCTTCAGTGAACAGTAAATACTTAGTGGAAATGAGACAGGGCTTCAAGAACCTCGAGAACTGCAGGTGGAAATGCTGCCCTCCAGCAAGGCTCTTGCCAGCAAAATGCTCACCAGTGCTCCTGGGACACATGGCTGATAGGAATGAACGTTATAAACAGAGCTTCCAGAACTTTCCAGGAGTAGAAAACCTCTCTTGCTCCCTTCTCTTCAATGCTTATACAACAACACACTATCATTCATAGCATAGTATGCTGCTATTCAAGAGGATTTTTCCTCACCCTTTCACCTCCAAAAACTGTTTTGGTTCCAGAATTATTTTTAATACTCTATTCAGACTCCCGAGTTTTAAATGCTGGACAACCCTACAACACTCACCTTATCATAGAAAACAGTGACTTCAGATGAGGCAAAGATGCTTTAGGAAAAAACAACCAAGCACCACTACCAACCACAACAACAGCCACCCAGCACTATGCCTAGGACACTTGAGCTCAATTTGGATATTAAGTAATTCCTAGGGAGACCAACTTTTACTACCCACTGTAAAGATTTTTGAGAAAATGAGCTCGTTGCTGTGGAATTAATAATGGATCTATGCAGATTGATATTCCCAGGAGATAAAGGGAAAGGGAAAAACATTAAAAACTGATGCTCCTGGCAAATGAAAAACTAATGGACTGTATTTTCCTTGAAGGGATGGGAGGTGTTTTTCTTTTATTTCACTCTGATGACTAGGCAAAATTTGTTCTCAGGGAGCACCATCTCCAGCTAAACAGAAACACCTTGAAAATTTTGTAGAAAATGTAGAGGAGAGCATAAGTCATCACATACCAAATATGAAGAGCCCTGAATGATCACATGCTGCAGCAGACTATAGACCTGATTATGATTTACTTGAAAACCAAAAGAATTCTGCACCATTCCAACCAGAAGTTTCTGTATAAGTTTGGCAGGAACACCAGGGATTCAAACTGCAACCAAAGCCACTGTCAACTAGGAACATTGTTTTTCAAATCTCACCTCCATTGGCATCTGAGGTTCAACAAGGCCAAGTGCTCAGAGGTGACCTTCTCACTCTCCACAACCACCTGGAAGGAGGCTGTAGCCATGTGAGGGTTGGTCTCTTCTCCCAAGTAACAGGATGAGAGCAAACGACCTCAAGTTACACCAGGGGAGCTTTACACTGGATATAAGAAAAAGTTTCTTCACTGAAAGAGTGGTCAGGCACTGAAACAGGCTGCCCAGGGAAGCGGTATCACTGTCCCTGGAAGTATTTAAAAGACATGGAACTTAGGAACATGGTTTAGTGATGGACTTGACAGGGCTGGGTTAGTGCTTGAACTGGATGGTCCTAAGGGTCTTTTCCAACCTTAATGATTCTAGGACTCTATCCTTTGTAAACTATTTTACTTTCAAACTCTCTTTGAATGTTTCAACAACTCCAAAAAACACTAAAGTGAAACACTTTAGTTCGTGATATCTTTGAAGCGACTCAAGGTAACTCATATATTTATTCATAAATATTTACAAGTCAAACTCATGCAATTACCTGCATTTTCAAAACCACATGGAATGCTAGAGAACTGATTCTAAAATTACTTAAAATCAAAGAAATCAAAACTGATTTGCATTACTTAATATTTATTGATACAAAAGAAAAGATAATTCATAACAAACTATGTATTTACCATTTACACTCAAGAAAGATCTTTAAGATCAATGAAACAACATGCCCCTAAAACTGGGGTGTCAGATGAAAATGTTCAGTGTTCTTTAGAACTCCTCTGCATTAGATGATCTTCAATTTGCCGGTAAAGTTGAAGAGGTGTCCAACAACACATTGCTTGCTCTTGTTCTAAATTATAAAAAAAAGGGTAATTAATTCAAATTAACACAGTTAAAAATAGGCCTGTCTGTGCCATAATATCGGGGAGTTACTAGACAGCAAAGTGGAACAACTGCAAATTGTACTCACAGCAGCAAGGACATCACAGCATTCACCTACTCTAGTGGCAAATCAATAAAAACATTAGTATCATTTCAATTATGCTCAAAAGAGCACATTAGCCTAATTTAATTTAACTAATAGTGGTCTCTGACAAATGTGTTCATCTGTGCAAAATCTGGAGCTGTCAAAGCCACACCTGGCTGTGGCACTGACACTTGCTCTCTGGGTATTTTCCTAAGCCATTTCAAATATGTAATATATCTTGTGAAGGACTAAGAGGCCTCAGTAGTTAATGTGCATGTGAGTTTCATGTTATTTTTATAAAGATCTTGCATGTATTTTAATTCCCTTTAACTTGGGTTTACACAAATGGTTCACAATCTCTGGTCCACAGTTCCAAAGGTCACAAAAAGCTGCTGATAGTAGGGAAAATAACCAGGAACTAAAATGCTTGCTGAGAGAATAATATCTGATGCAATTCTCCACATCAAGTGACAGCTGAGGACTGCTACCCCACATGTAGAGTTATATGGGAAAAGCAGACACTTGATAGCCTGGACTGTGCAAGATGCCGAATTTTCAACCAGTTTAAAGCCCATACACAGAATAAAGACTGCTGTTAAGACTTGCAGGTAAAAATAGTAAGCCACTATCCAAACACAGTAAAATGTTTTGGGGTGTAGGTGCAGAAAATTGTTAGCTAATTCACCCAAACTGAGCAGTGGGTTTCTCATCAAACCCAGGTATGTATCTGCCCTAGAGGGA
This sequence comes from Promerops cafer, assembly GCA_013398275.1. Lineage (NCBI taxonomy): Eukaryota > Metazoa > Chordata > Aves > Passeriformes > Nectariniidae > Promerops > Promerops cafer. Next base: position 989,369 of record VZSE01008494.1, read on the forward strand.
CTCCTCAGAGCCAAGACCAGAAAAGAGGTTAAAGCTGACACTTGTGACTCTACTTAATGTGCTCGTTTTGTCCTTTAGTGTGGAGAAAGGGATGGCAGTGGCTGTTTGGCAGTGGCTGTGGCTCAGGCACACCCCACACTCTGGTGGCAGTACTGGTGGGCTGCTGTGTGACATGGAAAAGACTGCTCTCCACTTGAGGGGTGCAGAAATAATGGTCTTCCCAACAGAAGAGTGAACTAAACTTAGAGAAAAGCAGCTTCCATAGCATAGGTCGCAACTTCACAGTATGTCTGAGGTCAGAGGGGACCTCTGAGAGTCATTTGCTGCAACACTTTTGCTCAAGCACGACCACCAAGAGCCGGCTGCCCTGGATTCAGATAAGCTCTTTCCCCTCATGCAAGCTTCTGTTTCCTGATCTCTTCTTTACCTCTTGACCTCTTTGCAGTAACCACAGCAATAAGAATGAGGATGCCAAGTGTGTATACCAACACTCTGATGTGCTTTGCAAATACACACTCCCACCCATGGCACTAAGAATGGTAAAACGGAGATGATGGGATCTCAACTTTGTGGACAGAACTGTTCCACAGGGAAGGGTATGTCACTTGTGCTTGGCCAGGTGTCCGCTCCATCTCCAAGAGAAATGTATGAAGCTGATCCTGAGGGGCCACCCAACCTTCACAGTTCTTTCAGTCTAGACTCCTGAGACACAAAAGAAACACTAAAAACCAGGAAGATTACTTTGTCCTGGAATTTACCAGAAAAGCCAAGGAGCAATAGGGTGTGAGAGGGCACATGAGATCCACACCCACATGTGCAGCAGCGGGCAGACCTCTGCGCCAAAACCAGCTGGTGCCAGGCAGCATTCCCACTGGCAAGAGGAATGAAGATGTAAGAGCAGGTGAATGCCTGGACTAGCCTGCCAATACAAAAGCAGGGCATGGCATGGTGCCTAAGTGATGGCAGACACACATCAAGATTGTGCCAAGGCAAAGGAAGTCACCAGCACGCTGAATTAGTGCTCTAAGAGGAGCAAAAAGCACAATGCTACGGTGCTCCAGGGTAAGTCTGGCCATGGGGAATGGTGCTAGGATGGATTCTTCCAGCACTGCAGAGCCAGCCTCAGCAGATGGATGAGGTTCAAGGGCAACCAAGTGGGCCTGAAGCAGTCTCAGTTCTGCTTCTGCAGCCAGGGAAACGGCAGATGATGATAATAACAAACACCTTGCCAGCGATATCCTAAGCCAACCTTCTCGGGATTAAAACTACACAGGAATCTTTCAAAGAACAGAGGCCAAAGAAAGCTTTGCCTCACTTCTCTGAGGGTGAAAATTGGGAACTATGCCAGGCCCTGTACAAAACTTCCAGGAGAGGTAGCAAAGGAACCTTCAGGCACAAGAACACCTCTGAAATAATTCAAACACCTGGAACTGAGCTAAAAAATTATTCAATCCTTGCAAGTGGTAAAAAGACAGAAAAGAAACCTTGGTAAGGAAAATGCATCCAAATAGGGCAGGAAATTAGTTTAGGCAGCAAGACAAAAAATGAAGGAGCAGATTGAAACTTGATGGAACAGCTGAGCTGAAACAGAAGCAGGTGAATGCCTCATCCTGCAGCCTGTTCCAAGAGAATGAAGGAAAAAAAGACAAAAGCAAACCTTGGGCTGATACTTCAAGAAGACAACTGCCAGCTTGCATATAAAGACACAGTACATCACAGTGGCATAGTGCTCACACAGAATTTCATGATGAAAAGGAAATTATTATCAACATTTCAATAAATACTTGAGGAGACCTCTCCACTGTAATTTCTGCAATAATTCAAGTTCCAGATATGAGGGGGGAAAAAAGGAGGACACTTACACAAAATTTTAGCCCATGCTAAGTCAAATAAACTAAGACAGGTTTTGTACTTCATTAGCATCACAGTTCAATGGAAATGAGCAAGGAGGAATGTAGGAAATCTGGGGCTTGCGCCTCATCTAAAAGCCTCAGCATCTCATCAGACATTAGCTTTGCTAACTTAAAAAGTTCTTCAGAAGAAAATTTAAAATATTTTCAGTTAAAACAATACTAGTGTTTTAGGCTCCTCCTCCTTTTTTTCCACCAAAACCCACAAATAAAACATGCAGCATGAGTACAGGACTGTGGGTTGACCCTGGCTGGATGCCAGGTACGTACCAAAGCCGTTCTATCGCTGTCCTCACTCAGCTGGACAGGCGAAAGGAAATATAAGGAAAGGTTCCTGGGTTGAGATGAGGACAGGGAGAAATCACTCACCCATTACCATCACAGGCTGCAGGGGAATCTCAGCTCCAGTGCCTGCACCTCAGCCCTGCTCCTTCTGCACTGACCTGGGTGGGGCAGGGCTGTTTCTCTCAGGTATCCTCACTCCTCTCTTCTCTGGCAATAATTACTTCTGCACAGCAACGTTTTTTCATTCTTAAATGTTACCACAGAATAGTTAACACCAACTCTGGTGGGCTCAGCCTTGGCCAGTGGCAGGTTGGCACTGGAGCTGTCTGACATTGGCTCTGTCAGACATAGGGAAGCTGCTGCTGGCTTCCCACAGAAGCCATCCCAGTAACCACCCCCCACCACTATCAAAACCTGGCCATACAAACCCAATACAAGGACATAAGCAGCAGAAGCCATTTCATGACAAGGTAATGATTCTGTGAACTTCAGTGGGGTGAGCAACTGAACAAAATGAAGTTATTCTAAATTCTGATAGTTCACTCAGTGTAATTTGTCTGAAAGGTTAAACAGGATGCTAACATGGACTCGGTATGCCACAAAATGAAGAGGGAAATAAAGGAAGCATTTAGTTTGTCTTTAAAACACAATGGAGTTTTTTCACTATCTAAAACACTGTTCAAGTCTCAGAGTTGAGTTCTAATTTACAGCTGTAGCAACATCTCTGCTTTACCTGTGAATTACCTTAAGAGTGTGTAGTAGAGCTTAGTTGCTCATCAGGCAAATGTCTGCTTCTACTAAGAAAATCAGCCATAATAAAAGGCAGACAGCATTTGCTGGATGCAAAAAGGCCTCTGCAATTATCACTTAATTGTCCTTCATGGGCCAGTACTGGGAGTCTCATACTTTCCCCTTAAGGTTCCTCCCTTCTTCAGCACTTTTCTTAACTGTCTACTTAATTAGTCTTCCTTCCTTGGCTTAATTGTGAATTTGTTTTGATTAATTAGCCTCAGAGCTCACTTGGCACTAACTGAAATATAGGAGAAGTGCTCAGTTTCTTCAGTGTATAGGCTACTGCATCCTAGGGGAGCCCCCTCTTTGTCAGCAATAAAATTTCAAGTTCAGACAGTGTTTGAAAAAAACTTTTTTGTAATTAACTTTCAATTCTTGTAACTACCCCCACTGTACTATAACAAAGTGTTGCTAACATAAAGAAAGGGTAAAATTCATTAAATTCAGGCCTCTTCTTCAGTGGATTATACATCATGCTCATTAGCTGAACGCTCTAGTTTTAGATAAAATGACATAATGCTCTTAAATGCAAGTGGATCAGATCACTGCTAGAATCCCAAACCAGGAGTGCAGGTTACCAGCAGAGACAGCTGTCCTTGTGGCACCAACACCAGAAAACCTTTCCCATATCAATCTTTTCAAAGTTATTGAGCTTCATTGAAAATGCTTTGCATAACCTAGACCAGTCAGTCTGTAACACCTTTGAGCACTAACATAACACTCTTCATTATGTTTATACCTCTCATAGCACTCCTTTCCCCTCCCTCTTTACAGCACATTGACTCCAGAAGACACCCTCACAGCATTACCATGCATCTGCCATCTTGATCAATTCTCATTTCAGATACTGTTACTGAAAACACAGGAAAAGGCATCTTTAAACACCGTCACAGTGAAAAAATTTAACAGGCTAAATGAAATAAGGTATGTTAACAGCTATCATACCCATTTAATAAACTTCCTAAATATTTGTCAAGAGTACTGGAATTCTTCAGTTTTCAAATTTAAAAGTCATTACCTATCAACCTGCAAAGAGAAATTAAAAATCTTATTCTAGACACTAATATTCTTTTCTGTGAACACTTTCAGGCTTGCAACTCAACAGTCAAGCTGACAAAGCAAACACTTTGTTTCTTCCAGCTCCTTGTTTCCATCACTGTTGCTCTTGTGCTCCAAACAGGACTGCAGGAGTGCCAAGTACCTCTGGTTTTACAACCTTTTGTGTTGTACCTTTACTTGGGCACAGAAGCTCAAATGAAGCAGATCAGAATAGGAGCTTTGTGAGTGGGCTTAAAACCACAGAGCAGCTCTGCAGGCAAACCTTTTAACATATTTGTTTCTTAATAATCTGCAGCCTACTGTTCTGACTGATGATCAACCATGTTTTCATCTTAGAACTGGACCATAGGACTCACTCTGGTTGTCAAATACTAACTGAAGCTTATCCACGCAACCCAAAAAGTTTGCCTTTGAGATCTCTTCTGACTGTATTTGTGAACATCTGTGAAGTGACAGGATTCTGCCAAGGAAATGTACCAGCTTGGAAAAACTAAGATATTCAGTTACAACAGCTGTCAATACCATTAAAGAAGCATGGTCCACGCTCTTCAGTTAGATGTATCACCTGCAATCAATCACCACAAAGTAAATCCTGTATTACAAAAGACATCATGCAGAGTCTATACAGCAGTAGAAATACAAGAAATATTCCTTCATGCTGAAATGCCTTTTCAGCTGTTATGAAATGAGGAAATAGCTCTTTAGGTTGATTGCATTCCCCAAATGTTAATTTAAAATCATCTGCAGATAACCAGCTTAGTTGTGTACTTGAAAAATAGAAGAAGCTGTGTATGTACCTCAACAGTTTGTTTTATTGGTCCTGTTTATTTTGTCTGTAATTACTCAGCTCACAATCTCCTATCTTATGTTTACAGAGTTGTACAAATATAGATGTGCATACACATCTGACTGTTCTGCAATCATTCTTCTGCTAATTTAAGCTTCAAAAAGCTTTGTTTAGTAAAACAGGAACAGCTTTCTAACCAAATGAAACTACAAAAAGATAGATTTGCAAAAGAACCTACTAACCTGTAATTTTTTTGAAGGGAGCCAAAGCCTTCAAAACTCTTTTTATTGAGGCATGACTTCTCAGTTAAGCCTCTTGAAACAAGCCCCTGGATGTTACCATAGAACACATGAACCTATTAACATGAAGCTGAAATATGACTGGCTTTTGTTTCCAGCTCTCTCAATTACTGTTGATAGACAGCAATGAATTAAAACACTGAAACAAGGATATCCACTAGGATGTCAGTATGTATCCTCCAGGAACAGTAAGTGTATCTCACACTTGGTCTCTTTCAAGACAAAGATCCCAACTTCACTCCACAACAGGTAACACTGGTTGACCAACTTCAGCCTAGCTCCACAAACACCTGGCTAAACCACAGCAGCCAGTGGAAGTGAGATTACTCAGCAGAGCAGAAAACAGGCTGGCAAAAAGAATCACACATATGCAGGAGGAACACTAACTTCTCACATTTCAGAAAAGGCTTATTTCTTTGCACTATCCTATTTGGCCTGCTGTATACAAAAACGTAGGAAGCAGGGACCAAAACAAGACCAGGCAGAGGTGAAACATCAGCTGCTGCTTCTGACTGACAACTGATCATTGACTGACACACTGTACAGCTCAGCAGCCACAAGAGTCCTGGCACTCAGAATATTCTCCTGCACCTCCTTACACTGTATTTAGGCTAATGACACAGCAGCAAATTTCTAACAAGTGCCAAGTTGAAGAAAAAAATTTGAAATGCAATCCAGACCAACAGTGAACAACCCAGGTCCTGCTGTGCACTAATGTTTTAAAGAACAATTTTGTGCAAGTGGCTGCAACAAGTACAACATCCAGGTAACAATGAACTTAGCAACGTTCAGTAGTTAAGTTCTACTGTGAATGGCAACTGATTTACATCTCCTTGCAAGAGAATTTAATTAAATTTATCTCCACCTGTAACACACTGTTCTTCCTGCCTTTCAAAAACCAGACCCTAATGAGCACAGAAGCCAGCAAAGGACTAAGAGCTGTGCTTGAAGCCCCATCTACTGACAAATAATAGAACTGTTGCTAAACCAGAGCAATATTCCAGAAAACATCTCTTGGCAAACCTGATATTGCTTCTTAAAAAAAGTAAGCCACAAACATATTTAGATGTAGTCCAGCTACAGAATGTTTTCTGCAGACTACACAGGACATTTCTCTCAAGAAACCAAGCAGCCAGAGAGCAACAAAACCATCCAGTTTAAGAAGTGACATACTTTACCAAATCTGACCTGTTCTCTTGACACTCCCAGCCACAGAATTAGGAAAACACAAACAGGCATGCTGACCTGAAACCTGCACTTGAACATCTGCACTTTCTAGCCTCTGTCAGGAAAAGGTCTGCACACATTAATTCTGCTTAAGAAAGCATCCTGAAGGACTTACTTCTCTTGACTCAAAAGAAAACCCTCTCATGATCTTGCTGCCAAGTTGCAGTGGGCAAAGACACATCAGTGCCTGATATGACATGGGTAATGTCATCATTACTCATGCCAGCCCACCAAATGAAAACACATCCCTGGCAAGCAGCAGCCTGCTGAGCTCTGCCACAGCATCCACCCACACTCTTCTTTAGAACCAGGAGCCCTGTAGTCCACTCACATAAGTTAGCTACACTAACCCCTTAAGTATCCATCCTTCTGCTACCCAGTCTGCAGACAGGTAACACATAAAATAATTTGCAGGGTATTTTTGTTGAGAACTCCCTGGACATTAACACAACTGAAAAGTTTTCTTGTTCTGATTTTTAACTGGAACCAATTTGCTGGTGGGATCAGAGACCATCACATCCATGGCCTGACCACTGGGAGACCTGCTTGGGTTAGAAGCAGAGTCTTTGGTTTAATCCTAGCCCTGTACTTTTTCCAAGTGGCAAAGTTCCAGATCTCTGTAGGCCTGAGGAGTTGAAAGACTTAAAAACTAAACGTTTTAGTGGGTGGGATCCCCTCAAGCAGTGAGACAGCATGTGTGCCCATCTGGTAGCTGGTATGGCTCCAGCACAGGAAGGACACTATTTGAATCTTGCTGACCTTGAAGAGACCAACTCAAGCCCAAAATTTAGAAAAGCTGCCAACATCAAATTTATATCTAGTAACTAAATGACTTTTTTCTTTTTTAACTCTTAAACTGCTTACAAAAGTTGAGGCTGGAAAAAAAAGGACTTTCTGTGTAGTCTGAACTCTGATAGTAAATAGTTTGTTTCAAGACAGAACTAAATAGCAACAGACATGTTCCTGTTTCATCTTCTCAGAGTTAGCCATGAATGAAACGACAGTACACATCTTCTACCAAGTATTTCCTCTGTCAGTCTATATATGCACTAACCATAGGAACTACTGCTTGAAAGAGAATAACAGAAAGTATTAGCTCAAATTCCCCAATCCAAAGGATCTTTCATAGAGGCATGGTAATCTTGGTGTCCAAGCCCTTTCACACAGCAAGTTAGCTGACAGCTGAAAGCCAATTCCTCTTTTCTACTTTAATATATATTCTAGATTTAGCATAAAGATCATGGCCAAGACTGGTTACAAGGTTAGTGCTCAATCCTCAAGTCCTTAAGAGTTCACTACTCCAGTTCAATTTTCCTTATCTCCTCCTCTTCGAGGATAGCAATGACCAGAGAGAGAAAGCAGCATACAAGAATAGCTGTAGTTTATCCTTATCTTCAGCCAGAAGGAACCTTGAAGAGCTTGGGAGACAAATGCTATGTATACCATCTGCTGTCTAGACTTGGCTTCTGGAGTATACAGTATAATTACAGCTTTCCCAAAGGTCCTCATTATTATCCAGGAACACAGCAAGCAAATCAAAAGGAGATATTAAAGTAATACATTTGGCAATGACCTATCACTGTTACACACAAAAAAAGCTATCAACAATGCTCAGAGCTAATCAGGCCATAGCTTCTACACAAAAGACACAACTGATAAGCTCCTACTTAAGAGCTCCTATTTTCCTATTCAGATTGGAGGCACTAATCATCCAGCTGCCAGACAAGGAAGGGTTGCCTGTCGTTAACATATGAGAAGGCAGCTGGACCCCAGCACAGCAGCCTTGCAGCAGCCCATCTCCTAGACAACAATTACTGGAATGCAAACAGCAGGTTTGTCATTTAAACAGAGATTATTCTAAGCAGGTTGTACCAGGCAGTTGTTAAGACTATCTATCAGATGTTAGCTGAAGATGCCAACGTTTTTTCAAGTGCTAAGCATCTTCAGGGAGATTAAGCATATTGATACAATTTGGAACAACAAATACACCCTCACATTTCATACTTATATCTTTCTGTCACTGGATGGCACAAGAACAGTAACTGATGCAGAGCAAGGCCCTTCAGTATGTCATTTCAGTTTGACCGCAAACTACCAACATTCTTCTGGTTTCTTTTCCTCAACTCTTCTTAGGTTGATTTCAGCTGCTCTGTATTCATTTGTAATGTTAGGGTGGGCCTGCTCAAACATTTTTATATGTAAAAAGAACTTCAGAACATACAAGAATTTGACAAGTGTTTAAGCAAACTTCTCTGCAGAAAGTCCTTCACCTGTCTTTGAGTTGAGTGAAGAGAAGAACACTTTCTTCATTCAGAAGATTACGTATGTTATATCCATTTCCTACAAATAAAAACAGAATAAGTTTTCCTTAGGAGCCACTGGCAATTTTTGAAGTCCTCTCCTGTCTTCAGCCAAGTATAGTTTTATTTTATATATTTTAACAGAAGGAATATTAGCTCTTAATCTAGGATGCCACTCTTACAGGCAAGTCAGTGCATTTCAAAGAGATGACAAGGAATACAGCTAGTGTCATTTATTTTGATCTGTGCTTAGAAGATTTTTACTGAGAAGAATGTAACAGGCATGAGCTCTCAGCTCTCAAAACCCACAATAAAACTTTAAGGTGACTGAATTTACTTCAATTTATTCCTACAGAAACTATCAATAAAAACTGCACATGGAAACTTATCTGCAGTTCTTCACTTGAGATTTACACGCTAACATGACCACAAAATAGAATTACCTAATAGGCCCTGAACACTGGGAATGAACAACATTTTCACATTCATATACAGCTACACAATGAATTACAGGGATCACCTGCCACAAACACTGCACTGCCCATCCAGCCATACTGACACCAGCCATCAGGAAGCAGGGAAGAATGAAGTGTAGATCCTTATGGTCATACGAAACTTTCAGCATTTTATATAATCTGCTTTCCCAAAAAGCAAATGACAAAATTGTCTCTGCAGACCCACTAGATTTCTAAGATTCAAACACCAAAAACCAGCTTCAAAGCACCAAGCATTAATTGAGCAATGATTGTTCAGTCAGGACACTGTGCTGAAAAGTTAACAGGGAAAAGAAGGGCTAATTCCTCACTTTCTAAAGATAAGCCTCTTCACAAGAAAACTGTACAAAAGTTCTACAGCTTCTGTAGTCTGCTTTAACACTACTACCAAATCTCCAGACTACTGTTTTAACCCAGTGATGAACAGCCTCCCATATGGTGGAATTCATGCCACTTTTATATCAGAAGGACAAAATCAGGTCTTTAAATTCTCAAAATAACATATGAAGTTACAACCTATTCAACAAGATAGTTTGAACCTTCTATATACAAACACAAAGCACAAAATATGCTGAACTGATCCAAATGGATTTTCATAATTTTACATAGGAAAAAAGCAGCAACCATATGGTGATGGAAACAATTATATTAGTTACTAGTAACATTAGGCTGTCCGTGATGTGCCCTTAACATTACAGCCAGTGACAGAACCAGAATACCAAGAGAAATTTACTCTTAGAACTCGGTAGTGTCATCAAAACTTTGAGGCCAACTCACATAAACAAGCGGTATATGTATCCCTGCATTCAACCATTAGATCACCAACCCGTGTCCGGTGTAGTGTCACATTCCATTCTTTCTCACCCTGTACTGTCCCATTCTCTATTCAATCATTCTGTTTGGTTTTGATTCCTAGCATGCTAATTTAGTCTCCTGGACCTCCCCACAAATGGGTTTCAGACACCTGCACTCACCTGCTGGAACATAGAAGCAGTCCCCTGCAGTCAGGTAATACGATGTCTCATGTAATGTTACAATAACTTTGCCATGGATAATATGGAAAGCCTTAATGGAAGCCAAACGGTTCTAAGGTTAGCAACATTTAAGAAAGATATCCAAGAAAACACTTGCATACACATAACAAAGATAAAAACCAAATCAGCCAGCAGACCTGCAATCCCTTTTCCCCATACTGATGAAAAATAAGACACACAACTCAAAAGAGGGATGGGGTCCAGTTTTATTTTTCTGATATATCTATCTTGCCTGCATGATCCACAAAGTAGGGGCACATGGACATACAGATTTAATACAAAGCAAAGCACGGCAATGTGCATGCAAAGAACCTTCAGCAAACAATTCATTAATGTTTATTTGTTTGGGGTGGGGGGGACCTCTCAACTTCATATGCTATTTCCAACTGCCCCAACAGATTTCCTGTCTACAAAGTTCATTTAATAAAAATTTTTAAAAAGCACACTTACTATTGTATCCATGTCGACAAACTGGTGCCCTTTTTCTTTATATGGTTTCAGAATCAATCTACCAGTTGCAAATAGAGATGTATTCAAATTTTTGTGTATTTCTACTGCTTCATCTTTGAAGAAGTGAGTGTGACTGCTTGCAGTGTTTATACAATCTACAAAAAAGGCCAGATTAACATTAATGCTACCATATAATTAGTCTTGTTACATGCTCAGTGCAATACATATTGTTTCAGTGCAACACCTCCAAAAGCTAGACTTAACATTCAGCTGAAAAATTAGGACACTTCTTGTCTCCCTCAGAACTTTCTCCAGAAGAGCAATGAATTTCAGAACCTCACCTTTTTAAGCCCAGTGTGGCATGAACATTTTTTTTCTTGTAAGTCTACATAATTCAGGAAGTCCCCTGGTCACATCCATTCAACTCACCTAGATGCACTTCCTTTTTTGTTACTGGGTCCAGTACAACGGCTGGCTTAGACGCATCAGCTAGGCTGTGGTCCAAACTTGCAGGTATCTCTCTTCCATCTGAGGATACAAAGAAACCAAAACAAAACCAGAAAAGTAATCAATATAGATTTCAAAGAGGTAATCATTTAACCACAACTTTTCCACAAATCTAATGTCACACATTAAGTACTTAAATTTCCTTTAATAAGTGACTAAATAGACTGAATACTCTTCCTTCAAATAAACAAAAATATCCATAACAATTCTTCGAAAATGTCGTTTTCATTGAAATAAATTCTGTGTGTTATACATGAACACACTCTAAATCCTAAGGAATTTCCTTGGGAAATGCCAATTATTTATCCTATGCTATTGACAACAGTATTTACTCAAAACTAAACTCTCTGCTTTGAGAGAAGTGTTTTTCTAGCAACAGATGCTGAGAGAATATGAAATACATGATGAAGTGTGAACAACAGGTGTTTTTGCTAAACCTATTGTTGATAGGCATCAGGGGACTTAGGAGAGAAAGCGTTCAAAAGATAAGCACGTCTATTTTCCTTTTCTCAAGAAATAATATTACAGGAATCTCACTGTAAGTTGTAAATCTGAGAACAATTCCTATAATAAAGAGGATTTTTGCAGAGAAAGAAATATTCTAAGAAATGATGACAACACTATGCTTTTCAAACAGAAAAGAGATGCTTTAGAATGTTCACGGCAGAATAAATATCCCAAAGCTCTCTTGCAGAATTCTCTTAAGCAGCCAATTTTAGCTTTACAGCACACAGGAAATTTCTTTAAACACAGACAGAAGAAGCATGCTAAAGGCAAGCTATAGCACTTTGTAGGCACTCATGGCAGCTTAAATATTCTTGCAGCAAGACAATCAGGGAGAGGAAGAAAGTTACTGTGTTTGAACAGCTTTGTTCCAACACAACCATCTCTCTCTAAAAAGAAGCAGCAACAGGTGTAACTCTATAGTTATAAAAACAGAATTTTTATTGTATCAATAATATCTAAGAATTTGTGCTAGAAATTTTACTTGGCTGACAGGCCTTACATGCATCACTAAGACTCAAGGATGTGAGTGAAAGACTATCTCTGAGGATGAATGTCTGTCACAGAGGAAATCAATCACTTCTGGAACAAAGGCACTTGAAGCAACCAATAGTTCTTGTAAGATACAGTATGAACAGTCACTACCAGCTCAGGTTCTCGTGGGCTGCAAATGATTTACATAACAATATAAACTGTACTTAGATAAAATATTGATCTAGACCAGGGTCCTGTCTCCCATCAGTGGCCCAAAGCAAGTAGTCCTTCCATTCCCCAAAATGCCATAATAATATACTGACACTTCAATAGAATACTTTCCACCTTTAACCTGGAGCTCACAGACTTTATTTAGAGATATTATCTCTCCCATTAAGTCTCCTTTTAATGTATCTGGTTCTTGCATTGAAACTACATAAATATTTTTATGCACAATATTCTGGGCAGGAAGCACACAGTGAGAGCGACCACCTTATTTTGCTGAAGAACCCAGCTCTCACTGTGTTCCTTCCACACCTTCTAGTTCTTGTGTTTAAAAAAAAAAGCAGAAAACCCCAACGAGACCATTTACTTCTATTTCCCTTCTCCATGTCACTCATGATTTCAGAGATGTTTTTAGACCTCTTCCTTAGAGGCGCCCCCATAGTATTCTGTTCAGGGCTGAGGAGTCTTCACTATAGAAGTCCTTCTAAGTTTTTGATGAGCTTTCCCTAAACTTTCTCTAGTCCTACCACTTTCTTTTTGAGGTAAGGAATAAAACTTACATGAAACACATGTAAAATCAGAAATTAGTACCAACAGTGATTGTTTTCTTCCTTATTTCTCTGATGATTATGTCAGTCCTGATTAGCCTAGTGCTAGAACCATATGGCATTTCCCATGTTTGTTAGCACTTGTTTTATTAGCTCTATAACTTCACAGAGAAATGTTTCATCTTCAAACAAAAGCTCTAGACAGTCCCTATAAAGAAAGGCACTTTAACATTAAAACATCTTCCAGAGAGGACAACAAAAATAATTTGGCTTTTGGACTTTGACTCTCTTTTCTGAGCACAACTAACATACTTATTATCTACCAGCCAGAGAGTCTCTGTTTATTTAAACCTAGATTTATTTATTGCCCACTTTTAACCACTTTATGCACTGTTCTTAAAGCCCTCTCTTCACCTACCATGTTGTGGTTTTGCATTTAAACTACAGCTTGAAGCCCTACTAACACTCTACGCTGCCTTTTTAGATGTGTTATTACAGGTATCAGCAAAATGGCTACAAGTTTTTATACCTTAACCGTGCACACTAGCATCAAGATCTGAACACAAAATAAGTACAGTTTAGTTTCTTCAGCCCCGATTTAAAGGCATAACAGCACTTTTGGATTATGTCCAGCATTTCTTCCTTTCTTACACCGAGAAATGAACAATTTTAAAACAAGAATGTGCAGCATTGCTATAGATCCAGTAGGAGCAGGTTTTTCCTCATCAGATCATATTAATAAATGATGGTATAAAATTATTTTCACCCAGAGAGAGAATTGAGTGTTTACGGGAAGAAAATCCTAGAGCAGTAGAGCATTTGATTAAAGAGACTTTTTAAAGTATCCAAAGGAAAAAAGTCTGTATTCCTACTTGTTTTATCTCCTTTCTGCTTGGGACGATCCTTCCTCCTTTTACTCTTCCTGGGAGATTCTGTTTCTGGATGCACTAGTCCACTAACCACAAGCCCTCCTGAAACAAAAGGAAGTTAAAGTCCACTAACTCATAGTAAATTTAAAAGAATGCAAGCTTGCACAACCAACCACCATTTCAATTGAGAATAGACTTCCTTGATGCTGAACTTTTCAGATCACTTTAGAAAGCCAGAACAAACAAAAAAGCTTTTCAACATTAAGTACTTTGGAATGCAATGCAACCTGAGACATTTTGAAAATTATTTGATCAAATTTCAGTCAAAGAACATTTCAGAAAGCCATGATATGCAAATAATTTCTTAAAACAAAATATCACTTTTATGGACACAAAAAAATACTATTTTTGAGTGAACAAATTAATTAGGAAAGGACTAAACTAGGCTGAATTGTCAGCAAAAAAATTCCTGAGAACATGATCTATTTTCTCAGGATATTTAACACTAAGACTATAAAATGTTATAGTATCTGCTCTATTCCTCTGCGTGAGGAAAACAATCCTCACACAAAAAGAAATGCTCCAATGAATGATGCAGTAGATTGTCTCTTTTTCCAGTATCATACACAATCTCTGACAAAAAAAAACCACTAATACAGAGAAACTATTCTGTTCTTTCCTCAACAGTGAAGGTAAAAGTACTTAACATGCTCAGCTGACATTATTTTCAGCTGACACAGGAGTGTCAGAAGAGAAGAAAACTACATGGAGAGATGACTAACTGGAGACCACAAATAATATTTTTTTTAAAAGTTACTCAATAGTAAGCATCTCAAGGCTTGCATAGCACAAGATAAACTCAGAGATTTCTCTTTTCTGCTCTATCAGAAGGAAGCAAATAGATATTTTGGAACTAATACCTGAAGGCTTCATAGCATAGCTTATGCGCTCGCCTCTCCAATACTCCAGAGGTCTCAGCCGTATCCTTTTTGTCCGACGAACATTAGGTGTGTTGGAAGGCATTACTGGTTTGAAGGATGAAGTCATTCACATTAAGTATGAAAGAAAAATTCAGAGACAGAAAATACTAAGTATTCTTTCCTCTTGGTCTGTACCACAAGAGGGTCAGCACTTCCCAGCTGATATTTTTATCACATTGCTATCATGACAAGAAAATAGGATTCAAGTATTGCCAAGTGCCTTCTTTTGCATATATCAGTATTTCACCCTCCTTTTTCTTAAACAATCACCACCCTGACTTGACATTCAATTTCATTCTATATATCTTGGTGAACCACTGATACACAGACATTAGGAGCTCAAGCTCAAGGACAGCAAACACGCTACACCTGTGAAAACAAAGCTCTCAACAAAGACTAAGAACCCTGCGTGAATCTGGGGGATTTCACTGGCAACCATGAGAAGGCACTGCCTCTGTTATGGGAAGGGGAGGGTAGCAGAGACTGCATAAGTACATCCTTCTCTTCCAGATTCAGAAGTCCTGTTTCCAGGGTCCAGAAGAGCAGCATTTTGTGAAAAGAAACTCCACACATTTTCATGATTTCTCAGATATTTATCTTCATTTGTACTGATCACACTGTCTTATCTTTCAAGTTGTGTAAGCTGCCATATATGAATAAAGTATGATATTTTAGTGTTTGTAAGAGGAGTAAAAGCTCCTTATGATCTCAGAGCAAATTAATCAAGAATATTTAAATGTTAAAAATGGTAAATACAAAACAGTTGCTGAAACAGTTTTTGAAGGTAGACAAAGTGTTGTGCGTTAAATAATAATGAAGCCAATGAAAAAACACAATGTAAAACAGACAAGCATGGGACTACAACTGACTGCATGCCCTTTGTTTCATCCTATCCAGACTCAGACCATCACAGAAGACAGCTTATTTGCACCCTCAGTTTTACTGCATAAAACCAATTCAAACTCTTAATGTTCTCACTGAACAGTAAGATTTTGTCCAACTGAGTTTTTTAGGAATATATTCAGTGCACATAGAGGTCATTGAACTGCTGCTGACCCTTTGAACAACAACATGCACAGGGACCTGTCGCCCAGCCTGGGGACCAGATACTCAGGGACACAGCAGGAAGGACCAGCAGGACCCCAGACTGTCAAGCACACAAAATGTGAGGGTACAAAAGCCCAGATAGTCCTTTGTTCCAGTTTAAGCTGTTACTCCATTGCTACACCATAAAATTACTTAAAGGAACAGAGGTCTGAGACTCTGCTATGAGAAACGCAGGGTCAAGCCAGCAAGAAGACCTTCTCTGGCTGTGTAGGGAGTGAAATGGGCACCTGTCAGGGAACTGGAGCCACCCACTGCAAAGGGGTTTCACTCCCAGGACTTAAAGTCCATGGTGGTGGGAGTGTGACTGCCAGAGTGACTCCTGGATGGTCAGACCTTAAAGTTTCCTTAACACAATATCAGGAAAAATGGAAATGTGGCAGTTAAAAAGATAATTGTTGAATAGAGCAATAAAAAAAGAAACACTGGAAGTTTTAAAAAATAACTTTAAAATTAAGAGAAGGGCTGACAGCCTGAAGAAATTGCAAACTCTATCTGTAAATACTTATGAACAGATGAACCCATTTCTAGGTGTTTGCCTGTGTCTCCTTCAGCAACATTTACATCAGGTTGAAAATGCATTTGCATTTACACACTTACATTATGATATTTTAAAATACTCTTACCTATTTTATGCCTTGCTATTTCATCTGACAACAGATGTCTTAATTTGTTATTCAAGTCTTCAGAATTATCTGAAAACACATTCAAAAATCCCATCACCAAAGGCATTTATTATTCCTGACTTTTATTCAATATGCCAACTAGAGGCAACCAAAAGTAAGACAAACAGAAGTCCCAAGGGTAGTGCTTTCACTAACACCTTTTGCTATAAACATATATGAAATCCAGTGTAGATAAACAGTATCCATAATTAGTTTTAAACAGAGTAAACTTAAAAATTACTTGAAAACTATACATTCAAGTAAATACTCCTCAGACCTATCCCTCTTGATAAAGTGAACATTGACAAATTATAAACTATACACATAATTTTATTGATCAAAGTAGAAAGTCAAGAGGTTTCATATCACTGAAACCTAACTTCAGAACAAATTTTTTACCACAACACACACAATATTAGGTATCTGAAGAAAGCACTGCATGGACTAATAACATTCACATCTGGCTCTGAAATACTAATGAAAAGACTTCGTATCTCCAGGGCTCATGTTCATTACAACATGTGGAACTTCTGCAGTGAAATTTAAAACTGCAACCAAAAAAATAATAATAACCGTCCCCACACAAAAACCCCCCAACACTAAACCAAACCAAACAACTAACAAAAAAACCTCTAAAACAACAAAGCAAACAAAAAACCCCCCGCAAACTCAAAAAACCAAACAAAACAAATCAACTTCCCCCCCAAAAAACACCAAATCAAAGTATGCTTTTGCAAACAGGCCATGACTCTATGAGTGCTGTAATGTGGCTCAGGTTTGCCTAAAGTGACTGCGTACAGGACCATCACATGGCAACACATCAAACTGGTACAAACTGAGCCTGAAAAGTTTGTTCAAAGTATTTTAGAAAGAATAACTTTATGCTGGTAGGCATGAAGCCAAACCATGAAGGGCTGTGCTCTCTCAAAACTAACAACATAAAGCTGGCATGCTGTAACACACACTTGGATAGAAATGTAACCACAGCCAATAAAATCTGCATTTCTTGCTCTGGACAAGCTGAATACAACAGAAATGACTAAATTGTCAGTTACAGTTTATAAGAAGCTTATAAATAAAATGTAAGGAAATACAAAGTTCAAAACATCACCTGAAGATATATCATCCTGTTCAGGAGATTTAGTGCTGGAAGCAAATTTATCACATTCTTCCAGAACAGGCCCACTGCAAAGGAAAAAAAATACACCTGCTTGAACGTGTTAAGTGCCAAAGGAACATTACAGCCCTACCAAGAATAGCGAATTTAAGTTTTTTTAAACAAGTCTATACCAATTAAACACTGAAGCAAATGACTACTCCTTAGAAATCACAGGTCAGCTGGTCATGAACTACTCCTCTACTCAGTCATCAGGCAGACAATAGTGTTCACACCTCCTCTCTAAAGAGGTTTCCTAAACTTCTTGGTTTTTCTCCATTCCAGAACAGACTTTCTCCTCGCCTCGCCATATACCATAATTATAGAAGTACATTAAAGAGTTGTTTTGCATACTCTAAGGAAAGGACAGTAAAATAGCTTTTAATATGCAGTCTTTCATGAAATCTTCCCCATAAAATGGCAACAGTTAACTCCAACAGAGATTCTCTAGCAATCAAGCCACTTGTAACAGAACTTCTCCTACAGCCTTTTAGCATCAGTACCCTTGACCTTCCTTTTTCCCCACATCTGAGGCTGTGCTTTTACAGTGCTTTTACAGTGAAGTTCTGCTGTTATCCACCTCAACTCCAAAAGGTGCATTTCAATTACCTAGGTTAGCAAACCTACACTGCAAATTTGTCCAAGTCAGTCTGCAGTAGGTTCCCCTTAGAAATAAAGCCCCCAACATTTTCAGTAGAATGACTGCATAAGAATTTAATAAATTCACAGACTGCCACTCCTGTTTGCTTCGTTATTAAGTTTCCATCTCATGAAAGGGGAAGATACATGCATAAGTACATGCATAAAGAGTTTGGATTCTAGGTAGAGTTCTATATCCTACTTGACATCAATTTTATTAGTGTAGCTGTCAGTTCTAGGAGCACTGGTCTTTCTGTTCAAAAATCACACACTAATGTGGAAGCAAGCCTCAAAGGAAAGAAATCCCCAAAGGCAAGCAGCTTATTATGACCCCTTATTCATGACAGGAAGAAGAAAGTGTATTACTTTATTAACTGTATTAGCACAGTATTTAAAGCCCTCAAGCACGAATCACAATCCTGTTCTACTCAGTGTTTCACCAGTGGGGCACAGAACACAGCAGCTGTACAGGCTGCCCAGTCTCAGGGGGTCACCGTGAGGCAGAAGTAGAATTAAAGTAACATTTTTCAGACAACTCAGGAAATTACCTTTCGCAACTCACAACCTTCCCAGCTAAAAAGGAATCCCTAGAAAAGAAAAAAATATTCTTACTATATTTAGTGTTAAGTAAACTTAATGAAAGGAACCTGTAGGTCAATAATTTTACGTCCTGAACAAAACTATAAAAAAGACATTTAAAAACATGAAAAAGCAATGCAAAGACCAGTGATTATAAACCAGGTTTTAGACCACTTGAATTTAGTCTTTAGATTGACAAAATATAGCTGAAGAATTAAATGCTTTGTTTTCTAAATTTGTTTTTAAGAAGGAACAAACTTGACAGTGAAGTTACACTGTGGGTGGTGGCGTTGTGTTAAACTAGATCTGCTATGCAAGTCTCACAAGAACACTTTAACTAGAACAAGTTTCCTCATGTAGGAGACACTAAATATGGCACCCAGCTTTGAGAAAAGAATGTTGACTAAACTGCTTGGTTTCTCTATTAACTATTCAACCAGCCTCAAACTACCACATACTTCAACTGGGCCATCACTGCTTAAAAGTTGACAAGATGTGTTTCATTATCTACCAAGTTATACAACACATTTGTAAAGAATCACACAAAAAACTTACTGTGGTCCATGCTGTCTGTTGCGTTTTCTTCTGTTACTTTTTATTTTCACATCTGGTAACTTCTGTTTTTTCCTTGCCAGGTCCTGTACAGAAGAGCTGTCAGAATCTGTTTGAGACTCAGTGCCTTCAGGGCTTGAGTAAAGAGCTTTATTGGTTCTACGTGGAATCTTTTTGGGTATCTTCCCTGAAGACTTGGCAGACAACCATTTCTTTTCAGGATTCCTTACACTCTCCATGGAATGCTGGAGTGCTTTTAGAGGAGTTCTGTTATTTGCACCACCAGGTGACTCTGGTGTGTGTAATAAATTTCTAGGTTTTTTGGACTTAGTCAACTTCTGAATCACAGGAGTCTCTACTTTCTGATGCAAGGGTGTGGTGCACACTTCATTCAATTCGACAGGCTCTCTTACAAGCTCTTCTTCACCAGGTTCACTGTCAGAACTCTCCTCTCTCTGTAACTGAGGCTTCTTATTACTACTTTTCTGGACAGATATTTTAAGCTTCTTCCTTGGACTTACTGTCCCTCTCTTAGGTACTTTGACTTTTGGAAGTTTCTGCTTAGAGGTTTGTTTCTTCTTAACTAAATGCTGAGAAGCTTTAGAAGCCCACTGCAGATTCTTGGAAGACTTGAGAGACTTTTTTAGTGACACAGTCTGCTCTTCCTGATGCCCAGATGACGGCATAGGCAAATCCTCACTTGGCAGCATCCTTGTTTCACACTGCTCTTCATCAGATGGTTTTGTTTCCAATCCAGTCCATGACAACATCAGTTCCTCAGCTTCTGGTTTCCAGGATGTGTTCTTTTTCTGGTTTGGAGAGTCTTGTCTAAGTGCATCCTTTTTAGTCTTTCCTGTCAATACACAAAATATTTGGACATTAATATCTTTTCCCATTAAACCTGAAGATATATGTTGACATCTGAATGCACAAAAACAAATCAAAAAATCAAAATGGGGAAGAAAAAAAAGAAAAAGGTATCACAAAACCACTTTTATCACCACTGGCTAGAAGAAGGCTTCACTAAACCATAGCCTACAAAAAACTTTTCGGTGTACTTCCAGTATTTCCTAATAAAAAAAAGGGGGGCAGAAATGTTACACTCAGTCTGCTTTCCAGTTTTCAGTGTTTCGTGCTACAAAACCCTTCACAAATAATTCCTAAAACTCAATCCCCTTTCTGTTCAAAGCACATAACTCCCTTTCTGTGGCGAGAGGAACAAAAGCTTGTTGGGTACCTACCTTCTATGACTCTCCATAAGAAAAGGCAACACTGCTAATTTAATTTTTAATGTTCTAACAGGAAAGGCAAAGGGTGTGGCAAAAAAAGTGAAGACAGTGTCTCACTGCCTTTCTGTCTCATCCAAATCTAACTGTGCAACTGGAACACCAAAAAGGAATCCATTGATGTCTATCATCTACTTCATTATAATTTTCTTATAAACCACCAGAAAATAATCCAGTAATGTGACCTGGAAGGAAAAGTCTGAAGAGCTGTTAAATAACTTACCCATATGAGTACTCTTTTGGCTGTGAGATGTAAGAACATTTTCTTCACTATTAGGGATTGAATCTGACCCTGACATTTCTTTGAAGTCAAAAGCTCCAACATCCACATGATCCAGTTTCTGTATACTAAGTGCTTTAACCTTCACTTTTCTGTTCTTGATTTTCTTATTCTGTGTCTTCTCCTTTTCAGAGGGCTGAGGTTTAGAAATGGGAGTTGCAGAGCCATCAGTTTTTGATTTTTTGTTCTTGGTGGGTATTGAAAGCCAAGAAGAAGATGATGTACCACCTGATTCCTCAATTAAAAATTCACATTCATTTTCTATTTCTATATCTTCATATCTCACAGGACGAGGTGATGGTGGTGATATCGAGGTTGAGTATCTAAAGAATGGAGAGAAAAAAAACATTCATATCATTCAGGGTGGGGGGGAAATTGACTTTCAGTCTTCCAAATCTAGTGGTAACTCCCAACACCTAGACACAATACAGAATGTTCCCCGAAATAATTATTATAAAGTTCATTCGTCGTACATTCCATATTAAGCCTCCAAACAAACCTCTGTCCAAGTGATCTTGTTGCTACAGCTGCTAAGATAGCTGAAGAGAAAGTCTTCTCTGTCCGGGCAGATGATGCAGGAACACGTTCTGTTCCTTGCACAGGAACAACCTGCTCATCTCTCCCAGGCTGAGGTCCTTCCAAATTTTCAACTTCTCCATGGCTCTTTGCTGCAGCTGGAGTACTCCAGTTATCAAAACAGAATCTATGAATGAGAAACAGCATTCAAACATGTTGCTATAAATCCTGAGTGCACAACAAAGTATTTTGAGGATGAACAGATGCTCCTGTTGACAGTATCTCACTACTTATGAATAAGCTTCCCTTTGGAAACTTGCTGGAACACAGGTCAGCAGTAGTGGTTTCCAGTATAGCAGTAAGTGTCCACAGGCAACACGGAGTCAGCACACGACTTTTGATCAAAGTAAAGGCTGCTCAGCAAGACAAATTCCTAATTTTAGGAGAATGTGCTCCAAAAATTGTCAGTTTTCCTAGACTGTAGGTGCACTGTCTTTCCAATCTCATTCCATCAATGGGAGTCAATGGGATCAGTGTCAGTCCACCTTTATGATCTACCCCAGAGATTCTACTCATCAGGAAAGCAGAACTGTGGCCAGGACACTGTCCAGTGCTGCAGTTCAGCTTCAAATCTTCCAACAAGGAGATAATAACCACAACTGAAGCTATTTTACTTTGTATAAAGCATTTGTATATACAGAGCGAGAGGAACAATGACTGCTCATTTCTGCTTTCACAAATTCTTTTTAACTTTTACAGTCAACACTGTCAATAGGATTCACTGAAGAACTCTAGACGATCTGAGAAGCTGATACTTTGGTGCACTTTCCTGGAAAAAGAAGAGTTTAATTTATTTTCACAGGCTTCCTTCACTTGGGTACTGCACTTATCACCAGAATATTAAATAAAAAATAATTCTGCCCTTTCTAAACCCAGATACAGAAACCTTCTAAAAAGCTTGGAATTATTTTTTATGAGTTCACAATCCAAACACAATTTACCCTGAGGTGGGGAGCACACATGAAATAGGACAGCACAGCCACATTCAGCTCTACTTACTTAACTACAGGAGAACTTTTCGCTTCCTCCACAGGAAAAGGTGATCCAGCAGACCCATGATTATCCTTGGAGCCCAAAAGCACAGCCGGACGCTGGCACGGCGCTTCAACATCTTTTATTGTACTCTTTTTTTCACTTTCAGACACAGGAGACTCTGGTTTTTTAGCAGCAGCTACATACTCATGGGTTGCAGGCTTCAGGTGAGATTCACAAGACTGTCCTGCCACATATATAGAACAGGTTTAATTCTTTTACTTACAGCCTTACAAAATCCCATGAAACAGTTACTTTAAAAACCTTGTTTCAGTAATAGTGTGACCAACCTCTGCTGCTGACAGGTTTTAGCGGTGATGCAGGTGAGGGTTCTGCAGACTTACGGGCTCTTTTCACAGAGTTGGCTGACCCTGCCTTGGGCTGTCATAGTTGGTAACAAATAATGAGATGAAGTAAAATATTTGATAAAGCAATGGGATTTTAACAGGAATATTCATTTCTACAGAACATGATATAATCTTCTTCCCTTAATTCATACTCATTCCAATCACAGTTCTATTTTACCTAAACACTTTAACTTTATATTGTGTAAAACTTTCTAAAAGTAACTATAAATCTCAAACAACAAGTAAAACAGTGTTTACAATAAAAATCTATACACAGCTTTAACCAGACATCCTGCTAATCTTGAGGTAAACTACTTATTATTGTCATTAGAATGAATTCATTTAAACTATTTAACTACCCTTTACTAAGACAGGCTAAGGTTTAGCAAGAATTGATTTGAGATTATATTCTAACATCAGGCTAAATTAAACAAACACCATTATAAGGTTGCCTTTTCTAAACCCTGCCATTATTAGAATATCCTACTTAAAAGAGAAAAGTAAAATCGAAATATTAAAACTCAATATACAGTCTAGATTTTTGGCATCATCCTCTCAGGCAGCACATTAACAAGGCCTTCAACTTGTTTCCACTCATCAACAAAGTTACAGACATATGAAGTTACTGTACAGATAACTATCAGGAGTTAACCCAGCCACTTTTCTACATGAATCACCTTTAAATTTTACTGCTCATCTGACAGCTAAGAATTGTGTCCATATATCTGGCAAAGTGACCACAACCAACTCAGTGGAGTCCAAGACAGCCATACCCAGCACCATTAATAAGGCAGTGTGCTTCAGCCTGAGACCATGAGAAATTTAACTATCCTGGACAAAAAGCTGAAGAAGCTTTCATTACTAAAAACCCAAGAAAAAAAGAAACTATTAAATAATTCTACTTATAGAATATTTACTATTAGAGTACAACAAACTAAGAAAAGAAACCACATTTTCAACAACTATCAAAGATCATTACATTACAGCCTACATACTTTTACAGGTGGTCATACAGAACTAAATGCTACAGAATGGAACTTGCACCCACATGAACCTGTACCCAGTGCTACACTATGACACTGACAGAACTTATCCTCTGTCTCTGCACTGAAGTCCTCTTCTCATCTTTCAAAATAAAGGTTGAGCAATTTGGAGAGTTTATTGTAAGATCACTGCTGCAACCTATGAAGAAAAAAACAGAAAATATGGGAATCTTGGAATTGTCCAGGTTTTATTTATTTAAACAAGTCCTAAGGCTTATTAAAGTCATGTAACTCCAAAAAAGAAAGAAAACAGCTGCTTAAGAAAGAGATTAAAAGACAACTAAGACACAGTTTTAAAAAGCTGAGAAGGGGCTGTTCTTAAAAACCCTGAGAAATACAATTTTTATCCATTTTATCCCTATTTTTTATTTCTATCTACTTACCACTAAATATAACACCAGGAAGAAAATACTTTTTTCTTTTATCAGCAAATCAAGCAAAACACCAAAGAGGAGCTTACTTTCAAAACAATCCTGTATGAGTTTCAGTACGTTTTGACCTGGCTGTAGATCAATCTTATTTCTAGAAAGAAGAGGGAAAAATATTAAAATATTAAAGTAGCAAAGTTTTACTTCTTAATATTTTAGGTTATTATCTCCCCTAGTTCCAACTTTAATATATATTTTACCTACCATTTCCATGCATAGATATCTGCAAAGAAATTTGTCTAAATAAGAATTCCAGGAAAAAAAAGCCTCACTGCCACAGATTATAATAAGAATGAAGAATTCCCTCTACATAAAAGAAAAAATGCAACTACTGCAACAGCCCTGAGATAAATGAGCTTTAGGCTGACTAGAGTCTCACTTGAAATAAATAACTTTTTTATTAATCAGACCTCAAGCTATGTTGCCTGCACAGTGATGCAGTCGCAGCAGACCTAGAAATGAAATGTGCTGCTGCACATCTATCCCACCATACAGAGAGTCACCCTGTAAAACAAGCTATTTCTGTGCTTATACAAAAGTTTCAGCAGCAAGGACTGGCTTGAGGTATCCAATCCATAAGCAAGTGAACAGCTCAGCTGGTTGGGTTATTATTTCAAACCAGCACAAATGAAAAGGGAAGAAATGAGTGATTCACCAGCCAGACAGTGTTGATCAAAACCAAAATAACACTAGAAAAGCCATAGAGCATTACTCCCATAATGATCATTATATACCTTTAAAAACAGCTAATTGGGTAGATTTGGTAAGCTCATGAAACTCATGTCCAAAAATGGATTTCAGTAACAAAACCTTCAGACTCCTAACATGCATGTAAAGAATGTCACAGCACTGCAAATGCTCAAACTCATCTCTAACATTTACCAGCGAGGTCCAAATATGCTGAACTCCGCATGGCCTTAATTTCTCTACTCCTTGAAAGGCAACATGATTACTGCTTCTCTACTCAGGCAGCCCAGCTGGGGGTACCTTAGGTACAGCTACACCACAACGGGCTGCCTCAGCAAAGGAAAACCTTGAAGCCTTGTCCCCCTCCACAGAGCTTGCTCCTCTTACCACTAAGAAACACAGGAAATTTGGGAAACATCATATGATCAATTTAATAAGGTACATCACGTAGTTTTGACATTTAGCTCTCGGATAAAAATCAAGGTAAGTTTTCCAGAATCTAAGACTAGGTGTTTAAATGCAAATTACCCTCCTCCATGGCAGAACCTTGCTCTGTAGTCTTTTTTTAGACGATTCTGTGAAGAAATAAGAATCAATTTTTACTAAGCATGATGACACTCGACAGAAAAACAAGTAAGCAGGTCTCGAGGATTCTTGAGACATCTTGAAGTAGTGGGAGAGTGGGAGTTCTTGCAGCATTGTTTTTCATAGAATGCCACAGTGCTGCCATACACTTGAAACCCAAGTATAACCAGTCATTCGAACAGCAGACAGCACTCCAGTCACTTACCACAACTAGAGCAGTAATAATTCAAGCAGCAGCACATTCTCTGTGTAATCAAATAAAGCCACTGACCTGGGAACCAGCAATGGTTGTAGAGGATAAAATGGGAATAAAGGGCAAGAAAAACTCAACAGCAAAGTAGAGTGCAGTTCTTCACAAATGTGACAGGAAAATATCTCAAAAAAATGTAAATGTTTAGCTGAAAAACAACAATAACCTCTTCCTGATTCATGTAAATTCAGAGTATATGCAATGTGGAGATTATCTAATCCTAACACAAGAGAATTCAGCACGTTTTTCTGAAGTTTTCCATACTGACAGTACTTTGCACTTCTTTCTGATTCCCCTTTGGATATTACTTCTGGTATCAAAAATAACCAACTCCATATGGATTGATTTCAAATTTTCAACATCGGTTTAAAGTGGCAGAAGGAAGTTACAGGTGACATGGGAAAACAACTGACCAAAAGCCACCACTTCA
Organism: Promerops cafer; assembly: GCA_013398275.1. Lineage (NCBI taxonomy): Eukaryota > Metazoa > Chordata > Aves > Passeriformes > Nectariniidae > Promerops > Promerops cafer. Next base: position 1,015,752 of record VZSE01008494.1, read on the forward strand.
GAAACTAAACAGAAGCACACTCCGCAGTCAATCCGGCACTCGAGCATAAACTTAAAACTCCCTTCCCCTCGCAGCAGAGTGCAGCATAATGCACTGGCAAAGTGACCTTGCGCACTAAAGAAATTAAAAATTCCTGTCACGGACCTGAAAAAGCCTTTAACAGTTCATTTATTATTGTGTTCGTGTCGCGCTGTACGTGTATTTTAAAACTTAAGCACGATTCTAGCGTGCCTGCACAAGTGTCCTGCTCTTGATGCGCTCACTTGCCCGTGGAAGTCGGCACTCCAGAGGCAGCCTGAGGGGAACGGGGTCTGGCACAGACATTTGTGCGCTGAGGGGAACGGGGCTCCCGACAGACCAGCCCTCAGAGCACAAATGTCTGTGCCAACAGCCCGGACCCGGAGCGAGCGCGGAACCCCAATCCCAGCCTCGCTTTCCTCAGGGGGAAGTGGAAGAGCGGCCGCGTCCCTCCCCTCACGGGCGCGCCGAGAGCCGAGCCTCTGCGCTACGGACGGACACGGCCACCGCCCACAACAAACCAAACAGACAGACAGACAGACAGACAGACACACACACACACAGATACGCAGACCGACGAAGACACACAGACCAGCCGCTCACGCGTTCTCTCACCAAGGCCTGCGCCATCCCGGACCGGGGCCGGCGCGCGCCCCCTTCAAACCCCGCGCGCCTTTCCCGGCGGGCGCGCGCGCACGGCCGGCAGCGCCCTGGCCACGCCCCCCC